>CM068991.1:21080517-21680517 GCA_035357415.1 Ophraella communa | reverse complement strand
CATTATAGTAACACTTTTGCAATAATCATCAAACGTTTTTGAAAAGTATTTAAATTTTTCCCCACAAATATATTCTAAAAATTTACATCTACTTCAACACCTTCAAATAATACATCCATCAGAAAGTAAATAAAATAATCTCTGATCAAACTACCCTCGTTTAATTTTGCATTGTTGCCAATACATTTCAATCTCAATTTTAAAAAAGGTATGAGTAATTAGATACTTTCCACTTTATTTCAATTTTTCTTTAGACCATGTTGATGTGTGTATATTCAGAAACCGTAATATGTTTTTATTATAATTAATATATTTATTCTAATAAATACCTTAATTAGTAAGGGTTAGTACCAGAGCTGGGTAGTATCCGGATACAATATCCGGATACTTTTTATGTATCCGCGAAAGCTGTATCTAGATACTTTTAAATTTTTTACCCGGTATCCGTATCCGTGACCAAATTTTAAAGTATTCGCTGTCCGGATACTGTTTTTGATATTCGGATACTTTTAAATATCATTTATCGCCCTCCGATAATGCACCTAACGTAGGCACAACACTGCCCTTCCTTTAATTCAGATGTGTCTAACATTTTAAATCCCATTTTTCGTACTGGTCACCGTTATAATATATTATTATATATTCTAAATCAGTTATAAAGTTTCATAAGTACGTTATTTATTTTTTATATTTTCTATATCTCTCTTTTCAAGAACCCCTTTGTACCCTGTATTTATAATTAATAGAAGAAATTATTTTTCGGATTATAATAAAGGACATCCTAATATTTTTATTTTAGTGTACCTACAAGTACAAATAAGTACACCCTCCAAAAAGTTTGAAAACTCGGCTGGTCCGACGCTGGCCAAATTCAATATCAAAAGCTCAGGCAGTGACACGAAAAAGTTTTTCGTTAGCTTGCATCATTAAATGTATTTTTATTATTATATATTACATTAAAAATACATGCACATCACATAGTTTTAATACTAATAATTTATGTCCTTTTTAAAAAAAGTATACTTCAAAGTATTCAAGGAAGTATCCGAATAAAATATCCGGATAGTTGTATCCGAATACATTTTTAAATGAAAGTATTTGAACTTTTTAAAAAAGTATCTGGATTTATTTTGAGTATCCGTTTCCGGATACTTTTTTTCAATATCCGACCCAACTGGGGTTAGTACAATAAATTTCAATAATTAATTATTTGTTAGGAATGCCGAAATCTTATTTTATTTTTTTTATATATCGATATTTTAAATCCTAAAAACAATTAATTTGTTACGCCTATGACACAACAATATCACAACAAACTTCCAAAATGTATTTAAATAGAATATTTAATTAAAAATATAGAGGTATTTTTCATCTGTTTATGGTTTCAAGGTCAAATGTATGTGTATGTCGTGAAAATATTCAAAGATTTACGAAGCAAAATTCATATTTTCATCTCTGTCTAAGATAAAGAAAGTCAACAAGCTCTAAAAATATTCAAATTTATAATAAAAATACTAATTTGAAACCACTATCGCCATCTACTCTACATTCTTGTAATTTAAAAATAACCAGATTTTTCACTAAATTCAGGCAGTCTTACCAAATTAGAAACGCCCCTCTTAATCCACAATTTTAAAATTGTGGATTGACTTTGAGTTTTATTGCTACTGTATAATATTTAATTGCCTATTTTTTATAAGTGAAATTTAATGAAATTTTATTTGACTCCCACGTTTGAGGGACAATTTATGATATTTTATTATGTAGGTCCCACGATTGTAATTTAATTTAGGGTTAGATATTTTATCTTAATGTAAATTTTAAATTTAAGTAAATTTATAGCTTAACTTATTCTTTTTTATTATTTAAATGTGTGCTGGGCGCCAGTCTATTGTAAAACAATACACAAATAATTTTCATGATACGTATAAACGTTGACAGATCTTGCGAATTACAAACTGATAAGTCTTCTTAGTTATATATACAAAAATTATAACTAACTGTCTGACTGGAAAACTAGAAGTCTTTCTTTCAAAAGAACAGGCGGGTTTTCGGACGGGATATGGGACAAACCACTCATATTAAAATTCGTCGACTTCGAAAAGCGATTAAATATATACAAGACCGCAACAGTATAGGTCAAAATTACAGAAGATTATTGTTATGTAAGTAATTTTAAATAGTCCCGCTTAATCACACAGGAAGTGGCCCTACATGGTGGGCGCATTCTGATTAGATATCTAGCACGTCCTACAGAGGGCGGAACACGCGAGTTAGTTCTTAAGCGGCCTTCCGTTCAATCACAGATTTATTCTAGAAAGTTGTACATACCAAATATAATCGTATATATTGTAATTAATGTTATGACGTGTAAATGTATGTGGTGTTCATCACCGTGTCAAGCAATACTCAGATATTAACAATAAATGTAATCTACGAGTGCATAGTAGTGGTTTTATTTAAATCGACTATCAAAAAACATAACAATTATTATGCAAACAATTTTAAAATTGACCGAGGATTGAGACAAGGAGACGCGCTCTCTCCCAAATTATTCGTAGCAGCATTGCAGAGTAACGTAAATAAAATAAATTGGAAAAACACAGGGATAAATATAGACGGAGAATTACTAAATCACCTATGCTTCGCAGATGATATAGTTTTGGTATCAGATAATATTCAAGAAGCCCAACTAATGCTAGAAATGTTAACCAACGAGGGAGATAAGAAAGGGCTGAAAATAAACACAGTTCATGACAAATTTGGTACTAAGGGACAAATTAAAAACAAAAATATAGAACAAACATACGTATATAAATACCTAGGATACGAAATTAGCATTGGACGAGACAACCAAACACAGGAGATTCTACGAAGTATAGACTTTTGGCAAATTAAGGACGGTATTAAAGTCCAAGCTGCCAATATGTCTCAAGAGAAAGGTTTTGGAGTGGAAACACTGTAACGAAGTTACATATTTTTTTAATTGTTATTATTTTGCTCATCTTGTATAATATGTAACAAAGTTACAATTTCATTTGTTTTTAAAAAAAAATTATTTTCCGTTTCTAAAAATAAAATCAAGTCGTGGCATTATTCATACATATTAGACAGACCGGTTTAGAAATATTTCGAAGGTGTCCAGTTCTTATCACCGATAACATATCGCTAATTACCTGCTAATAATACGAAAGCGTAGGATTTTAAATTTAATAAATATTTTTAATTGTATCTCTCTTACTTTTGGGCCGATTGACGTAATTTTTGTTGGTAATGACTCAGAAAATTATGAGGAAGATCATGCTGCTGTCAAATCCGTCGCGAAATTTAGAATTTCATTAAAAGTAATTTTTTCTCCGTCCGTTGCAACCATTGAAGAGGTCAGACCGTCAAAAAGTCAAACACCAATACCATAGCCACTGTATCCGATCCGACTGATAGCCGAATAAGCTGGATATATTTGCTAAGAAAGGAAGAGTTAAGCTGGGAACACATTGTTCTGAGGCCACACCACGCCATCCGACGCAACGTCAGAAGGATCTGACACCCTGGATTTTAATGCAAATTTACATTTGTGTGTACACTGTTCTGATGCCATCCCATCCCTACGTGACTCAACGTCATCCGACATGGTACGAATCTCCACTTGCCTGATTTTCATCATATGAAATCACGTCGCGTGGCATCGCATTGTAAGGTGTAGTAACAGTGTGCACGCGAAGCTAGCATCATATGTATACAATGGCGGCAAAACTCGATGAAGTTTTATTCATTGAGTTGGTTCGGAAGCACGAATGTCTTTATAATATGAAAAGCAAGCACTATAGAGACCAGAAAATGAGAGGAGTAGCTCGGAAATTGCTCAGAATATGAACATTCTACTTTTTCTTCCCATTCATCTAAGGAACTACTACTACTCGCCATAGTGTCTGAACTCAAACTGGTCTCATTTTCTATCATTATGTAACGTAGAGTCGCGTCGCCTCGGATGACGTAGGAACAGCGTGCACAAGATACATCTCTGATGCATGATGTCGTATGGCGTGGTGTAGCATCAGAACAGTGTGATCCCGGCTTTAATAAGCGAAGTAACTAAACATCACAAGGCGTCATAATTGATCAATTACTACCGCACATGCCAGAGCTTTTTCGAGGGGAAGTCGGCCTTTGGTTCGAAATAAGCGACAGCACTGGAATAGCTGGGCCGAATTTTTCCAGGATTTTCGAATTTTTATTTTCCAATGAATTACGCTGCTGATTTGGAGATAGAAATTAGTCGACGACTTCAAAAGTTGCAAGAACCGGCACATAAATACATTACCGATATGCAAACTCTGATAAGAAGGCATGGCAATATATCACCCTTGGTTATACCGAAATTTACTACCCGAATACTGGCAATATATCCGAAAGATTAACTTTGCCAACGTAGTCACTCTAGCAGAGATAATCCGAGAAACCGAATTGTTATTAGCCGAGTTAAGATCTAGTTCGAGCTACCGCCAGACTACTCCGACTACACCCAAGATAACCACTGCCCCTCCTCCGAAGTCGCCGCCACCCAGACGACCGTTCCATGCCCGAAGAACCGAAGATGGCAATAGAAATCAACCGCCTACCAACACCCGAAGCCCTGCTGGATTCTCCCAAAATGTTTGTTGGAGATGTGGGAAACCTGGACACCGGAGAACCGAATGTCAAGGACCGGCCAGACTGTTTTGTTCAAGGTGTGGGAAAACCGAGGTTTTCCTTGCAACCTTCAAGATTCGGGAAACTAACAAGGTGCTGTACCAGCCCGAGGTCAGCCCAGCACCGGCCAGAAAACACCTCGAAACAACCGTTACCTACAATAAATACAATCCGCCTAACCGATACAAGACCGCATATCGTCGGCTTACTGCCAAAACCAGATAAGTAACATTTTGTTAGTTTTGTGAAAATAGGGCCTTGAGTAAAACAACTACACGAAACGAAACATTTAATAAGGATTACAATAACAGATTGTGGTACTATGAACATAATTAAAAAAATTAAAAAAAATTATAAGCAAATGTAGGTAATGCAAAAAAATTTTTTTTCTGCACTTAACTTATTTTGCCTGAACTTATTGGTGGGTTTTAGTACATGTGGTACAAGTATCTATAACTTAAATGTCAACTTCAGGATCACTATCTTCTATTGCTGGTTCAGGAATAACATCTTCGACATCGTCGCAGCACGGTAAATTATGATAATATATATGGGTGAAATTCATCTGGAATCACTCCCGAATCGCACATCTTCAATAAATCTTGTTTTTTTTGGAACTTATAGGTCGCATCTTAGTGTACGCGTTTTTTAGCGTTACTTCTTTCAAATTGGGTATTTTTGGACTCCTCCCAAAAACGTTTTTTTCTTTGTATTCTGAAGTATGATCATACCTATACTCAAAGATTCATGGTTTAGCCTTTTGATAACTGAAACATTTCACTTTCAACCGTTTACCTTTTCACCACCGACATTTTTCGTTTAATTTTTTAGAAGTTTAGAAAGGCTTTCTAAGTAAGAAAATCGTGAAATTTGAGTTCCTGAACAACAAACTGCTTCTTTTTTTATGCTGTTGTTCTGGCCATACGAAATATCGTTAACCAATCATGCATTCTAAACACAGGAACATACTTCTGGGCTCGTTCAATGACATGCATGCTGTCTACTTCCATGTAGCTGTGTCCACTCTCAAGAAACTTTTGCTCTATAATCATTAAATTGGGATTGCCTTATAAGAATAATCACTATAAATATATATTTTACTTCAACAGCAAAATTAAGATAAATGGCATCTACCTCTTTTTCCGTAAAAATAAATTCATATTTGGCGTATGGAAATTTTTCTTTCCGTTAAATGTGCGCTTAACTTGTTTCACCTGTACAGTTCTGTGCAAAATGAATTATTGCTAAAACAAGCCTACATCATTCACCATTTTTCCATTGTCCAACTTATCTGGTTTATGCAGTTCATTTATATACTGTTTTTGGCTACGAAAATGCTCTTACCCTAAAAATGGTAAAAAAGTACTTATCTTGTTTTGGCAGTAAACCGACGATATGTGTATCTACATCAAAGATACTTCTGAAATGACTAACACGATAAAAGTTTTGTTTTAGCTCACCGACCGACCGTACGCACCCGAACCGACATGCCGTAGGAGTGTCAACGGAAGAGACGACTTCCTGAAAGCCATCCGCCACTTCCCCTACACAATCCGGGAGCCGAATGGCTGAAAAAGCTGCCCCGACAAGAGACGCGACTACTTTTAATCAAAGAATTATGGAAAAAGTTAAAGGAAGGCCACCAGCATCCCCAACCCGGACGGGAATTCAATTCAACGAAGGCAGACGCGTTATACCGAGAATTGATGGCAGAGACCGAGACGGTACCTGATCCGGCTTCCCCCACGCAGGCCAAACCGATGCCCTGTAGCTAAACCACGAAACCGAAATAGGAGACGCCCTGGACACATACGCGCATCCAGATCAATGGCCAGCCTGCCACAGGATCGCCGATACCGGAGACCGTTAAGAACTATCAGCGGAAAATTTATATATGTGTTCATACCGCCGCGCCGCCCAAGTTTAACGGATTTTTTTATGCGGACCGACAGTTCCTTTTTTTTTTCTTTTGCTCTTCAATACCGAAGAATACAATTTTCATTTGTTTCTCGACTTGTTTTATTCCACAGAAAATCTTCCTTGTTAAAAACTATGGACAGCCCGACATTACACCTGTGCGTTGATGACATGGAAGCCAACCTGTTTGAAGCTACCCAGCCCAGCTCACCACCGCCAGGGACCGAATCACGACCAGCCACTAGTAAGCGACTCAACCACCGTAGAACACCAACCGCCAACCAGGCGATATCTTCCAACCGCCAGCGAGTTCCAAAGCCTCCCGTTCCACGCTGACATCCGAAACTCTCCCGGCCTGGCCCGAGGAAGATAACTGTCCGCTCTACCTGCCGGTACATCTAGACCTATGTTGGCGATGCGGATACATGGGTCACCACCGAGGGACGTGTCAATGCAAACCGCTGCTATTCCCGATGCGGTAAGGTGGGAATCATGTCCCGCCGTTGTTCCTGTCCCACTGAAGTCCCGTCGGAAGCCCAGTTAGAAAAGAAGAGTCCCGCCCGGAAACCGAGAGGTCCGACCCCAAAACCGAGGGATTGTTGCAATCCATCGGACCGGTAGAAAATAAATGAGGACATTTAGTGTATAAAAAAACTGTTCTTCTTAAAAAACATTTTTTTTACTAAGGAAAGAAAGGGGTGCGTAACGAAGTTAGAGGCAGTTGAAAATCTCATGGGCTATGGCCTTGAAAATGTATGCGCCGAACTTAATGGCAACAATGGTCAAAATGCGATCTGAAAACGTTGACTCAATTGCACGTTAAATTCAATAGCCCAGTCGAAGTTGGTTGATTATAGAATTTTTTATTTAATAAAAATTGTACATTATATAGATAAATAGATTTATTTAATCACATTACAAATAAATATAAAAGTTTGTGACAACTTTTCTAGTATTTTCTTCCAATTTATTTTCCATTTTCTGGGTATTCTCATCCATTTTCAAGCTCATTTTTTCAAGGGCTTGCTTGAAAAATTCCATTGTCGCCTGATCCATTTTCTTCGCCTGTGATCTCGTTACTGGCATACAAAATATTCAATAATGAAGTCCACAATTTAAATTAACACAGCAGTTCAATTTACCCCACACCTGACAACAATTGTTACGTTCTAGGGGTTCAAAATAAAATCACTGCTGAACGAAAAGTCTGATTTATTTACACACTACAAACTAAACGAATTATAACTAAACTAACTATAACACACTAATTGTTGAAGTACATTCTAGATTGTTTAATCATACTGTGAAGTCACCTTAGGTTGTTTATTTTTTTTTTCAATTGAACAAAAAGTCAATTTTAATTGTGTCAAGATATTTTGTAAATGTCCAAAAACTTTAATATAATAAAGTTTAAATATTCCGTCTTTTCTATTCAAAATCTACGAAAATACTTCAATATGGTAGCAGAGCGTGGTTCAAGGTTTTTTTTTAAGAATTAGAAAAGATTTGTAATAAGAAAATTAGTATCCAAAAGTAGAATAAGATATGGATCCAGCCAAAGTCCAAATAGGTCTACTTGAAGGAAAAGATAATTGGGCTACATGGAAGTATAAAATGAATATTCTGTTACGAGGTATTCCAAATGCCGTTAATGTTTTGGAAGGTAAATTAGTTTCTCCTGTTTTACCAGAAGATGCTACACCGGAACAAAAAGCGACATATGAAAGAACTTTGGCAAGTTTTAATGCAGCAGATTGTAATGTACTTCTAGCTCTTACTATTAATATGACACAAGATACTCTTCAAAAAGTTATGAGATTTACAAGTGCGAGAGACGTGTGGATTGAATTACATAGGTTATTTGATGGAAATGTTGAAGACAAGACCTATGATATTTGTCTTCAGTTCTTTAACTATAGAAAAGAAATTGAAGATGACATGGCAACTCACGTATCTAAGCTTAAGAATCTCTGGAATGAACTTCAAAAAGAAATATCAAAAGACAAAATTACAACAGGTATCAAATGTAATTGTAATTTGCCAGAATTACTGCTAGTCTGTAAGATATTAGGATCTCTACCTGAAGAATATTTTTCTTTTAAATCAAGTTGGATGCTTATGTCAAAAAGTGATCAAACTGTGTACAATTTAACAAACCAACTTTGTACATATGAAAATGCATTAATAGGTAATGGTAAATCAAATCACCATGAGACATTAATTGCAGAGAAAAAGGGTAATCCTAAAAAGAAACTGGTATGTAATTACTGTAGACGTGAAGGTCACAAAGTAAAACAATGCTCTAAATGGAAAGAGGACGGTAGACCTCCAAAACCAGGAAGTTCAAGAACACACAAGGTAACAGATACAAATATGACATTGTTATCTTTGACTAGTAATGTTGTATTAAGTGAATCCGAAGAAAACTACTGGTTTGTGGATAATGGAGCTACAAGTCATATCACCAATAAAAGGGCAAAATTCTAGAATAGTGCCCCCAAATGAATTTCGACAATTTTTTGCATAGGGCCTTTTTGAGGTATTTTTAATGGAATGACATCAAAATTTCCGCGCGGAAAGGCCGATTTTCGCGGAAAAATTAAAAAAAAGAGTCAAAATTTGGAGGTTATGTGCGATATCCGATAGTTTCAAGGTCACTTAACGACACGTACTGAAACTACATAAATACTATATCACAACGCCAACGACTATATCAATAAATGTAGGCATTTAAAGGAAAAACACATATAATGTAAGGTGTGTTTATTGATAATAAAGTACGAAAAAAAGTCATTTAAAAAATAACAGTGATAATTTTAATCGCTGAATTCAAATTTACAGTAATTGTAAAAATAAAACGGATTATTTAATACACATAAAAACATTCGAAGTAATATGTATAAATAATTTCAGATACATAATAATTTTAAGAAAAAAAGGAGGATAACGTAAATTATAATGATAACAAAATAAAAATGATTCTAACCAAAGAAAATCAAAGTAATTCTAATAAAATTAAAAAAATTAAATTAAATGGGGACGCATCTAGAAGTCTTCATCATCCCCATCATCAGACCGATCTTCGTCCAAATCTTCTCGACCAACCAAGGGATTATACAACTCGCTCGCCAATCGGAAAAATTCAATTGTACGATCGAGTTGTAAAACCCGACATCTTAATGCGGCCTGAGGCTGTCATCGATGTCTTTGCAGCTCGCCAAGAAGATTCAATGGAGTTGGTATGAGCACCCGTCTCCGGATCCTTGAAGGTTATGGAGTGGTTAACCTGCGCATAATGAAAAAAAAAAACATTGGTAATTCAAACCATATAACTTTGGTCAGACCGGGCCGCATAATGCCAAGCCAGGCATAGCGTGGCCAGACCGTGTCAAACGGTGCCAAAGCAGAGCATAGCGGGGCCAGTCCGGGCCACACAGTGAAAAGGTAGGGCACAGCGGGGCCAGACCAAGCCATACGATGGCACATAACCTAACCTAACCTCACCTAACCTAACCTAACCTAACCTAACCTAACCTAACCTGACCTAACCTCACCTGACCTAACCTAACCTAACCTAACCTAACCTAACCTAACCAGACCTAACCTAACCAGACCTAACCTAACCAGACCTAACCAGACCTAACCTAACCAGACCTAACCTAACCTAACCTAACCTAACCTAACCTAACCTATCCTAACCTAACCTAACCTAACCTAACCTAACCTCACCACAACTAACCTAACCTCACCACAACTAACCTAACCTAACCTAACCCAACCTAAAATCACCTCAACTAACCTAACCTAACCTAACCTAACCTAACCTAACCTAACCTAACCTAACCTAACCTAACCCGACCTAACCTAACCCGACCTAACCTAACCTGACCCGACCTAACCTCACCTAACCTGACCTAACCTAACCTAACCTCTGTCTGACCAGGTAAATAATGGCAGCTTTACTCACTACTGTCTAATTTCACCGTATTCATTTTTTATAAAATTTCTATAATCGCTACAGGTTACCTTCCAGTGCTCATACCCTTCTTGACCCAGGACATCATAGGCTTTCCAATAATCGGAGATTATGGTTGTCCCGAGCTCAATCCATTTCTTGATAATGGGGATGAGGGTGTCCGTGTCTCTCTGCTCCACTGGCACCATAAATACCCGTCCGGAGCCTCTCTCGAAACCTCCAAAAACCCACTGCCCCTCGATACGATGTCCCCGGTGGTACTTCCTTCGCCCAAATTTGGATTCGTCTATCTCGACTACAACTCCTGGGCCGCCTAATTTTGTGGGTTGGTGCATAAAATACTCTAAGCAGACTTCGCGACAAAATGAAGCCCAATCCACACCAGTCTGACCCACAAATTTATGAACCCGAGGATCTGCAGTAGGGGCAGTTTTGACCGCGCAAAAAATGTTCCTGTCCTAAATTCCACCCGCGTCGCGCACTTTTGAGCTTTATGCTTCCGGAGAGATATTTTATGGTTGCATTGCCAAATACAGCCATCTATTCTAAAATGACAACACAGTAAGCAATCAACAAATATAGTGAATATATAAGTCTTACCTATCCTGCATCCTCTGCAAAGTTAACGAATTGCCACACGCTGGACATTTATAATTCCCTTGCTGGGGAATAAAGCCCCACCGTTGTAAATGCTGTGGCAATTCATCTAAGGTTTCCTAAAATTGCAGCTAGCCGCAGTAGATTCATGACCTAAATACATAAAAAAATGAAATAAAACTTGCAATCATTCAACAAATTTCACTTACCGGACTAGAAGGAGCAGATGACGACGATGATGTCGACGCACAATCCATTTTTATGAATTATAATTATAATAAAATGTAAAACGTTAATAGGTTAACTGTTCAATAAGGCTTTCCAAATAACGTGACATAAAGATGGCGTCTGTCGGCAAACCTTAGAACATAACACTGTGAAAGTCACAGACCGCATATAATCAAAGTTTCATAAACTATTCTATACGTGGTTTTTGTCAGTCATCCTTGTTTGATCTACTTCCACAACCAATCACAAGGCATGTAACAGGCATTTTTCAACTTATAACGTTAACAAGTCCAAATAATATATAAAATCTATTTTATAAGGTCACAAAAACTATATTCTCTCAACAATAAAAACTTCTACACCAACTTAAATAAAGAAAGAACTATGACAACAATACAAAACAATACTATTGTTTGCCTACAGCCGCCATGTTGAATAATTTTTGACAGATCCTTGGAAACAAGAGCAATCAGTTCGCGCATGCGCAGAAGTAGTAGTGAACATGGATGTCATCTACTAAAAATAATTATTTAAAAAGAAAAATTATGTAGTGAAAAACGTTTCCGCGGAAAAATTTGCAGGTTTTCCATCATTTCCCCACCCATACATACGCTGTGCAAAAAATTGTCGAAATTCATTTGGGGGCACTATTCTAGAATTTACCCAACTGGGATATTTTTGAGACATTTCAATACTTTCAAGACCCACATACTATAACGACAGCAAATGGTGATACAATAGGAGCAGTTGGTAAGGGAACAGTTTTGGTTCAAGCTAACATTCAAGATAAAGAAGATATTTTGCGACTATCAGATGTGTGGTATGTACCTCAGATTAAGAAAAATTTATTTTCTGTTTTACATGCACAAGACAAGCAAACCTTAAGCAAGTTTACTTCAAGTACGGAGGATTGTAAGTTTATAGTTGGTGGAAAAACCATTCTGACAGGAAAAAGAAGTAGATATGGAGGTCTTTATAAGCTTGCCATGCAGATAGTAAAACCAGAGGTAACAGCTCAAATAAATACAGTCTCAAATGAAAATTTACTGCAACTCTACCATGAACGTTTTGGTCATCAAAACAAAAGACATATCAGAGATGTTTTAAGTTATGAGCTTGACCTTAAAGTAGGTTTAGACAGTGAACTTTGTGAGGGTTGTATTTATGGCAAAATGCATAGAGGAAAATTTGGAACAAGAGAACGAGCAAAATTACCAGGTGAACTGATACACACTGATTTATGTGGACCATTTCAAAAATCTCAAAGTGGTTACCGTTATTTCTTACTGTTCAAAGATGACTTCAGTCGCTACCGCTATGTATATTTTTTAAAAGAGAAGTTTGAAGTTACTGAAAAATTAAAAATAATGTTGGCTGAGGTAAAAGCTACAGGATATAAAATTAGAGAGCTGCTTTCAGATAACGGTGGTGAGTTTGACAATAGTCAAGTGAAAAAGATCCTTCAACAAAATGGAATTCGCCAAAGACTGGTAATGCCCTATACACCAGAGCAAAATGGATGTTCTGAGAGGGATAATCGTACAATTGTTGAAACTGCTAGATCCATTATGCATGCGCACGAAAATATTCCACAGTATTTATGGGCTGAAATGATAAATACAGCGGCATATATACTAAACAGGACTGGTACTTCAAGTGTCAAGGGAAAATCACCATATGAACTTTGGTTTGATAAAAAGCCTTCTTTAAAACACATGAGGATCATTGGAAGCACCTGTTTTGCCCATGTGCCAAAGCAATGTAGGAAGAAGATGGATAAAAAGGCAGTACAAGGAATTCTAATTGGCTACGAAAATGATGATGGCTATCGAATATGGTGTAGAAAAACTAAGAGGCTTATAAGATCAAGAGATGTGATTTTTGATGAAAAACTAGTTACGACCACTTTAACAATTATTCCTAAAATAGATGAGAATCATGGAAATGAAGGTATTCCTGAAAAAGATATACTAGAAGAGGAAGAGAAAGATCATGTCCCTAGTTTTACTGATATCTTAGAAGAGGCACCACAACCTGAAGAACCATCAGATTTTTTATACAGACAACTACGTGATAGAAATCAAATACAAAAACCATCAAGATTTGAAGATTTTGCCATGATGGTTGCAGCTGATATACTAGATATACAGGAGCCAGCGACTTATCAAGAAGCTATTAAAGAAAGTAGATCCTATTAGTGGAAAATAGCAATGGAAAAGGAAATGGAGTCATTAAAGGAAAATCATACTTGGACTTTAACAGAGTTATCTAGAGGAAAGAAAGTTATTCCATGTAAATGGGTATATAAATTAAAGACTAATCCAGATGGTTCAGTTGAGAAGTTTAAAGCTCGGTTAGTAGTTAAAGGGTATTCTCAAAAGAAAGGGGAAGATATTGACCAAACCTTTAGCCCAGTTGTTAAATTTGCCACTATAAGATCGATTCTAAGTATATCTGCTAGTGAAAATCTGAGTTTAACACAATTTGATGTTTGTACAGCGTTTTTGTATGGTGAATTGAATGAACAAGTATATATGCAACAACCAGAGGGTTTTAAAGATGGAACCGATAAAGTATGTCATCTTAAGAAAAGTTTATATGGACTAAAACAAGTGCCGAGGTGTTGGAATATAAGAATACGAGAATTTATTGTAAGTCTTGGTTTTAAGCAAAGTGTAACAGATTCATGTCTCTTTATTAAGAAAATTGAAGAAGGTATTCTTATTTTGGTTTTATATGTAGATGACGGACTGCTAGCATCCAGTTGTGACACTATAAGAGATCGGTTTTTACAAGATCTAAAGGAAGAATTTAAAGTTACAATAAAGCCAGCGACATATTTTTTGGGTATGCAGATTGAAAAGGATTCAAATGGTTTGGTTACCATAAAACAGGAAGCATATGCCAAGAAATTGTTGAACAGATTTGGAATGTCTAATTGTAGACCAGTAAAAACTCCAATTGTAAAAGATAATTCAGAGTCAAAAGATAAAGAAACCACTGAAAACACATGTTTTTCTTATCGAGAAGCTGTTGGTGCTCTACTTTATTTAATGACGGGATCAAGACCTGATATTGCCTATGCAGTTGGTGTAGTGTCTCGCAATTTGGAAAATCCGACACACAAAGACTTTGTCCAAGTTAAAAGAATTTTTAGATATATTCAAGGGACATTGAGCCATGGAATTACCTACAAACCTAATACCAAAAAAGGTTATTTGGAAGGGTTCAGTGATGCTGATTATGGAGGAGATTCTTCGACAGGGCGATCAACAACTGGGGTTGTATGTCTTTATGCTGGAGGAGCTATATCTTGGATAAGTCAAAGACAATCATCAGTTGCAGTTTCCACGACTGAAGCTGAAATTGTTGCTGCAAGCGAAGCTGCAAAGGAGTTGGTATGGCTTAAAAGATTATTTGACGAGATAATTCAGCTTAAAGAAGTCCCTGAATTGTTAGTTGATAATCAAGCAGCTATAAGATTGACTCACAATCCAGAAATACACCGGCGTACAAAACATATCCAGATTAGACATTTTTATGTAAGAGAACTGGTCAATGAAAATGTTCTTAAAGTAGGAAAGACAGCTACAGAGACTCAACTTGCTGATTTAATGACAAAAGCCCTATTTAAACCAAGACATGAGGACTTATGCAGCAGTATGGGTTTAAACAAAATTTCCGAATGAGGGAAGGTGTTGAAGTACATTCTAGATTGTTTAATCATACTGTGAAGTCACCTTAGTTTGTTTATTTTTTCAATTGAACAAAAAGTCAATTTTAATTGTGTCAAGATATTTTGTAAATGTCCAAAAACTTTAATATAATAAAGTTTAAATATTCCGTCTTTTCTATTCAAAATCTACGAAAATACTTCAATACTAATTTATGTACAACAATTAACTTCGATTTATATTCACTATTTATTTTCACTTCGTAGATCGCTCAAATATTTGAACTGTCGCTGTAAACTTTTTTTACTACTTTCGGTCCGCCTATATACCTGTCCACCGCTTCGAGAAGGTCTTTCGATAACACTTTCACGACGCGCGTAGAAAGGAAGGAATTTTCTCGATTGTACGCGCGGTGACTAGACTTCCGGGAATCAGTTGTTTACTTAGACCAGAAAAGAGAGAGGACTGCGCATTGGAATCAATTTATGTAACCCATTTACCACCAAACTAATGGCGGACAATATTGACATAGGCGTATCATACGATTTTTCTTATACTATTATTAAATAATAATTTTCATTATTTCGTATTACAAATTTAATTTAAAAAAGTCTTGTATGTACTGCTCCAAAAAACAACAACAATCATTTTAAAACATATTTATTTAATAAATATTACAATTTTAGTCTATTTTAAATATATGTTTTTGTTCCACGCCACTGCAAAACTATTACATCTATGAGAAAATAATAACAATTAATTGAAAAGTAATCTTTAAAACTGAATGATAACAATTTTCCAAATGTATGTACAATTAATTTGAGTTATCATAGGTACATAACATATGTGATTTAGTTTAACGTCTATTACCTGAAAGCTGTAATATTAATAAAAATAAATTTCAAGGAAATAGTTTTAAAATACTTTTTACCTATGAAATGAAATTCCTTCCTCTTTTTTAGCAATCTGACTGTTGCACTTATAAACTGCACAATTATCCATTTTAAAATGTCTATTCAGGTAATTAAAAAAGATGAAAATTAATAAAAAAAACTAAAAAAATACAATTCGACGTTCCAAATTTGTTTACCACCAAACATATGTCAAACGCATAAGGTTTTCATTGCCATGCGCTGTCCTCTCTTTCCTAGTCTAAGGTTGTTTACCTATCATGGCGACAGGGGCGTACTAGGGGAGTCTCGCTCGTTACAGTATATTTTATTTATAGGTTTGTGCATTAGAATTAAATTGTACAATTCTGTTTTAGTTTCAGCCATATTATAAAAAATGTTTCTTTCACTTAGCCACTTTTGCATCGCATCTTTCTTCCATGATAAATTGGGCAGTGGTTCAACGAAAGTATTATGGTAAGATGCATTATCTAATACTAGTACACATTTTTTCGGAGCGTTAGGAATAAACTTTTCCTTTAACCATTTGCAAAAATTGTTGGTATTCATTTCGTCGTGATAATCGCCCGTTTTAAGTCCTGATTTGAATATCAACAAAGCATCAGGTACAAAACCCGATACACCTCCAGCATGTAAAATAATCAATCTTTTACCTTTGGCTACTGGTGATTTCAAACACATATTTTGTCCATCGTCCCACATTTTAGGTACAGTATGTGAGAAATAGAATCTCTATTGTCAGAATTTGACTCAGACTGGTCAGAATTCGTTATATTGTTAGAAGATGTCTCGTCCTTTACAATTTCGTCAGCAATCCTTATTTCGCTTGATAGATCCATGTCTCCATCACGTGTTTGTTGGACGAACTCGTCATCTTTGTCGTTATTAATTATGCTTAAATCGCCCCTTGGCGCTAGATGTCTTAGTGAAACGACTGATTCTCTTCCATCTGAATGTTTAATAGTAGCGTATTCAGGGTTGGCATCTATGAGGCTTACTTCCTCAACCAGTGGTTCATACTTATTTTTCCTGTTAAACTTTTTTAAAAGTACAGGACCAGGTGATAGAAGCCAGGATGGTAGTGATGTTCCATTTGTAGATTTTCTGGGATAAGCGAACATTCGCTCGTGAGGTGTGCAATTTGTTGCTGTGCACAACAATGATCGTATAGAGTGTAATGCATCACCTAATACAATTTCCCATTGAGAAGTTTGCAAATTTCTCGTTCTAAGTGCGAGTGTGACTGATTTCCAGATAATACCGTTATATCTCTCAGCCAATCCATTACCCCGAGGGTTATAAGGAGAAGATCGACTTGTTGCAATACCATGAGAATGTAAGTAAGATCTCAATTCACTAGACATAAAGCCAGCTCCTTGGTCAGAATGTATATAAGAAGGTAACCCAAAGATTGAAAATAAATTTGAGAGACATTTAGAAACTGTAGAAGAAGATGTATCTGTGCATGGATAAGCAAAAGGAAAGCGTGAGTATTCATCAACTATAGTTAAAATATACTTATTTTTACTAGTTGTTGGCAATGGTCCTTTAAAATCAAGATTGAGACGCTCGAAAGGTGCAGTCGCTTTTATCAATTTACCTTCATTAAACCTTACAAACTTTGGTTTTAATTCTGCACAAATTGGGCATGACGAAGTTATTCTCCGTACATCCTCTACTGAATAAGGCAAGTTTCTAGAGCGTATCCAGTGTGC
Source organism: Ophraella communa (assembly GCA_035357415.1). Lineage (NCBI taxonomy): Eukaryota > Metazoa > Arthropoda > Insecta > Coleoptera > Chrysomelidae > Ophraella > Ophraella communa. The sequence continues at coordinate 21,662,810 of CM068991.1, read as the reverse complement.
CATTCTTGTAACTCCTGGATGACAAAGTGCTTGATGAAGTTCAAAAAGAGAATTTTGACTAATTGAGCTGCACATTCTACTAAAAGCATCAGGTACGATATTCTCTATCCCCCTGCGATAGATTATATCGAACTTGCTTGCTACAGTTTCGATATAATCTATCGCAGGGGGATATCGAGAATATCTTCCAACAATATAACGAATGCTCAACAGTCTGAGTCAAATTCTGATAATAGAGATTCTATTTCTCACAATTCCAAAGAATCCGACACCTTCTCAAGAAATAAAAAATCTTTGAAACGTCATTTTTACCTAGAGAAGACCCTCGACCTATTAGAAGATAATATTTAAATTAAAAAGGTGGGGGTGAATGTGATACTATTTCTATTGTTTCTATATAATCGCTTTAGTTGTTATAGATATACTTGTTATAATTATTTACTTTATTATGACAATGACATTACTATTGTAAAATATTGTAGTTTTTAGTTGAAAAAAGGAGTATATTTCATTTCAAATATATTATTGCTCGTCCTTCTTTATATTTTTTTAACTTTCTCAAGTAAATCCGTTTTGATTTGATATCATGTTTCTCCGTTAAAATTTTTCTATTATCCTCAGTTTTCTTCTATCTCAATCCCATCTTTTTCACTAAATTCACTTCTGCTTCCTCTGAAACGGCTTGGAATATTGTCTTCATAGTGGTGTGGTGAACACACCTTTAGAAGTATTTTAAAATTCCCGGTTCTAAGATTTTAACCTAACGTCACTCAAACTGACATATATGGTTGTGTTCGATGTGCTGATCTCGCGAACGTTATTTTTAATGACAAAAGGCACAGGCACATAAGTGTCAAATATCAAATAGACGGGGTGTGTTTGTTTGTCAGTTTTGTTTGTGCGTTCTGCGGTGTAGATTCCGAGGCAGAGCATATGGGAAACGAATCTAATACTAGATGTTTGTTGCCAGGGAGATCTCCAAGAAACATAATATTATATATACATCAAATTAACAGATCAACAACACGTTTTGTAAAATACACCAAAAAATTAATTAATTAGAAATAAAAACAAGTTTATCCTGATTTGTCCAGCAGTTAATGTTATTATTTTAGTTGCAATATTTCCTACATCAAAGATAGGACGTTTGCGCTAAAAGTGGGTCTCCTTTTATGAATCGCTGTATAGGAATAAATGATTCGGCGAATTATTTCTTCTTCAAATGTACCTATCTACTGACCCTTTGGAAGTTGAAGATTTATTTATAGTCTTTCGTGGAAACTTGAAGGCAGCAAGCGGTTCTTTTTTATTAGCCTCGCTAATAATACGCTTTGCCGTATTAAGACCGACTTCATATGCCACCTTCATGTAGACCTTTCTGTCTAATAGATCAACTCTTGCCATTCAGGGGCCCGATCCTGGAAAATGTCACTAGTGACAATGCCAAAAAATGTCGCTTGCAAACTGGCAACGTTGAAGTGACATATGTCTCTCGTAAAGTAGTGGAGACTTTTAAAGTCGCGAGAGACTTTTTTCCGATTCGGCGCATTAGGTTACTGTCAAAGGTGTTTTCATGAAGGATAACCTTATTTTTTGAACCTTCAAAAAGTTACGATTAATTACGTGGTGGTGAAAGTTTTTACAAGCTTTATTGTTATTTAAAATGGACTTAAACATCTTTCTGAACATGTTAAATTATTTAGAAGAAAATGAGGACGAAGAAGAGGTAAGAAGGAGAAGGACCCCAGTTGACCCATTCAGTTTGAGTGATGTTTCATTTATAAAACTATTTCAGCTTGACAAAATTTCGGTTAGAAATTTATTAGTGCCATTGTTGAGCTCGTTCATGGTCCAACCCCCTCGTCAGTCAGCCCTGACTATTGAAACGAAGGTATGATATATGTACATTATGTTCGTATGTGCATTCCAATGTAGCCTGAGCATTTTTTAAGATCTTGGTCGCATTGAATTTTTTTGGCCATGGTAGTTACCAAACCATCACTGGAAGAAACAGCTTCATCGACATCAGCCAAAGTTCCGTTTCCAGATGCATCGATGAAGTGGTTGGAGCACTTAATAATTCCGAAATAATTGAAAGATTTATAAAATTTCCTCAAAATATGATTTGCGTGTTGCCAAGAACAGGTAAAGAAAATATCGCTCATTTTTTCCAAACATCAAACATAATTAAGTATATTGTTCATAGATTTAACGGAAAATATAATATGGATGGCATTGTAGGAGCCATCCCCTATGCAGTTCCTCATTCTGGCCCATAAACTCCACCAGAAATTCTTTTTGTTTTTTGTTGACGAATTTCTTATCACTCATTGTATTTTCGATTATAAAAAAATAAGTATTAAACAGTTGATAATTATATGAGGTTAGAACGGGTAGAACGGTTTCAACGGGAGTACCAACCATAAATAAAAAATTTACTAAATATTCTCACCTTTTCAAGAATAGCAATTTTGTGTCTGCGGTCGACTTTTTTATTTGACATTTGACGACTAGCGACATTTTTTGTCATTGTCAATAGTGACATTTTCCAGGATCGGGCCCCAGGTGTTACATGTAGACACTATTGGTTCTCTCCTTTTTATTAATTTATGTATACTTATTCAAATTTATTGTACTAACCCTTACTAGTTGAAAGTCCATCTTATTAAGAACGGTAAACAACTACAAGGTTGAATTAAACTTTCACTACTTATTCGCAAAATATGAAATGCAATGACGGCCGTTTCGCTAGCGAAGCTATTTCTGTAGCGAAACGGCCGTCAATGCATTTCATATTTTGCGAATAAATAGTGAAAGTTTAATTCAACCTTTTAGTTGTTTACCCTTCTTAGGGCCGGTTTATTCATCTGTCCAGTAAAGTATCCGTTAGTTATTTGTTCACTAAACTTAAAGGTCACCTGTAAGCAGTTTGTGTTTATTCAACGTATTTTATTCGTTCAGTAGTTACTGAATACTTATCACTACGGGAGATAAGGCAACAGTGTATTTTCTGTGGTTTGTGTGACTGACTCTACCTTAGAACAAAAAGATCATTTTGTTTTAAGGACTCTACTAATGAGTTCTATAGTTTTTTTTTGACAGACTACATTTTACTCTGCATCAGCTGTGTATCTTGTTTGGTTTTTTCGAGATTTTAAAAGATTATTAGAAGTTTTTAGTTAAATCTGAGGGTTAACAAAAGATGTTGCAGTAACGGAATCGGATTGTTTCAAAAAAATTTCATTGTTACCGAAATGGTTTTCTAACATAGTTTACATAGTTATGCCGCACCTGGTCGAAATATTCAGAGCCTCATTAACTCTGAGGTATGTTCCCAGTAAGTGGAGAGAAGTACGAGTGGTGTTTATACCTAAACCAGGAAGGATGGACTACACCTTACCAAAAGCATTCCGACCAATTAGTCTCACATCATTCTTTTTGAAAACAATGGAGAGGCTGTGCGAGCGGTATATAAGAGATGAAGTCTTAGTTCACAATCCACTTCATCCAAATCAGCATGCATATACTCCAGGAAGATCCTCTGATTCGGCCCTATACCAAGTGGTTGGCAGAATCGAGAGATCATTGGATAATAAAGAATCCACCCTGGGTATATTTATAGATATCGAAGGAGCGTTCGATAAAACGACTTTCCCAACAATCACCCAGCAACTTAACTCCAGGAATATACCCCTGGTGGTAGGAGAATGGATACTCAAGATGCTCTCTAGTAGAGCAATAAGTATAAATGTAGAAGACATTACTGTGAGAGGACTGGTCATGAGGGGATGTCCGCAAGGAGGGGTCTTATCACCCCTTCTTTGGAACATAGTCCTGGATACCCTGTTTAATCACCTCAACAGTAATGGTTTCTACACAATTGCATATGCAGATGACATAGTTATCTTGCAGACCGGCAAATTTGTGTACACACTGTGCGATAGAGCGCAGTATGGCCTCAAATTAATAGAAACATGGTGTAAGGAACACTCACTGTCGATCAATCCCAAGAAGACAGAGATGGTCCTTTTCACTAGGAAAAGAAGCTTATCGGGCTTGAAACCCACCGAAATCTTCAAACGCAAACTACACATTGCTGAAGAGGTGAAATACCTCGGTATTACCCTCGACAGGAAGTTAACATGAAACTCGCACATTCAGAACAGAGCAAAAAGAGCATATGTGGCCGATGAGCAGTGTCGGAGGACAGTGGGACGCACATGGGGTCTCTCGCCCCGTGTAGCATCTACACAGCAATAATAAGACCTATGCTAACGTACGGAGCTATTGCATGGGGACCTAAAACTCTACAAGCAACGGCCATCCAAAAACTATATCAAATACAACGAATGGCTTGTCTGAATATCACAGGAGCCATGAGAACAACACCAACCGCGGCAATGGAATTGGTTACTGGTCTGACACCTCTCGACCTGCACGTCAAGGAGGTTGCGCTAATGGCTATGCTACGATTGCGCACGGCTGTTGTAAACCCCGAGGTAGGAATGGGTCACTGAGGCTGGGCCTGTGGAGGGAGGCACTCACTGCGGTGCCTCTGCTACAGGCGGCCGGTGACGCAATTGAACCCAGGTTTGTGTTTAATAAACCCTACAAAATACTAATAAAACAGAACACTGAGGCGGATGCTGCAAATGCAATACGCAGATACACAAACGGCTCAAAAACCAAGGAAGGATCACTTAGCCTAAGGATTAAATGGGGAATGGGAAAAAATACCAGCGTGGTTCAAACAGAACTGGCTGGTATCTCAATCGCCGCAAAATTTCTGGCAAAAACATAATAATCTGCACTGATAGTAGACAAGTCCTACTAACCTTGAATAGACAACGTATTATCTCAGGGTTAGCACTAGAGTGCCACCAAGATTTAGCTAACGCCTCCGTAGATAATAATATCGTACTAAGGTGGGTGAAAGGGCACGACGGGAGCAAAGGTAACCGTATTGCTGACTCTCTGGCCAGGATGGCGGCTGGACTGAAAATTTTGGGACCAGGCGACACCCATGGTTTGACGACTTCGACAATTGCGGAACTAGCCAAACGTTACACCCGTACTCAATCCCTTAAGAGATGGGATGAAACCAAAGGATGCAGTTTTGCCAGGATCACCCTGGGCGACCCTGAGAAGCTGGATACGAATAAATATTTGGCGATGACCAGGAAGAACCTACGTTTAACAGTGGGATTTCTGACGACGCTGTCAACTAAGGAAACACCTCCATATTATGGGGCTAGTGGACATACCTCTGTGCAGGATGTGTGAACAGTAAAATGAAACTGTCAGGCATGCCTTATGTGAATGTCCGGAGCTATCGTCGATAAGAGAGTGTGTGTTCGGTGAGTTTTGGCCTACACCTACCGATATTAAGGAGATGTCCCCTGGTGACCAGTCTTCCTTCCTGGATAAGGCAGGATGGACAATGTCCTAGGAGAGCGACTCCTTGGGAGGATGTACAATGGGCCATATTGTGGCCTAAGTGCTGTGGGTCTATACTCACCCTTCCTACTCTATAGATACAGAACATAGTTTACAATAAGATACCTTTCAGATTGGTATAAAAGTATTTCCTCTATTAAGGCTAAAGTTTGTGCAACCGATTTTTTTGTTAAACGAAATTATCCCAACAGTTTGAATTGTCCCATTGGTGAAATCTGTTTTGGCTATTATAAGGTCGGCGATCGTTAATATGGTCAAGAAAAAGATTTATGTCGTCAATAACATCAATTTTAAAAAAATTTAGTAAAACCACAAAACACGCGAAAAACAATTTTAGGTTAGAATCTCCTCTGTAATTCCTTACTGACAGGTCCAATCGATCTGTAAGTTAAAGTCTTCAGTAGCTTATAATTACTGAAAACTTGGCGTTACCAGGAGATGAATAAACACTTACGGACGACAATCTTTTCAGTAACGCTACCGAAAACTTTACTGAAAGGTGAATAAACCGGCCCTTAGTATACTTATTCGACTGTTAAATTAGTTTCTCTTCAGACCTTTAAAATTATGGCATTCTGACCTTCACTACTTCAATATAGAGAAGGAGGATGTTTAGGCTGCACCCTGAATAACTAGTCAAAATGCAAATACTGGTAATATTCAACAAGCTAAGTGAAGACATACATTTTGAAATTTCGTGTTCTTCAATTACCTATATAGCATTTACTGTTTTGATAACATCAAGGTTATCATTTAGTTCGCATAAAAAATAATTAATAATTATAAAAGTAGGTACTATCCTTTTTTTACTAAAACTAAGGGTATTGTATTGTCGTTGTATGGACCCCATACAATGGGGTCGCAAGAGATAAAAATACAATTTAACAGAAAATGTTTTTTAACTTGTAAAATTATTGTTAAAAAGATAAAATAACAATTATCGTAGATAAATATAGGTATCATAAAATCTTCTAGTTCGGAAAGATTGTTTGTACCTGCATTTCTATTAGGTGTATTATAATAACTTGAATAACATTTACTATGAATTATGAAATGGAATTGGAATTAATAAGAAATATAAATTTATTTTTGGCAATCTCTAAAAGCCGAAATAATTATTTTCAACCAGCACTTAACACCAAAATTCACCTAAGTCTTTACTAAAAATACAACTAACTAACAAAATACTAATATTCAAATACAAAACCACAAAAATAAACTAACTATTAAAATACTAAAACTTCGACTGTACTAATAGTCCGTATGCGACACGATGTTCAATCACTGGTAATTTAGTTTAGACTAAAATTATCTACTATGTTTTCACATTTTATTAGAAACTGAATCGTGTAGACTGCGCAAGGGTGACTCATAGCCCATGAGATTTTCAACTGCCTCTACAACACTAAGAACGAAAAAGAATGCTCACAAAATACAGGTGATGCAACGAAAAATGGAAAGAGCAATGCTAGAAATCAGGCTTTCTGACAGAATCCCTAATCGAACCATATACAAAACAAAACAAAACAGGAGTACGAGGCGCCGTTGAGACTATTCTACATCAGAAATAGAGCTGGGAAGGCTACGTGTAGAGATAACATATGCTACGTGGCAGATGGCAGATGGACGAAAAAGATTATAGAATGACGACCAAGATCCGAAGCCTTTAGAAGCAGAGGCATACTATCCACACGCTGGATAGAGAGAGAGAGAGAGAGAGAAATGTGCTTTATTGTCAACCAAAATTTAACAAATTTTATGGACAAAACTTTTAGACTAGGAAAGAGAGAGGACATCGCATATCAATGAAAACCTTATGCGTTTGATTGAAGCCAATTTTCAAACGTTTGACATATGTTTGGTGATAAACAAATTTGGAAAGTCGTATTGTATTTTTTTAGTTTTTTTATTAATTTTCACCTTTTTTAATTACCTGAATAGACATTTGAAAATGGTTAATTGTGCAGCTAATAAGTGCAACAGTCAGAGTGCTAAAAAAGAGGAAGGAATTTCATTTCATTTCATAGGTAAGAAGTATTTTAAAACTTTTTCCTTGAAATTTATTTCTATTAATATTACAGCTTTCAGGTAATAGATTAACTAAATCACATATTATGTTATGTATGATAACTTAAATTAATTGTACATACAGTTTGAAAATTGTTTTAATTCAGTTTTAAAGATTATTTTTCATTTAATTGTTATTATTTGCTCATAGATGTAATAGTTTTGCAGTGGCGTGGAATAAAAACATATATTCAAAATAGATAAAATGGATTAAAATTGTAATACTTATTAAATAAATATGTTTTAAAATTATTGTTCTTTTTTTTGGAGCAGTATAAATTTAAAGACTTTTTTAAATTACATTTGTAATACGAAATAATGAAAATGATTATTTAATAATCGTATAAGAAAAATCGTATGATACGCCTATGTCAATATTGTCCGCCATTAGTTTGGTGGTAAGTGGGTTACATAAATTGATTCCAGTGCGCACTCCTCTCTCTTTCCTTGTCTAAGACAAAACTAAATAAAAATAACCTAATATCTAAATATCAATTAACAATAATTGATTGGTTACAATAAAAGTCATTTAAATAACTAAATACACACAAACAAAAATGACACCTAAAAACGATAGACAACCTAAAACGGGTTGCAGGAAGCTGGATCCAAACTGCACTAGATTTTGAGGCTTTTGTTCAACAGTGGACAGTATAGCTGGACATGTATCTGTATGTATGTATGTATGTATGTATGTATGTATGTATTTGTAATATTATTTGTGCGTTGGGCGACAATTTGTAATATTAGTTGTGCGTTGGGCGACAATTTGTAATATGAGTTACCTGTTGATAGTGAATTTATGAAAATATTTAGTTAACTTTTTTGAAAAAATAACAATATACCAAAAGAAAAAATGTAATTTACAATAAACCAAACATTAAGCTTAATTTCGTCTTTAATTAGTTGTAAAAGATACTTCAATAATTAACAGAATTTATAAATGTTTATCACACAAAAATCATGATAGTTAAATACCTCGGCTAGGGGTGAGTAAGTTCATTAGCTCTGACTATTGTACAATATTTGTTTCTTTAAGAAATTATAAGGGCGCCACTGAAATCTTTTTATTTTTTATGATACTACTGAAGAAAGTTGTTTTAAGCTGAGTTATTTAAATAAGTATCATAAGATGACAGAAAGATGTCAGAAAAAACTGTCTATGAAGATAAAAAAATGATTTGAAAATGTACAAACATATAAAAGATAATAAGATTTCCTTGGTGCTGAAATTAATGAGGTAGAGAATACGTTACAACAAAATAATCCGCAAACAGTTCTTTAAAAATACTTATTCTAATACAGTTGACGATATAGATAGATATACACGGAAATAAAAGAGAAAAAATATGGGAACAGTAAACTTGATAGATCACAATAAACTTATCTGTTACAATAGTGGACGATCCGTCGCCGCACCTTGGGGTCGCTACGGCACTGTCTAGGTGGTTCCAAATGATTATGGAAGATCACTAGTGGAGGGATGATCTGCCCCAGTTATAGAGATAATCCAGTTAAGAATGTACATACGAGAGCTTAAAGTTTACAAGCTGTTCAAGTTTACGGAATCTCCAAATTCAAGAGATGCTTCTGGTTTACAGAATCTTCAAATTAAAGAGTTGCCTCTAGTTTACTGTATTATATTCCAACTTTCTGAAAATTACCAGTGTCAAACACGTGTTACATTTACTTTTCTGGCACAAAAAGTACAAATCAGCATAGTCCGAAATCTACAGTTAGATGCTAACGTATTTTAATAGATTACAAAAGATACATTTTTACATTAAATTTACTTTTTAATAATCTTACACACTAATCAAAATTCCAGAAATGTACTTTTACCAGCCTTTTATAAAAAATTATCATTAATACTTTTAATTACCATAAAAAGATTCTTTGAATAATAATGAAATATGTTGAAATTCTCATCTGATATAATAAAATATAATATAACTTTCGATATTTTATAAATATCTTAACAAAAAGGAATTATAAAATTGGAAAAAAAACTGTATATGACAGTAAATCAATAAAAGAAATGAGACTGGGAATAATATATTAAAACCTCTTGAACTCGATAATGCCAACTCATTAGTACACCTCGTAGCGTAGCTACTTTGAACTTCCAATTATAATTATTGAGACCGTATTCACTATTTTATTATTAAAAATGTTTTATGTTAGATGGAGCTAGCGGCACTAATTGAATTTAATATTTAGGATACCAGGTGCTTAAAATGTTAACTGGTACTGTTACACCCCCTCTACTCGATATAAAAAAATTTGCAGAAGGCAAAATTTTTTTTTTTTGTTGTTCAATATCAGATAAGATCTCCAACGTAAGTTTAAGCAAAACAGTTACATAGAACAAGTAAGGATTATAAGGAATTACAAAAATAACATAGGAAAAGGTTAAAGTTATTTAAAGAAATAAGGATTAGTCAGTATGTCATTGTTGTCACATTCGTTACTTGTATGTAAAAGTAACCATTCCAGAGTTGCGCCAAACATATCAGAGAGATGGCCTCGTGCTCTGGCGATTTGTTTATAGAAAATACTGCAATCAAATGCAATAACGACAAAGAAAGCAGAGAAGAGAAAAAGACACAGATAGAAAAAAAAACAAAACTAGTAAAGGAAACGGAAAGGAAAAGTTAAAAAAAAAAAGTTAGAAAGAAAAGAGAAAAGAAAGCAGAAATGTGTTAGATAATAATCCTCAGATAGAGAAGGAAATAAATAAAAGAAATTAGAAAATTAGGAAAGACAACATAAACGAACTTTAGACACAAGTGGCCTATAAAAAGTGGGACAAGTCCCGGGCGAGCCACCTACACCCAGCAATTAAGTTGCCAACTGAAATTGGACTCTACGTTACAAAAAATTAATGAATGGTACTGTGTGATGTGTTTCCACACCACCCAGGCCTTAAAAAAATACAAAAATGATTAATTAAAAAAGCAAATAAGACCTTTTTTAGCAAGAAAGGAATAAAACTTCCAAAAACCCGTCATGAGGTTAACTATTGTAAGATATGGATGACATAATCGGTAGTACCTTTTTTCTATCGGAAAGGAACAAAAAAACCGTAAAAGTCAAAATCTGTACTAAATAAAGTCGCAAACGGTAATAGATAAGGTGAAAATCTGTATTAGATAAAGTCAAAATAGATAAGAAAAGTTCTATAAAGTTTTTACACCATTAAATGATCTATAATACAGTCACTGAAAGATATACCCATTTTAAAAATTACCAAAAAATTACCAAAAATTATACTTTAGAGCTATATAAATTGTACTTTCTCATATTAAATATATGAACCATAAAAACAAAAGCCACATTATGTTTTAACATTTCCTAGCTAAAGATAATCTGTATACACATACAGATACGATAAGATAACCCAGTAGACATTCACACTGTATACTGCCAAAGGTACTTAAACCCGTACGCGACAGAATACATACAGTATGCACGATAAAAATGACTCTAGGTACGATAAATCTAATACACATTAGCGTATAAGATACAAAACACGGTATATAAACCTTTTAAAGGAAGAAAAAAAATTAATATATCTTGATATGCCAAATCGGCTTGATACATTAAAAATATTCCACCCAAAAGTTCATTAACTTGCTCCCAGAACAAGCTAAATAAGATAAGATAAGCTAAGATAAGATAATTTTAAAACATATGCAAGACAGAGTTAATATAAATTTGTCCAAAATATATTCTATGAGAAACATAGCACGAGAATAAAAAACGCTCCATAAGATAAGAAAGATAATTTGGTAAGATAGAATAAGATAACATAAAAATAAGATAAATTAGGTAATAAGATATAATAAGTTAACTGTTATTAAAGTAAATAGGTACATCATATGCTGACAAAGTAGAAAAAGAAAATAATGACTAGGTGAACACAGCGAACTAACAACAACCATCGAAGACATAACATTAAATGAATAAATTTTTGATAATTCAAACATAATAAAATGACGAGGAAGTCCAGGTAATGAGAAACTTTGTAGTTGGAAAGGGGCCGTTAGCATCCACAGTAGCTATGACATATCCTAAGAACAACATTCATCATTTCCAAACCTTCTGCACATTCACTACATCCGAAAACCAAAAAAATTATATGTTTAAGTATATGTTTACTTAGTGTCGTTTAAGTTTGCGTCTGCATTATTGTCTGATTTGTCTTCTACATTGTCGTCATTATCATTATTTCCCTATAAATTTTTATCAAAGTCAACAAAAGATTTCAAAAATTTTAAAAATACCAAACTTTTCGAATGTCTCGAGAAAAAACAAGTCCTGAATAATCAGAATAAAAGCAACTCGAAATAAAGTACACCAAAATCAAGTTATTTTAAAAAAGTACAATACTAACCAAAATCCTTTTAAAATAAGCCAACAACAAAAATACAGGTACTAATTAGAACAAAAAACGACAAGAGTGTAACGTATACAAATTAAAATGTTCGTTTCAATTTAATATAATAATTTAATATTGTATAAATAATTTATACAAATTTGTAAATAAATATCTATCTCAAAAGAAAATTGTAAAAATATTAAATATTTTAAAAATGCAAAACTTTCCTAATTGTCAAGAAGAAAAGAAAGACAAAAAAACCAGTCGCAAACGAATAAAAATCAAACTACTTCAATATAAATTACCAAGGTTATTTTTAAAATCACGCCAATATTCAAATTTCTATTTTAAATTCATTAACCAAAAAACAAAAAACTGGTACCTATTTAAATAAGCAATAAAAAGTACAAGTTATTATCGTCGAAATAAACTGTTTGCTACAAATTTAAACAATCAATATAGTTAAGCAAATAAATAAATAAATATATCTATCAATGTTGTACGTGAGGGATAATATAGGTATTAAAAACACAATAGGAAAAATCAAAGGAAATTGAACTGTTTATAAAAATATTTAAAATAGTTAAAAAGTTAATTACGAAAGATTAATATTGAGAATATAAAAAAAAATGATTTAAGAAAAAATAATTTGTAGATATTTTCACCAAGTACTTTTCTCGAATAGAAAAACTATTTCCCAAAGAAAAAATTATTGTACAGTCAGAGAAAAATGAAACCAGCGTTTGGGCGCCAATTTGTAATATTATTTGTGCGTTGGGCGACAATTTGTAATATTAGTTGTGCGTTGGGCGACAATTTGTAATATGAGTTACCTGTTGATAGTGAATTTATAAAAATATTTAGTTAACTTTTTTGAAAAAATAACAATATACCAAAAGAAAAAATGTAATTTACAATAAAACAAACATTAAGCTTAATTTCGTCTTTAATTAGTTGTAAAAGATACTTCAATAATTAACAGAATTTATAAATGTTTATCACACAAAAATCATGATAGTTAAATACCTCGGCTAGGGGTGAGTAAGTTCATTAGCTCTGACTATTGTACAATATATGTTTCTTTAAGAAATTATAAGGGCGCCACTGAAATCTTTTTATTTTTTATGATACTACTGAAGAAAGTTGTTTTAAGCTGAGTTATTTAAATAAGTATCATAAGATGACAGAAAGATGTCAGAAAAAACTGTCTATGAAGATAAAAAAATGATTTGAAAATGTACAAACATATAAAAGATAATAAGATTTCCTTGGTGCTGAAATTAATGAGGTAGAGAATACGTTACAACAAAATAATCCGCAAACAGTTCTTTAAAAATACTTATTCTAATACAGTTGACGATATAGATAGATATACACGGAAATAAAAGAGAAAAAATATGGGAACAGTAAACTTGATAGATCACAATAAACTTATCTGTTACAATAGTGGACGATCCGTCGCCGCACCTTGGTGGTTTACAGAATCTTCAAATTAAAGAGTTGCCTCCAGTTTACTGTATTATATTCCAACTTTCTGAAAATTACCAGTGTCAAACACGTGTTACATTTACTTTTCTGGCACAAAAAGTCCGAAATCTACAGTTAGATGCTAACGTATTTTAATAGATTACAAAAGATACATTTTTACATTAAATTTACTTTTTAATAATCTTACACACTAATCAAAATTCCAGAAATGTACTTTTACCAGCCTTTTATAAAAAATTATCATTAATACTTTTAATTACCATAAAAAGATTCTTTGAATAATAATGAAATATGTTGAAATTCTCATCTGATATAATAAAATATAATATAACTTTCGATATTTTATAAATATCTTAACAAAAAGGAATTATAAAATTGGAAAAAAACATACCTGTATATGACAGTAAATCAATAGAAGAAATGAGACTGGGAATAATATATTAAAACCTCTTGAACTCGATAATGCCAACTCATTAGTACACCTCGTAGCGTAGCTACTTTGAACTTCCAATTATAATTATTGAGACCGTATTCATTATTTTATTATTAAAAATGTTTTATGATAGATGGAGCTAGCGGCACTAATTGAATTTAATATTTAGGATACTAGGTGTGTGTGTTTTATTTAATAAATAGATAATAGTTAACCATAGTGTGTATTATTTATCCCATTTAGAAAAACAGTATAAATAAATAAAAAAACTTGACTATATCATATCTTCCCTTGTTGTGGTTTGAGGTCCGCAACCTACCCCTTATAGGCCAGGTTCCTGCAACAGAGCTTTATCCATGCCTTCCTCGTCAAATCTTTTACCCAGTACATCCGAAGCAGTCTTGGAGTATTGAAGATTGACCTTCTTTCCCTCCCCCACCTCTGCCCTCTCTCTTGGCTTTTGGCCTTTGAGATACTGCTTCTTTTCGGAGCCTTTGCATATTCTACCTTTGGGATTTAAGACCCAGGTTTGACATTTGGACTCCGCTTAGTCTGGATCCCAGGGACTTTGGCAATTACGCCTTGCGTCGCTTAGGTCCGAGTCTCTTCCTTCCTTTTTGACTCTCCCTCTTCCTTAGCTCTGAATTGCTATTCCAAAGTAGGAAGACACGTCTAGTTTTTTGAGCTCCTCGAAAAGACTGTCCATTGAGTACACCCAAATTTGTCCCTTTACTAAAGAGGTCTTTCTCCAAACTGTCTATAAACAAGTGTTTACCCTGCGGTTAGACAATGCAAGCGCACGGTGTTGGGATTTCGCTCTCATCCTTAGCCTGGAGACTTGCGTCTTTCCAAGGTTCAAGACTCGGAACTACGTTCCTTAGCCATTGTGCGCTGCAGCTATTCGCGCACGCTATAATCAAGTACCCTAGTCTATGGGTACATTTGCTTAACCTCACCTGAGGCCCATTCTATGGAATGTTTTTTCCAAGGCTTCCAAAATGGATAGTGTAAATTAGATCATCCACGCATTTGTATCCTCCTTATATTTTTTACTTCAAAAGTGAAACATTTTAATTTCTAGAAGAATAAAATTTTGTATCTATGTAAGAATAATAAGTAAAAATTCTTGTTTCTCAGTGTATGCTTCTCAGTTTTTTGTTTACTTAGATTTGCTTACATTATTATTCTATATTGCTATTTTTGATAGAGATTATAATTCTCGAATAGTTAACATTGTTGTTAAATATGAATTAAAGAATATAAATTTGAAAATTATTTACATACAGTTTCTATTCATGTTTCTATTAGTGAAAGGGTTACGACCTTAGAACAAAAAGAAACAGGAAGGAGTCTGTCATATATTAACTTTAAGGAAGAACATTGTTCACAGCACACCCTCCTAGCAGTTTAACTCTTATCTACAATTTTATATCCAAGTTATATTATTGCGCCCACCCACTTGAGGGCGTATCTGTAGCGTGACATTACAGTTACTGCGTACGAAAAGTATACACTTTTTACTCCGAGCTTTCTTTTATTGGTATAAATAAATACAGGGTCAGAATAAAAAGTGTATAAAGTGTACTTTTCGTACGCAGTAAGTATCGCCCAATCGGAGGAAACGTGAACTGTCATCACATATTTATAAACTAATCATCATCTGTCATTTCATTTTTAATTGTTAACCGTTAAAGTTTGAATTTTGAATTGTGTTTCGCCTGTGCTTTTTCCGTTGATTATCGTTAAATTGATTAATTAGTTATTATTTGTGAAAGTTTCTTCCAGTTTATTGAATTTTATATTTTAGTTTATGAACTTTTTAATTCTTTATTATAAGAGAATTAGAGCAGTATAAGTATTGTGTGTTAATATTTAAATGTTAACAATTATTTCATAATTATATAGTGTAGCATACAATATCATACTATAATATTTTTTACTTTTTTTAGTATAATATAAGCATGGCATCTCGTAAAAGAACGTGTTGTGTTCCTAGTTGTGCCGATCAAACAAGTAAGAGGCATCGTTTCACCAAGGATCCCAACTTAATTAATATTTGGATGGAGAATATAAACAATCCTGTGTTAAAGGAGAAAACTCCAAAACAACTTTATGACAATTATAGAGTGTGCCATCAACATTTTGACCAGCAGTTTCATAACGTAGGATTTCAGAAAGAGTTAAAACCAGGTGCATACCCAACTCTACTTTTATCTGGTAAGTAGATACAACTTCAAGTTATATTGTAGGTGAATAAAATTATTTTAATTCAGATACTTCAGTTATTCTACCATCATCCACAACGGTGTCTTTGGAAGCTCCATCTACATGTGGAGAAAAAGCCTGCAGGTTGATAATTAGATGCACTATCTTTTTTTGGTGCAAACAAGTGAATAAAATAGCTGCAGACAAAGACTCCAAGAATGCCTCCTACATTGACCCAATAAAAGTACAAGCATACAAATCCTATATAAATAGAATCAAGAGAAAAAAGTAAATTTAATTTTTTATATTTCTTATTTATTTATATATTTTTTATGTATATTTATTTAATATAAACTTGAAATTGAAAAGGAAATCCATCTCTCAAATGTGGATGATGTAGATAATCGTAGTAATAAAACTCAAAGTCTATCCACAACGTTTAATAGTAAGGTTCACAAGTTAATGCGCAACATGTTTCGGTCTTCAGACCATCATCAGGCTATAAAGAAAACAATAGTATCAGGAAAGTCAAACATAGTAATAAAATGAGCGAGTGGTGTCTGTTATCAGATTACATTACATTACTTCAAATATTAAAGTCAAACCATTTCAAATCTGACAGATAATTACAAAAAGAAATAAAATACAAGTCTAAAGCAAAAGTTAAATACATGGTTTTGTAATAAGTTAAACTATGGCAAAACAGCAAGATAATTATGTTATACAAACAATCTAAACTCACCTGTATGTGCAGAATGTAGGCATTGCAAATAATTCAAAATTTAAAACTTAAACATCCATGAAAAAATGAAGAATAATGGATGAATAAGAGAGTTATTATATAAAAGGAAGAGGAAAAAGGAAATTCATAAGTTATAAAATATAGAATGATGGGTGTGTTGATTGAATTAAAGTGGATAGAAAAGTGGGACAATATTCATACTAAGAATGTTGTATCCCAAAAGGAAATGCAAATAACAAGTGTTACATTAATAAGAGAAACAAGAAGGAAAAACTTATATGAAGAGAAAAAATGGAGTGATTGTAAAAACAATCAAAAAAAGGAGAGATCCATGGTAGAGGTTCAATCTCCTTTTGATTAAGAAGACAGGTCGATCCTAAACTGTGAGTGAAGGTTCTTGTTAGTCCTCTTAATCTCAGCAGTAATGCTAAGAGAAACAAGAAGAAAAACCTTATATGAAAAGAAAAAATGGAGTGATTGTAAAAACAATCAGAAAAAGGAGAGATCCCTGGTAGAGGTTCAATCTCCTTTTGATTAAGAAGACAGGTCAATCCTAAACTGTGAGTGAAGGTTCTTGTTAGTCCTCTTAATCTCAGCAATAATGCTATGTAAATTAGGATAAATAGCATCAAGTACATTTCAAAAAAGCCGAACTGGAAAAGTTGTACCAGCACCAACGCACTTGAAGAACTGTATAAGTATGAAGGGCAATTACAGTTAAAGAAAGCATAAAGAGGAAGTAGTTTAGTGCCAACCTACATCCGGAAGGGTTACCAAATGAATAACTAATCAAGAAGGAAACTTGGATGTAGAGAGAAATTGAAAGGGGTAAATATAAGAGATGAGTTCAATATAACAATTTCACAAATAAAATCAAAACAAAAAGCCACCATCTACACATATCGATGAAAATAGTTACAAACATCAATAAATGGTAAGAAATCTTGAAATAAAACGTGTGTTAAGACTGAAAAAGAAGAAGAATATCTGAAATCAAGTCAAAAGTATGAAACTAACCTAATTACATACGTAAACAATTGTTAAAAGTTCAAATTTAGAAATAAATAATTTTCATTAGGTTGAATTTGTTCATTTAAACACTTGAGAGTACTATTATTGGTAGCAGATTTAATTTCCAAAAACTCAAGCAAATTCAATCTAATTCCCTTATTACAAACATGAAGTAATTCAACATTATCGATATCAAAAAAGTGATTGTATTCTAAGATATGGTTAGCGAAAGAGGAAGGTGAGTTCTTAACTTCTAAAAAATATTCAGTTTACAGTATACTGTCAAAGCAATAGTTGCATATAAATGTCAAAAATGAGAGCATAGGCGTATTATTCGGTTCTTATACGTATTAATGGTTGAAATTTATTAAAAATAAAAACCTTGATATAATTTTTGTTTTTTTTCGGTACGTCAATGGAAACGGAAGCTCTGACGTCACAAAATGGCGGATTTTGACGTTTGGGTAAAAACAAACACGAAGACGTATGCGTTTTATATAAATTTATATATAAAATACCCAAAGAACCATCATACATAACTCTCGAAACATGGCCACTATCATAACTCTTTTCACCTTTCTTAAATACAGTAACTTCTTCTTTAAATTGTTCTAAGATTGCACTCAAGCTCACAACGGCAGACATTATTATAATCAAAACTAAAAACCTCTAAAACTACTGAAAGCTGGAAAATTATTCGGAAAATAACAAAAATCGCAAAAACTCCTCAGCAAAACTAGTTTGTTTTTACCCAAACGTCAAAATCCGCCATTTTGTGACGTCACACTTCCACAGTCTATTGGCCGCCATATGCACGTTCCTTTGTGGACTCAAGGTCATTTTGCATTGTTCTAAGGGTACGATAAATAAATTTGTTATGATGACATTTGTCGATTATTTTTCTTCTTTAATTTCTCCCCTTCTCTCACTATATATTAGTTTATGATCTCCGCCCGTTTGGTTTACAGTTTAAAATTAAACAGTAATTCCAATTATACGCAAAATTTATCCAAGTCCAATTTTTAGCTAGGTCTTTCTTACCTAGGAATTTCTTAGGTTGGCGAAATCCGTTTTAGGTAAAATATCAAATTTAGGTATTTCCTAGCTTAGGAATTACTTAGGATAAAATCTACCTAAGAACAAAAAGAAACAGGAAGGAGTCTGTCATATATTAACTTTAAGGAAAATTTGCGATGGAAGTCGGCCATCTTGAAGCTCCTTGTATGACGCATTGTTTACAGTATACTGTCAAAGCAATATTTGCATATAAATGTCAAAAATGAGCGCATAGGCGTATCATTCGGTTCTAATAAATACTAAATTATTTAGAAAACTAATTGTATTCACACACTTGATTGGTTGAAGTTTATTAAAAATAAAAACCCTGATATAATTTTAATTTTTTTCGGTACGTCAATGGAAACGGAAAATAAAATTGACAATACACCTATCTCATTATTCGCGAAAATTTTTCCGATAGTTGGTGCTTTAGTATGTCATGGGAATGGGGAAACCAACAAATATCAACTATTTGATTTAATTTTAATTCAACCATTTCTATTTTTAAATTTGTGTGGTAAAGATCGTTAGTGAAAGATGGTACGTGTGTTGATTTATTTATTCTAAAACACTGCCCACAAATAACACACAAACAAATGGAGAATGTGTTTGTTTTCCCCATTCTACCTTTACTCGTTTTCGCCAATTGAATACTTATGCGCGAATATTTTTGAATTTTCCCCTTCCACTGCTAAAATAGGATTAAGGTCGAAACATACTATCAAAACGCAACGCGATGTGTTGTGTCGACACCCGACGCTCGCCGTGCATATAGACAACACGCCACGCGATGCTAAAACACGTATCGTGTAGTGTAGTCTCTCACGGAAGACTTGTGTATTGACGTGTGACGTGGCCATGGATTCGATTCTGCTTGAAGACGAGCTAGATGAAGATTTAGAAGAAGATTTCGAATACTATGATCACGATAATGAACTGAACTCATATCATATAACACTGAGTACCGTCTAACAAAAAATTTCTTTTCTTTTATCATAACCTCAAAAATGTTTTTGAAAGAATGACGCGTGGCGTCGGGTGTTAACTAGAAACACACTGCGCTGATTCGTCGGGTGGCGTGTTCCACCCCTCTACCGGCAACACGCTGATCCAAATCGATTGGATGTTGTGGCGTGTCGTCACGTAGCGTGTTGTCTATGTGTTTCTCACTATAATAAATATATGGAATTACACGTACTGACACGCGTCGGGTGGCGTTGTGTAGCGTCACGTTTTGGTAGTATGTTTCGACCTTTACTTCTTGCCATAGAACACAACGTATTGCCACCAAGGAATACCACAATTTAAATGAAAAAAACCCTTTTAACTGTCAAAAGCTACCTTCTATTTGCCGTATAGCCGCGGCAGCCCAGGCCATAAACCACCAGGAGAAGTTCTAATTTTTATTTCGTTCTTGTACGCCGCTTGCTAGTTGTTATTGTGTTTTTCTTGTCTTTGTGTATTTAATATTAACGAGTTGTGTTTGTACCTAAACTGCTCTTTGGATTTACTTTACTTTGGATAACTGATTACTTTTGCATGTCATACCAACACAATTTTATAAGGGGCACGAACATTTAGGGGGACTAAGAGAGTGGGAGTTGGTTCGCGCACGAGTATTCAATTTGTGCCATTAACGAGATGTAGTTGTAGTTCTGTACATAAACACCACAGAAATATACACACCAAAAGAACAATTGACTTTCGTTCCGCTGTAAGTGAGCCACGCATTCAGGCGAAACGAAGGCGCTTATTTACAGTGGCCACAACATGCTGAGTGGCTAAATCTAGCCGCTGGGACCTCCTAAATGTACCCATTATTTCTTTTCAAAATTATGAAGATGCTTCAATGACCTTTGTGAAACTGACAACTATAAAAATACCAGACAATGGATTCGTGACAGGACAGGGATTCTGTATCCTATCGCTTTCGACATGTCGAATTCTACAGTCGCTTTCGACATGTAGAAGCGATATCTCGCGAAAAGGGTATTCTGTGTACCTCTCGACAATACTTCGGCCGTATTCGGCTTTTATCAACATGATATGTAGAAATTCTGGGGAGTTTTTAAATTTCTTCAGACATTTTAGGGATTTTGATTTGCAATTTAACATTTATGTTCTATTTCTATGGTTTATTGGTTTAGCATATTATTATTTTGTAGATTGCAAAGTTGGTTTTGAGATGTTTGTTGTTATTTTTCTGGTTTTTATTTAATTATTTGTACTTGCGTTGGCTATTGGATAAAGATAATAGGAGTTAAGCTTAACGTAAGTCCTTTCTCAAACATAAAATGCTTAGTTTTTTGTTTGGTGGCTTTATTATATGGTCTTACATTGATTTCTATAAAAATCGTTTGTCATAAAATATTTCTCCGCTAAATAGTTAAATAAACAATAAAAAAATCTTTTAAAAAGTTTGTATTTTTTCATATACTTCAAGTTAATTTTTTAAATAACATAATCATTCAAAGAGAAGAATTTCTAGAAGATATTCGGACTTTCAATGTTATGAGGAGGCAAATAAGAGATGAAACAAACCCTTTTGAATTAAGGGATGATCTATTTAAAAAGTCTTTTAGATTAACAAAAGAAATGGCTCAATATATCCTTCATATTATTGTTGGGAGTATCCATTTGGTATTCGTGTCGTACGGATGTATGAAAGCTCCGTTATCAAGTGCGACGCGATTAATAATTGATTAATAATTGATAAACGACAAAAATATCTATCAAGTTCTGTTATCGTTTTAGTGTAAAAAAAAGAACAAAAAAAAACCATAGTTAATAAGTGATTTAAAGCAATTAACATGAGCTATTTACCTGCTTTAAATGGGCCGGGATATATTTACTGCCCATCGCAAATTGGAAATAACATCATACAGGGTGTACCAACATATAATGGACAAATTATACAAGGTTTTAATTTCTTGCCAACAAATGGAAACAATTACTATGTGCAACAAAGCCATGAACAACAACCAATAAACATACCAGCCCATGCTTCACAAGAGACAATTAATAGACAACAGTTTTACAGGCTATCCTCAACTGAAGAAGATAATCCAACCGAAACCGAAGAAAATTCAAACTCGTGGCAAACAGTTAAAAGAATAAAGAAAAGAAAACTACCGGCTAGGAACAATACCAATAACATTACATTGACCAACAAATACAGCCAACTGACGCAAGAAGAACCGGAACCAGCAGAAACATCTAACAACAATCCAACAGAAAACATACCAAAGCCGCCTCCAATTTTCGTGCACGGAGTAATAAATTACCAACAAATGGTTAATAAATTGTGCGACATAGTAGAAATAGAACAGTACGTCACAAAAGCACTCGCCGATAATACAATAAAAATCAACTGTCATGATCCGGAAACATACAGAAAACTAGTACATTACATGAAAGACAACAATATCATTTTTCACACATACCAGCTAAAGGAGGAACGAGCATTCCGAGTGGTGATCAAACATCTGCACTTCTCTACGGATACAAGAGAAATTAAACAGGAATTAGAAAAGGTAGGCCATAAAGTTAGAAACATAGTTAATGCTAAAAGTAGAGTAACAAAAGAGCCACTTAACCTATTCTTCGTAGACTTGGAGCCACTAATAAAGATATTTATAGAATAAGAGGAATTCAAAACAATTTAGTAGAAATAGAACCACCAAGAAAACTAAACGGTATTTTACAATGCCTACGTTGTCAACAATACGGACATACAAAATCATATTGCAATAGGCCCTATGTGTGCGTAAAATGTGGGGGATCCCATAGCACGTCTAGCTGTACAAAAAGTAAAGATACCCCAGCCAAATGTGCATTGTGTGGTGGTGCACATACAGCAAATTATAAAGGGTGCGAATTTTATCACAAACTGATAAAAAAACCAAATAATGCCAACAACAGACTAAATATACAGCCAAATAATACAATAGTCACCAATAGTTCAAATAGATTACAGAATTCATACATTCAACAAAATGTTAGCTTCGCAGACAAAACAAAAAGAGCAAACATACAGGATCATACATCCGCACAGAATATGGGAGATATGTCCACTATCCTTAATAGGTTTTTAGATGAATTCAAGTCAATGTTCCAGCAGTTAGTCCAGCAAAATAGCATGGTTCTGAACATGCTCACCACGCTCATAAGTAAAATTCACTAGATTTCTTAACGTAGCCCTGTGGAATGCCAATGGCCTTCTACAACACAAAAATGAGGTTGAAGTTTTTCTCCATCATAATTCAATAGACATTATGCTTATAAGTGAAACTCATTTCACAGATAAATCATATTTTAAAATACCAAACTACCAGACTTATATTACAAATCATCCCGACAATACTGCCCATGGTGGTACTGCGATAATTATTAGAAACTATAAATCACACTGAATATCCTAAATACGAAACCTCACAAATACAGAGCACTGTAATAAAGGTCAAAATATTTCCATATGAACTTACAGTGGCTGCGGTCTACTGCCCTCCCAGGCACAACATCAAAAAAGAACAGTTTAAAGATTTCTTCCAAACACTAGGACCAAAATTCATAGCAGGTGGAGATTATAATAGCAAACATACACTGTGGGGATCCCGACTAGTAACTACAAAAGGCAGGGAACTTGCTAGTCTAATGAACGATGAGAATTATTCACATTTATCTACCGGAACTCCTACTTACTGGCCAACTGATCATAATAAAACACCTGATTTATTAGACTTTTTCGTTATCAACGGCATCTCATCAGTATATTTGGACGTAATACCAAGCTTCGACCTATCCTCTGACCACTCGCCAATCATAGCCACTATTAGCAGTTGTGTTATTCACAAAAGACAATTCAGTAGACTACACAACAAAAATACCAACTGGGATGAATACAGAAATAATATCCAGAGTGAAATAAACTTAAATATTAGCCTTAAAAACGAAAACGAAATAGAAAATGCAATTTTACTCCTAACCGATACTCTCAAAAGGGCAGCTCAACAGGCCACTTCCGCTAATAACATCCAGAAAAAAACATTTTATATTTCCATGGAGATAAAGAGATTAATAGCGGAGAAGAGAAGAGCCAAGGCGACGTGGCATCGAACTCAGTCACCTGCCGATAAAAACATATTGAATCGATTAACAAACCAATTAAAACAGAAATTGAAAGAAGTTAGGGACAGATCATTCCACGACTACATTACTAATCTAAACAGATATGACAATTCAATATGGAAACCAATTAAACACCTAAAAAAACCCAAATAAGGCAAATAAGTTCGCAGAATATCTTGCAGAAGTATTCACTCCCAACGATGACGTACCAGACAACGAAATCGAAAATGACTTATCTAGTATTCCCAACAACATAGAGGAAGTAAAAAGTTTCACTCCAAAAGAAATTCAAAATCAAATTAGGTCTCTGAATGATCGAAAAGCTCCAGGTATAGATGGAATAACTCCAAAAATGCTTAAAGAAATTCCCAGAAAAGGACTAGTGCTACTAACATATATATTCAATGCCATGCTTAGATATAAATGTTGGCCCAAGCAACTAAAAATAGCAGAAATAATTTTAATAGCTAAACCAGGAAAGGATCCCCACAAAGTATCATCATACCGTCCAATAAGTCTATTATCAATCATATCGAAACTTATGGAAAAACTTCTGCTGCAGAGAATAAACTCAGACCCCAACACAGAAGAATGGATACCATTACACCAATTTGGATTTCGCGAGCATCACTCTACTATACAACAAATACATAGAATTAGTAACAAAATAAACCAGTCACTAGAACTTAAGAAATACTGCACATCAGTATTCCTAGATGTTAGCCAGGCGTTTGATAAGGTATGGCACAGAGGTCTATTACATAAGATCAAAAAATCACTACCTATCAAGTATTATACAATACTGACATCTTACTTAGAAGATCGAAAATTTAGAACAAGGGTTAACGACAGCACCTCTGACACTCTTTCAATAAAAGCCGGAGTACCTCAAGGCAGTGTACTTGGCCCACTACACTATGTATTATACACGGCGGATATACCAACTGACGAAAACACTACAATAGGTACCTTTGCTGATGATACAGTTATACTTTCAGAGAACGAAGATCCGAACATAGCAGTCAGTAACCTACTGAACCACCTACACCAAATACAAAAATGGACACAAAAATGGAAAACAAAAATAAATGAAACTAAATCCACACAAATAAATTTCATACCGAAAACCGTTTACACTACCACTACACCAACACACACTTTTATATGCCTGACGCGCGTTTCGATAACCAAGTTATCTTCTTCAGAGACCGAAGGTAAACTAAAGCTATGTCTACAAACTAACCTTATATATATATATAACATTTTTAGCGCCAAATGTTTTCGCGGTAAATCTTTTGGCGGCAAAGCCAATTTTTAGCGCGAAAACATTTTTACAATAAGTTTTCTTATAATAAACTATAAAGTGGACTATCTGGGATAGGTCCTTTGTCCTTATTTAATCTATTTTTACATTTAATAATTTCTATACTTTCAAATGCATCCAACAATCTATTGTTCGATACATTTTTTAACAATTTTAAACTATCTACATTTACAGAATGGTTTTTGGTAAAAGCATGTTCGGCAATACTAGATTTTTCTATACGTCCATATTTTAGATGAGCTAAATGTTCTTTAAATCTAGTTATAGCCGATCTTTTTGTTTGCCCAACATACTTTTTATCACAATCATTACAACTTATTTCATATATACCGCTTTTTTCCAGATCTTCTCTCTTATCCTTCGGATTTCCTAACAATTGTCTCAGGGTGCCACTAGTTTTATGAACTAAACCTAATCCCACCGTGCCGAAAATTGTATTTAATCCTTTGGTATACTGAGGGATAAATGGTAATGAAATGAATTTCATATCGTTGTGTTCTCGCTGGAAGAAGGTGGTTTCACAAAGAGATTTCTTAAAACTATGTCGATTAATTAGCTTATTAATTAGTTTTTTATCGTATCCATTAAGTACAGCTATATCCTCAATTAAATTCTTTTCTCTGTTTTATCTTGTTTTGTTTAAAGGAAAATGAATTAATCGATGAACCAAAAAATGAAAACTTGCCATTTTGTGTTGACTACAGTGAAAAGAATCTACCGGAATATACTTATACATAGCGGTGTCTTTCCTAAAAATATCAAATTCTAACTTGTTATTATTTCTTATTACTAATGTGTCCAAAAATGGTAACTGTTCATTATTTTCTAGTTCAAACGTGAATTTTATGCTTGTGAATTTTGAATTTAATTTTGAAATGAAATCTTTTACTGATGATTTCTTCGTATTGAAAACTGCGAAAATGTCGTCCACATATCTACACCATATCCTTGGGAAATACTCGAACTCTTGACTGATCTGTGTTTCAAAATTGCTCATAAAAAGGTTGGCTATAAATGGTGATAAACAATTACCCATTGTTGTACCTTCATATTGTTGATAAACCTGATTGTTGTATTGAAAATAATTTTGGTCCATGCATAGTTTAGCTAATCGTAGGTATTCAGTTCTAACTTCAACACCCAGATCATTCAAGATGAGTAGTTCTTCCAGATACTGTAAAGTTTGTGGAATCGGTACGCTAGGAAATAAAGAACTGACATCGAACGAGATTAAAATTTCCCCATCTTCTAGAACAACATCTTTAACTTTCTTGATAAATTCTAATGAATTTTTAACTGAAAAACTATTACATTTTTTGGGTAGATTTTCAAACTCGTTCGATAACCATTTTGAAATCTTATAACTAGGTGTACATATAGCTGAAACAATAGGTCTCATTGCCTTCCCAGGTTTATGTATCTTAGGAAGGCAATAGAGCTTTGACAATGTAGGGTTACTTACAGTTAATTTATACTTTAACGAATCGGTGACAAGGTTCTTACAACTTTTGAGAGTGCTCTTCACCATGGAAATCATTTTATTTAGTGGATTTTTTTGAATCTTAACGTAAGGACCATTCTCGATCAAGTGATCCACTCTTTCGAAATAGTCTTGTTTGTCCATTATAACAACCTTGTTTCCTTTATCAGCTTTTAAGTAAAAACATTCCTTCTGCCTCAAACCTTTGACAATATTCCTAGTTTTCTTAATTCCCTGTAAATTTTTGTTCTTATTTGAAATATTTTTGGAAATTTGATTCTTACAAGCTTCCCGAACATAAACCTTGGCATCATGAGAGAGATATTGAACAGAACTTTCAATATGTCCAATCAATTCACCCAGGTCCCCACGAGAAGGCACGGCAAAATTCAAACCCTTGTTTAACAACTCTGTTTCACTGCTGTCAAAAGTTTGGGAAGAAATATTTTCAACAATATTAATAGGTTCCAAAGAAATTGTTTTAGGTTTTGGTTTTAATTTCTTTAGTTTTTTACTCAAGATCGACATTTTCTTCTTAAATTTTGAATGAATAACCCTAAACATCTTTCTTTGGAATTCACACCAATGTTCATATTCTACATTACTTAACTTATGTGTTAATTTTTTGTAAAGTCCATATGCCTCTATTTCAAGCATACTTCGTTTTCACCTTAAGAAAAGAGCAATGTCCCAGAGTTTCTCTCAATGGCGTTCAAATCCCTCAGTCTAAAAGTACAAAATACTTAGGAATACACTTGGATCATAAAATGAATTGGAAAGAGCATATAACCAAAAAACGTAAACAGATAGATTTAAAAGTTAAAGAAATGCAGTGGCTAATTGGAAGGAGTTCCAAACTATCATTAGACAACAAAGTTTTGCTCTACAAAACAATCATTAAACCGATATGGGTGTATGGCATAGAACTTTGGGGTTGTGCTAGCAAATCTAACTTGGCAATAATCCAGAGAAGTCAGTCAAAAATTCTACGAATGATCACTAATGCTCCCTGGTATGTGTCAAACCAATCACTTCATGAAGACCTCAACGTACCAATGGTCATGGATGTCATTAAAGAAAAAAGCAGAATACACCACAAAAAACTTCAAAATCATGTAAACACACTCCTGCACCCACTACTAGAGCAACAGATTCATAGAAGACTTAAGACGAACTGACCTATTGATCTGAAGAATTATTAAGCGAGCCTCCTCTCTGGAGAAGGCTCTATCACGTCATAGAAGAACTACAAAAGCTAGTTCTTAAGTCATCACATTAGCCCATAGAATGTTTTGTTCTGATTGCTAATAAAGTTTAATAAAAAAAAAAAAAAAAAAAAAAAATTTGTTGAAGATATAGTTTTATAGCAAGACTTGCCCACAAAGCGTTTCCTTCACCTTTTCCTTGGGCCCCATTAAAGTTGTTGGTTATAAGGCTGTGATTATTTTTAAAAGTATACAAATACAACAATGAATAACAATACGGACACAGAACACAACAAATAAAAAATATTTTGTCACAAATAGGTTATGTTTTATTGAAGCGATACCTCAAAACGTATCGCCTTCAAGCGACATGACTTGTGCTTAAAGTCGTATAGAAATGTGTACACGGAATACCGTTTGTTTGAAACGACATGTCGCTATCGAAAGCGATAGGATACATAATCCCTGTCCTGACACCACGAAGTATAGAACACAGGAGTCTGAACGGTATCGGGTTTTTCATAGTATTCATGTACGCAATAAATGTACCCAGATTATAGTTCTCTTTTCTGCCACTGGTGGCGCAAGTATTCGGGACGTACCGTTAGTATTATTATTATTACATGTAAACATGTACCTGTACTTGATTGTGTTAACCGTTACTTTGTGGAAGTTCATCTTACTAAGAACAATAAATAACTGAATGGTTAAACTAAACTTCCACTATTTATTCGAAAAATTCGCTTTAAAATTCAATTACAGCTGTTTCGCTATCACTAGCATCGTCAGATTGACATATTGAAATTACATTTTGTTTGTTTGTAACTAGGTACTTGATGTTGTTAAGTAGTTAAGGCTAGACCAAGTAAGGAAGTAATAAGACATAACAATATTAACCCTTTGTCTCCTAAAGGTACTTCTAAGTACCTCAAAATGACCATACCCTCAAATGCCAGAAGTCGAAATCATGTATTTTTCATTATACCGTTTGAAATATGTTACTGTTTTAGTTCAAGCTATAAATAGGTCTGAAAGTGACTGCAGCAAAATAGCATTTTGCTGTTAAAAACTTTAGTAGAACGTTGAAAACTATTCTATTTTTTTTGCGGTCTGTCCAAATAAACAAAAATTTAAAACCAAAACTCTAATCTACCATATTTTGCTGATGAAAACTTTAGTAGAACGTTGAAAACTATTCTAAATTTTTTGCTTTCTGCACATATAAACAAAAATTCTAAACCACACTCTAAACTACCATATTTTTCTGTTGAAAACTTCAGTAGAACATTTCATCTAAACCAAGCAAGCTGTCATAAAATTTGCTATTACATGATGTTATTGAAGGTGTTGCCACAAATATAGGTTCGTTTATTCAGTACTTTGAAGTGTCTTCAGCATTCTAAGCTCTACGGTTTGGTTTTACAAAATAGTAAGAGAACGAAAATGAAAGACTTTAAAGTACCTTTGGGTAATAATTAGGGTTGACATAAAATTGACTTCTGGGAGACAAAGGGTTAAAGCCTAGATGTTATTAGCCCTAAGGGATTATCCTGGATGTATTTCCCTCTAAGATCAGTATAACTGTGCAATGATATAGAAAAACCAGGAAAAAACTATATCTTGCTGATCTTTACAATAACTTAATATATTTATGTTACAAATAGATCTATTTGATGTATGCATTAGTCGAAATTATTTTACTTTTGATAACAAAGTTTATATTCAAAATGAGGGTCTTCCCATGGGAAGTCCTATTTCCCCAATTTTAGCAAATATATTTATGGATAATTTAGAAAACAAAATCTTTAATTCTAGTTATAAAAACAATATTGTATTTTGGTATAGATATGTTGATGATGTGTTAGCAGGTTTTGTAGGTAGTGAGCGGCAGTTAGATATATTTTTTAATTATATTAATACCTTACATCCTAAAATTAATTTTACTTTAGAAGTTGAAGAAAATAATTCAATTAATTTTCTAGATTTAAGAATTGAAAAAGTTAATAATTCATTAAATTATTCAATATACAGAAAACCTACACAAACAGATGTAACCATACCATATAATTCAAATCATCCACTATCACATAAATTAGCAGCTTATAATTCTATGATACATAGAGCATTTTCAATTCCAATGAACAAAAATAATTTTAATAAAGAAATTGAGATCATAAAACAAATAGCTACATCTAATGGCTATCCAATACATTTGATAAATAAATTAATTAATAAGAAAGAACAAAAAGTGTCACTAGAACTAATATTTCCAAAACAAACTAAAGAAATTAAAAGCTATAAAAGTATTACATATTGTGGAAATATTTCAAATGCAATTTCAAAAATAATATCTTCGGCAACATCAGCATTAATATCATTTAAAACACAAAATAATATTGGAACAAAATTGTTAAATGTGAAAACAAAATTACCAAAATTAAAAAATCTGGTGTTTACAAAATTAATTGTCCAAAATGTAATGCAGTATATATAGGTCAAACACAAAGAAATTTTGAAGTAAGATTTAATGAACACTTAAGAGCATATAGATTACAACAACCAGATAAGTCAAACTATGCAAAACACCTACTGGAACATCCAAACTCACTTATACAAACCAATGACATTCATGTACTACACATTTGTGATAAAAAACAAAATTTAGATTTTCTAGAAGAACTTGAAATTAAAAGACATCTAGCAGATCAACAGTTTAAAGTAGTTAATGAACAAATAAATCTTGGAAGTTCTCCACTATTAAACTGTTTACTTTGATTGAGTCTTCATTTTATACATAGATAAGACATTATTGTAACATAAATATATTAAGTTATTGTAAAGATCAGCAAGATATAGTTTTTTCCTGGTTTTTCTATATCATTGCACAGTTATACTGATCTTAGAGGGAAATACATCCAGGATAATCCCTTAGGGCTAATAACATCTAGGCTTTAATATTGTTATGTCTTATTACTTCCTTACTTGGTCTAGCCTTAACTACTTAACAACATCAAGTACCTAGTTACAAACAAACAAAATGTAATTTCAATATGTCAATCTGACGATGCTAGTGATAGCGAAACAGCTGTAATTGAATTTTAAAGCGAATTTTTCGAATAAATAGTGGAAGTTTAGTTTAACCATTCAGTTATTTATTGTTCTTATGTACCTGTACCATGAACTAGCACGCGAATACGGAAATTCCACATTTCTCAGAGTATTTTTTCCACAGAGGTGTCAATAGCAACAAGATTTGCCGCGTAATAATTTAAACTAGTACTTCTTAAAGAGTGGCGCACTCTACTGGCAAAAAATCTGTCCCGTAAACTGAGGCCATTCGCTCAACATTACGTTCAGACTCCTGTGTTCTATACTTCGTGCCAGACACCTTCGTAACGGATCTGTCATAATTTTGTCACTGAGATATTAGGCATTGATTAAGTCTAATACTAATTAAAGTTAAAAACACAATAGGCATGATGACAGTAAGAAAGAATCATTAAAATATTGATTTGTTATAATTATATAAGATACGGAGATTCTAAAGAATTTACTCATTTTTATATTACATGTGTGATTACATTTATTTTAGTAAAAATATAAGCACTAAGTTTAACAATCCGCCATATTAGCTGAAACACCAATCAGAAGAGCGTGACGTCGTACTTTCGTAAATATTGTTGACATTGACATTGGAACGTAAACAAATATCTTTTTCGGAGTTTTTATTGATATATTCTTACATTGTGGAACCGCACACCATCGATACACATTAGGATTCATGACTATGATAACTATTATAATCGCACAAAATAAGTAAAAACAAAATAAACTTTTTTAACCACCCTCTTTTAACCTGCAAAATGTTTGAAGTTTGACGTTTTTACCACAGAGTAAATGGTATTTACGAATCGATGATGTCATAGATAGACGCCATTACTATTCTAGCGTTTTGGCGTAAAATTTAAAATGCATTTTTAAAAAGTAAATTTCTCATTTAAAAACTCTTTTTTTGCAAAAATAACATTTATTTTAGATAAAGTATATACGTGAAAACATCGTGGATCAGTTTTTAAAAATCAGTCATCATGCCTATTGTTGTAAACTACATCTTTTAAGCCGGGTTCTCATGGGGAGTGAACACGAAAACGTGGCACACTTTCGTATGTATATTCGTGAATTTGCTGGAGCAATCTCACCAGCGTGGGTCGTAAACTGTTCACATGTATTTCAGTCTCCACGAAAGGCTTGATTCAGTTGATCGCCTAAAGCCGACTATGGAAGAGGTCCTTGTTGAGAGTTGTGCTGTGGTGGGTTCACTTTTTAGTGAAATTTTGACACGAAGAATGAATAGGTTGCTTGAACCAACAGAAAAACGAAAGAGAAAACGATGGTGGGTTAGAAAGTGGATACTAGAACGGAGTCAAAATCTCGATCTCTATAGTTTTCGTTACTAGCGTCATACAATACGGGTTCACTCGCATACAATTCAAGAAATCTCTCAGTTTCTTTGTCTTGTAATTTTATTATACGACCCTTTACACTGCTGTCCATCTTGACGACAGGCAAATTCACGTTTGAAAATCAAACATGTTTAATCGAAAGCGTGAACCCCCACCCGGTCACTGGACAAACTCACTACCCATTCGTATTCGCGTTCACACCAGGCGTGAGCCACGAAAGCGTGGTATGCTTTCGTATTCACTCCCCATGAGAACCCGGCTTTAGATTGCTTAAATATTCCCTTTTCTGAAGGTTAGGTTAGGTTAGGTTAGGTTCTTCTTTAGATTTTGAAGTTAAGGAATTTATAATGCAGTTGGATGATGCCTTTTTATTAACTCTACCACTATTTTTATCAGAACTTCGCATTTTATTTATAATATTTTGATGATGCTCTTCATCCATTTGTAAATATGGTTTAATGACGAAGAACTTCCGTGCCCAGTAATTTTTATTAGCTCTTTTTCGGGCACTCCAGATTTGGCTAATTGAGAAACAGGAGTGGAACGACAGGATTGGTTGGAAATTTTTATTTTTTGGTATTCACGCCAATTGATTCTGCTCCCATTTTAGTCCATTTCGACAACTCATTTCTACAAATAGATTGGTTTTTATACCACTGAGGAGAGTTTTTTCCCAAAACTTATTTGTTGTTAAAAATAATTGATCTTTATATTTGACGTGACTATTTCTCTAGTGCAATAGCCGCTGATATTGTTCTAGTGCAATAGTCGCTGATATTTGATTCTGATTGGTCCGATTTCAAAAAATTATGACATTCTATTGGTTAATTTGAATCGAAGGAAATAATCAATATGAAACGTGCCGTTGCTATGCAGTTTTGTTAGTTAAAAATAGTCTAGTGAAATAGTCAGTAAAATACTACGTGATCGTATTTTCTGAGTAGTTTTGGTATTGTACTTTTCGATAAATTTTTAGTTTCGACGAAAATTTTTATTTGGCAAAAAAAATCTGAAATGTGATAAAACCACGAGTAGGACGAGTGATTTTATGGGTGCATATGGAGGTACTGGGAAAGCTAGATACGGCGTGACTATTGAGAGACAACAAGACCTGTTCACACTTCCTGATGACTACTCATTGGCCCATACCGTTTCCGCCACTATCAGCGACGGCCGAGGATTAGCGTCTGTCTTTCGAAGGAAGTTTGGTCGACTGTCAGAACTTCGAAATCAGTTACCAGCCACTGGGAAGGCTTTGATACTTCGAGATGACTCCCGTTGCCTCTTCTATCTGATTACCAAGAATACCTACCAAGACCAGCCCACTTATCGAAATATATGGGAATCATTACTTAACTTGAGAGAGCACGTATTGGAGTCCAACATACAGAAGCTAGCCATGCCGAAAATAGAGTGCAACTCATTGGATTGGAGGGTCATCCGAAATATGGTGGAAGTAATCTTTCAAGATACCGAAGTCCAAGTGTTGGTATGCAGCCATTCGCCCCGTGTCCAGCTGACATCAAAGACCATTCCATGTTATTTCCATGCAACTGGAAATTGTAGACGAGGATTCAGTTGCACTCCATCGAGTCTCAATTCCTTAAAAGTTCCAGGAGGAACTATCTCTTAAGGAGGGGGCAATGTTGTGCGAGTACGCCCCTGGCGCTATGACCCAGACGCGAAGCAGACAGAAGACGAGAGAATCTTCCAGAATATACGTTTCTTTCAACGGCGCCCGATGAGCGAAGCAGTCGAACGATCGAGAAGACTCCCTGAATAGACTGGAGTATACTCGAAAAAATATTTAGCTATATAAAGGACCGATTTGAATATTTTGAGTTAGTTAGTTAGTAGTATGTTGTTAGATAAATGCGAATAGAAATATTGTCTTACATAAATTAAAGTATTGTAAATAAATTGTGTTATATAAATTAAACAGTGTTAGTGATTTAATTAGTATAAAAAATAAATTAAAAAAGACTAGTAAAAATAAATAAACGTTACATTGGTGTCAGAAGTGGGATATTGTAAATAAATAGTGTAAAAAAATATAAATAAATATGTCGAAAAAACTTTGTGACATTCATGTAAACGCCCTGGGGTCACTACGAATCAAGAAACTACTCCACAGGAAAACTAAAGCGGGTCGGCCTAGAGGGGGCAGCTTCGACCCGGAACGTTTCCAAAGACCCTCTCATACTAATAGCCTCTTTGAAATGCCGCGAAGACAGTGTATATGTAGATGGTGAAGTCAACGGTAAAAAGTATACACTATTGGTGGACACTGGAGCGACCAGAACGATTATACGGCCAACAACTATAAATAGCCGTAAGAAACTTTTACCAACAAGGCTACGACTGCGAACTGCCACAGGTGATAGAGCTAACATCCTTGGAGAAGTCCAGGTTCAAATAGGAATTGGCTCAGAAAAGTTCACGCATACTGTTATTGTCGCTGATATTGAGGAAGATGTTATATTAGGAATGGATGTGATGAACTTACATGGTTTCCAACTGGATTTCAAGAACAGAGTTATCAAAGTCGGTTCTGAAGAAATATTCCTTCATCCATATGAGGACAAAACTGTGCCAGCCGTTGTCCAGGAGGATACTGTGGTACCTGGTAGAAGCGAAACAATCATAGTGGCCAGACTGCAAGGAACTATTGACGAAGGAATACCTGTGATGATGGAACCATGGAACCATAATGAGGAGGTCGGTCGAGGAATTTTGATAGGAAAATGATTGGTCACTTCTGCTAAAGAAATTCCAGTACGAGTTATAAATGTCAATGATCACTCAATTACGATCAAGAAAGAGACCAAAGTTGGAACCTCCGTACCAGTAACATCTATAATTCGACAGACAACTATTCCCGATAATTCCAACGATACGTTTGAACAAATGGTGGCGGTTGCTGGTACATCTTTAAACCGAGAAGAGAAAAGAAAAATGAAAGATTTTCTTCATCGGTATCGCAACATTTTTGTACCAAAGGGAGGTAAGACAGGACGTACCTCTGCTGTAAAACATAAAATCGACACGGGTGATGCCAAGCCAATTCGTCAATCAGCTAGAAGATTACCACAGGCAAAGAGGCAAGAAGCTGAAAGGATTGTTCGAGAAATGGAAGAAGATGGAGTGATAGAACCTTCTACCAGTCCATGGGTCTCTCCGGTAGTCTTGGTCAAGAAAAAGGATGGAACTACGAGGTTCTGTGTAGACTACCGTCAGTTGAACAATGTTACCAAGAAGGACAGTTATCCTCTGCCTTGAATCGACGATAC
Organism: Ophraella communa; assembly: GCA_035357415.1. NCBI lineage: Eukaryota > Metazoa > Arthropoda > Insecta > Coleoptera > Chrysomelidae > Ophraella > Ophraella communa. Next base: position 21,627,078 of record CM068991.1, on the reverse strand, counting down.
CCTGGACACTCTAGCTGGAAGCAAATTATTTTCTACCTTAGACTTGAAGTCTGGTTATTGGCAGGTAGAAATGGACCCAAGAGACAAAGAAAAGACAGCCTTTACCACCGGTTCTGGATTATTTCAGTTCAATGTCATGCCATTTGGACTATGTAATGCTCCTGCGACATTTGAAAGGCTGATGGAGAACGTATTGAGGGGGTTGTCTTGGAAAACGTGCCTGGTCTACTTAGACGACATCATAGTCTTGGGGAGACATTTGAAGAACATCTGAAAAACTTAGAAGATGTTTTTAAAAGACTTCAAGCTGCCCAACTGATGCTGAATCCAAAGAAATGTCAGTTATTCCAAGACAAAGTTAATTATCTGGGTCATATTGTCAGCAAAGAGGGCGTGTCTGTAGATAAGGACAAGGTCGCTTCTATCAAACAATGGCCACAACCAACTGATAAACATCAAATAAGAAGTTTTCTTGGTCTATGTACATACTATCGCAGATTTATCAGAAAGTTTTCAGACATTGCTAAGCCATTAACACGGCTTACAGAGGAAACGAGAGAGTTCTGCTGGGATGAAAACTGTCAAACCGCTTTTGAAACTCTGAAGAAGCATTTAACCGCAGCACCGATATTAGGCTACCCACAACCGGAAGGAGAATTTATTTTGGATACAGATGCCAGTAATGTCGGAATTGGAGGAGTCCTTTCACAGATTCAAGATGGACAAGAGAGAGTCCTGGGTTATTTTAGTAAAGTGCTCTCCAAACCTGAACGGAATTACTGCGTTACGAGAAGAGAACTTCTGGCAGTTGTGAAATCGGTGGAACACTTCTACCAATATCTTTATGGAAGAAAATTCTTAATCCGGACGGACCATGCAGCCCTAAAATGGCTAATGCAGTTTAAGAACCCTGAAGGTCAAATTGCCAGGTGGATCGAACGACTCCAAGAGTACGACTTTAGGATCGAACATCGAGCTGGGATAAGTCACAGAAATGCAGACTCCCTTTCCAGAAGGCCGTGCCCAGACGAGTGTTCTCACTGCAGTAAGACAGAATTAAAAGAAACTGCAATACTACGAACAACTGTAGTTAACGACGACTGGGCACCTACTAGAATTAAAGAAGAACAAGATAATGATCCTGTTTTAAAGAAAATGAGAGAATGGAAGATAGAAGATCGTCGACCTACTTGGCAAGAAGTGTCAAAATTCTCTACAGTCCTTAAATCATATTGGGCTCAGTGGGAGTCTTTCATTTTGGAAGGCGATTTATTAAAGAGAATAATTGAAAACGATGACGGTTCCGTTAACAGAAAGCAATTAGTTAGACCAAAGAGTAGAGTAGCCGAAGTACTACGACAGTTACACGACAGTCCATCAGGAGGTCATCTTGGTGTCAAGAAAACCCTGCAGAGAGTTCGTGAAAGGTTTTATTGGATGAATAGTTCCGATGATGTTAAGGACTGGTGTAAGAAGTGTACCATCTGTGCTGCTAGTAATGGACCTCAGAAAAGAGGAAAGGCTCCCATGAAACAATATAACGTTGGTAGCCCATTTGAGAGAATTGCTTTAGATATTGCTGGACCGTTCCCCACTACTGAGAATAAGAATAAATACATGTTGGTGGTAATGGATTATTTTACGAAGTGGGTTGAAGTCTACGCCATTCCAAATCAAGAGGCAGCAACTGTCGCAGACGTGCTAGTGAAGGAGTTTATTTGCCGATACGGAGTGCCCTTGGAGATTCACAGTGACCAAGGAAGGAACTTCGAAAGTCAACTCTTTCAAGGAATTTGCGACAATTTAGGAATGAAGAAAACAACCATTGGCAAATATCTATCAAAAGTAGTATCCAATCACCAAAGAGACTGGGTCGAGTATATTTCGCTCTTTGCAATGGCTTATCGATCCGCCGTCAATGAATCAACAGGTCAAACACCAGCAAAAGTCTTGTTTGGACGCGAGATGAGGTTACCATGCGACCTCGAGTTTGGATGCCGACCTGGAGAGGATATAGCTGGAGAAGACTATGTAATCCAGTTACGAAGAAAAATGGACGACATGCATGATTTGGTTCGCTCCCATCTCCAAGTTGCCAGTGACAGGATGAAGAAACGGTATGATACCCAAGCTATAGAGGGATGTTTCCAAGAAGGTGACAAAGTCTGGCTCCATAACCCGAAAAGACAGAAGGGGTACTCACCAAAGCTACAACAATCTTGGGAGGGACCATACATCATTAAGAAAAGAATCAATGACGTCATATACCGTATAATAAAGACTCCGAATGGAAAACCTAAGGTAGTACACCGAAACCGACTGGCGAAATTTGAAGGAGATCATAACCAGGAAGAAGAAGTCGTAAATCAAGTCCAAGATACACCCGACCTTGCTTTCGAAGAATTTATGGGTGCATATGGAGGTACTGGGAAAGCTAGATACGGCGTGACTATTGAGAGACAACAAGACCTGTTCACACTTCCTGATGACTACTCATTGGCCCATACCGTTTCCGCCACTATCAGCGACGGCCGAGGATTAGCGTCTGTCTTTCGAAGGAAGTTTGGTCGACTGTCAGAACTTCGAAATCAGTTACCAGCCACTGGGAAGGCTTTGATACTTCGAGATGACTCCCGTTGCCTCTTCTATCTGATTACCAAGAATACCTACCAAGACCAGCCCACTTATCGAAATATATGGGAATCATTACTTAACTTGAGAGAGCACGTATTGGAGTCCAACATACAGAAGCTAGCCATGCCGAAAATAGAGTGCAACTCATTGGATTGGAGGGTCATCCGAAATATGGTGGAAGTAATCTTTCAAGATACCGAAGTCCAAGTGTTGGTATGCAGCCATTCGCCCCGTGTCCAGTTGACATCAAAGACCATTCCATGTTATTTCCATGCAACTGGAAATTGTAGACGAGGATTCAGTTGCAAGTATCTCCATCGAGTCTCAATTCCTTAAAAGTTCCAGGAGGAACTATCTCTTAAGGAGGGGGCAATGTTGTGCGAGTACGCCCCTGGCGCTATGACCCAGACGCGAAGCAGACAGAAGACGAGAGAATCTTCCAGAATATACGTTTCTTTCAACGGCGCCCGAGGAGCGAAGCAGTCGAACGATCGAGAAGACTCCCTGAATAGACTGGAGTATACTCGAAAAAATATTTACCTATATAAAGGACCGATTTGAATATTTTGAGTTAGTTAGTTATTAGTATGTTGTTAGATAAATGCGAATAGAAATATTGTCTTACATAAATTAAAGTATTGTAAATAAATTGTGTTATATAAATTAAACAGTGTTAGTGATTTAATTAGTATAAAAAATAAATTAAAAAAGACTAGTAAAAATAAATAAACGTTACATTGGTGTCAGAAGTGGGATATTGTAAATAAATAGTGTAAAAAAAAATATAAATAAATATGTCGAAAAAACTTTGTGACTTGAAAGTGACAGAACTGCGCCAAGAGCTGGAGGATCGTGAATTGGAAACAACAGGAAGGAAGACTGAGTTGTTGGAGCGACTTAAGCAAGCATTGGAAAATGATGGTTTAGATCCAGAAAATCATATTTTCGTAGACGACTCTTCTGCTACAATTATTTCTTCCTTAAATAAAGTTTCTTCCGATATGTCCTCTTTGAAGAGTGATATCTCTTCCGACATGTCTTCTTTGAATTGTAAATAAATTGTGTTATATAAATTAAACAGTGTTAGTGATTTAATTAGTATAAAAAATAAATTAAAAAAGACTAGTAAAAATAAATAAACGTTACAGTATCAATTAACATCGTTTGCTAAGAGGTTTATTATATACTTGGATATTAAATTCAGGTTTAACAAGGGTATTACAACATTTTATTGACAATCATAAAACTATCTGACATTACACTACTTAAACTAAATAACAACGGTAGCTAAGGGTATCAAGTACACAACAATGTTGAACAAATACAGCATTTAAATAAACTTTCGGTTACTTCAACGCGCATATATATATAAAAACTTTTGTAGTGGCTAAAATATTATGAAAAAGTTTCACATTTAAATGGTTTATCAACTTTCTGAACCAGTACTTATTCCAAACTGTCTGAATTGTAAAAACATTTTAAACAAGCATATGCTTTTTCAAATCACCTAGCTGACAAAAAGATTTTAAACAAATTTCTCACTTTAATGGTTTATTGCCTGCTGTGTGAACTAGCCTATGTTTCTCCAAACGGTTTTTATAGCCAAAAGATTTTAAACACACTTGACATTTGAATCGTTTATCACCTCCGTGAACCATCATATGTTGATTCAAATTGCCTTTCACACTAAAACATTTTGAACAAATATCACATTTAAATGGTTTATCGCTTGTGTGAATTAGCATATGTGTTTTCAATTGATTGCTTTGGCTAAAAGATTTTAAACAAATATCGCATTTAAATGGTTTATCGCTTGCGTGAATTAGCATATGTGTTTTCAAATGGCTGCTCTGGCTAAAAGATTTTAGACAAACTTCGCATTTGAATGGTTTATCGCCTGTGTGAACAATCATATGTCTATTTAAATCGCCTCGCTGGCAAAAAGATTTCAAACAAACTTCGCACTTTAATGGTTTATCGAGTGTGTGAAATAACATATGTTTAGTCAAATTGCTTTGCAGACTAAAAAATTTTAAACAAATTTCACACTTAAATGGTTTATCGCTTGTGTGACCTAGCATATGTTTTTTCAAATTATTGCTCAGACTAAAAGATTTTAAACACACTTCGCATTTGAATGGTTTATCGCCTGTGTGAACTAGCATATGTTTTTTCAAACAGTTTTTTTAGCCAAAAGATTTTAAGCAAATTTCACATTTGAATCGTTTATCACCTCCGTGAACCATCATATGTTGAGTCAAATTTCCTTTATGACTAAAACATTTTGAACAAATATCACATTTAAATGGTTTATCACCTGTGTGAATTAGCATATGTGTTTTCAAGTGGTTGCGCTGGATAAAAGATTTTAAACAAATGTCACATTTAAATGGTTTATCACCGGTGTGAATTAGCATATGCGTTTTCAAGTGGCAGCTCAGGCTGATTGATTTTAAACAAATATCACATTTAAATTGTTTACCACCTCCATGAACCATCATATGTTGAGTCAAATTGCTTTTCAGACTAAAACGTTTTAAACAAATTTCACATTTAAATGGTTTATTGCCTGTGTGTACAAGTATATGCTTTTTCAAATAGGAGCGCTGCCTAAAAGATTTTGAACAAATTTCACATTTAAATGGTTTGTCGCCTGTGTGGACAAGCATATGCTTTTTCAAATAGGCGCGCTGTCTAAAAGATTTTGAACAAATTTCGCATTTAAATGGTTCACCGCCTGTATGAAATAACATATGTTTAGTCAAATTGCTTTGCAGACTAAAAATTTTTAAACAAATATCACACTTAAATGATTTATCGCCTGTGTGAACTAGCATATGTTTTTTCAAACGGTTTTTATAGCCAAAAGATTTTAAACATATTTGACATTTGAATCGTTTATGACCTCCGTGAACCATCATATGTTGAGTCAAATTGCCTTTCAGATTAAAACATTTTGAACAAATATCACATTTAAATGGTTTATCACCTTTGTGTGTGCGCAAGTGAATGTACAAATAGATCGGTTTGTTAAATGACTTTAAACAAATATTACATTTTACTTGTTTCTCCATATCGCATACTGTATGAATTTGAGTTTTTGCAGAAAGCATATTTTTTACTTCTTGGCCAAAATCACTTTCTAGTCTATAATTATTTTTTTGTTTCATTGCCTCCAGGTTGCTCAATTGAAATCTATATCTATTTTTTTTTACAAGGTGCTGCGCAAAATGCAATACAATTTCAAATCTTCTGGTGTACATATTTCCACATATCCCACATATTAAGATACCTCTCTGTAAAATCCAATTGTTTTTAGAGTTCCTTCTCGTCAAACTTCCTGCAATTTAAAAGCCACAGTATTTTAAAATATTTTTGATTATCCTGATGAACTTATTTTCTATCATTCATTAAAAATGGTAATTAATGTACAAAAAAATAAAGGATATTTGGTGCAATGTGAGAATAATAAATTAAATTGCCATAACATTCAGTATTGGTAAAGAAGGACATTTTTGATTGGTCGACGAGATTATGATAACTTTAATCTTGGGCAACGTAGCATTACAATATATTGTAATGAATATTATGATTTAATGATTATTTATTTTATAAATTTGATTGATTAATATTTTTGATATTATTATTTAAATGTAATATAGCAATAAGATCTTCTTTTTCTCAGGGGTGTTTGGTTACGCAAGTTTCCAGTTGGATTATTAGGTAGGTTTTTGAATAAAATTTGATTAATTACAATTACAAATTTATTATAAGAGTTAAATGAAAACAGTAATATTAAAAGTTTAATAATGAAACTAATTAGGAAAAATAAGAAAAAAAAGGCCTTTTGTTAACTATAAAAGAACTTACTTGATGTTGAATTAAGTTAAATTACCAATGTTATTTATGTAATAGCAAGTAAAATTATCGAAATACACTAATTATTGAATATCAAGTAAATTCCTTTGTTTTCAAATTAGAAAACTTAACTAACTACTACAAAAATTTTCAAAAGTTTACAATTTTATCTGACCTTGATGTAAAGTCCTGCTTCCTGATTGGTGGAAAAAGTCTGTAGTCGCTCTATGAAAAACGGAGACGAACGAAGTGATACGTGGAATTTACGTGTTGTTAGACGATCAATTTCTTGTCTAATATTATTTTTCTTTGTTCCTCCAAATTGATATAGTTCAGTCTTTGTTGGATTACAGTTCCTTTTACTGTACTATTAATATACTCCGGGTCACAGTTATTATGCAGCGTGGCCGGTATAGGCCAATGTAAATCTTATGGGCGAATATTCAACACTGTTGCCGCTTTGGTTAAATTTATTGGTAAAATGTATCTAAAAGCATAATTATAAATATTCTTAATTACTCACTAAACAATTTTCAAATGAATAATTTAGTCAACATTTAAATCATAATAGTAACACAAGGGCAAGTTATATTCCCGCGCCAGTTGGAACCAAATTCGAAGAACATGTCGATATGGCAACGCCGTCGTCCATAAACGTAATGGTGCATAATAACTGTGACCCACTCTATAGTAAGTACTCTTACATTCTTCTTTTTTATCAACCGAAAATGTTTTAATTTCACTTTTTGATTAGTTTTTTAATGTCACTTTTTGGCACTTTATTTTACTTTTTGATTGTCTTAATTTGTATTTTTAATGTCACTTTTTAACACATTATTATAACTACTTTAAAAACTGTTTGTTCACTTTGTTTTAATTGACTGTTCACACTCACTGATCTTCTATCTCTGACTTCCAATAATATACTACTCCCCTACGACCTCTGTTCAAGTCTTTTTATAGGTTTCAAACTTTCTAGAAACTTGCACTGAATTACCATTTTCTAAGAACACTATATGCATCTCTCTCCTTTTTATGTATGACTAGACATACTCACTTCGTCTATTATCGTTCATTCCAGAATAAAATATAAGGTTCGTTCCAACAAACAATCAGGGATGCGTTTCGGATTGTTTTCAAATTTGTTTCTACGCATGCGCGCATTTGATGAAATTTGAAACTAGTCCACAACTGTTCTGTTGGAATACTATAGTACTAGTTTGACATTTAACACATGACAGTGCAACAAGTGGAAAATATTTTCCCATTCCAAAATTTTCGGGCGAACACCAATTTCCTCAATTATTTAGGTACTCGAGAACGTGATTGGATTCGTCTTCACTGTGGAATGCACCAATACTTTCGTCTAATAAATCGCTGTTGCCAATATTTTTATCCGAGCCACTGTAACTCTTATTTATATTAAATAGATCTCCTCACGATATAAATATATAATACGCGAAAAAGGTTAAAAGTTGAATTAAATGGACAAACACGTGGTTTCGAATAATCAAATGTCCTTTGCGCATGCGTCTGATTTATAGTTCCTAACAAATTCACAAACTTTTATGACAGTTTTCAAACCGTTTGCATGTAACGTTGGAACAGCTTACTATCAGTCACCAAACTGTCAGAGATTGTTGTTGGAACGCTAAAATGCATATACGCATGCGCATAACAATCTCTGATAGTTTCAGACTCTTGTTGGAACGAACCTATAGTAAAAATATATCTGTCTCCTTTTTACACATTATCTGTCTTTTTTTTACACATTATGTAATCAATTTTCGCGAAGTTTCTAGTAAGTTTTAAATAACATATTTATGTACTAGATATAATATTGATACATTACATAATAAAAAAATATTTCTAACTTAAAATTCTCTTACAAATAAACAAAATATATAATAAAATAATATAATATAATTAAAAATTATTTGATTAAGTTATATTAAACAACTTCTGTTGATATTATACTCATTATAGAATATTTAAATATTACAATATATAAACATATAATATATAATAACATTTGGTGAATTGTTAGTGTAAGTAGTAAATTAGAGTTTATCGTAAAACACGTAATGTAATTTTTAAGTATTTATAGTTGTGAAAATATTATAGGAATTATGACATTTACAATTAATTTAATTATACAATTCTAGTAGGTTCCCGTGACTTCCTACGATTGGACTTTATTTTATGTTAAAATTTTGAATTAAGTATATCTTTAAAGTATAATTACGGTAAAGTGGTTTACCTACGACCACGTCTGTAAGCCAGCAATAACATTAAGTTATCAATCAATGTAAGATGTCTTATAACGTACGGTAAAAAACGCACAGCTGTAAAGTAAATCGCACGGTTTCCATAACAACCACTTACCATCTGTCAATAGACGTTACCTTTTTATTTAAAAATTATTTCGTAGGTATATTATAGTGCGTAACTCGTGCGGTAAAGCATTTTATGCACTACCGGAATTACGCACTCGCCGCTAAGCAGCTTCGTGAGCCACTTGCCCAAACATGGTGATATAATTATCCTATCTTACACTGCTGTGCAAAATAACGAACTTTGATACATACTTATACCCCTTTTAGGGGTTGAAATTCCAAAAATAATTAAACACGTGTTAAGTTATTTCTACTTAGTAGTCGTTTTTCAAAGTTTGAAGAGGATTAATTGCATAACAAACGACGAAAATCTAAAAATCTTTTCTTAGTGGATGGTTAGGTTACAAAAGGAATGTATTGTCCAAATTTCATGTTTCTAGTTTAGGCTCTGCGTTGATGAATCAATTAGAACAAACAATTTTTTATATATTTAGATGTAGGTAAGTAATGATCAATGAGAATTACATATTTTTTTACTTCCTACATTTTAAACTAATCATTACGTATTTGACAGCAGGGAGGTAATGGCTCATTTAGAAAACACATATGTTCTAAATAAATGGCACCCCTTCCATTAGAAATTTAAAAAAATAATAAGATATGTAACATAACTGAAGCTGCAAATGGCACTGTATTATTTTTGTTTGTTCCTACAGATAGTGGAAAGTAAAAGTAAAATTCTCATGCCTAGTCAGGGATATTTTACTTTCAAGGATCAAATTAGTCCAGAAAAGAAAATGTTCAAGCCCAAAAAAATTTAATGTCCAAAATATAATTTTATATATTAGATAGGTCAAATCAAGGGTCAAATAGTGAAAAATTTTTACAATGAACACTTAACATATAGATTGCAACAGGATAAGTCAAACTATGCAAAATGCCTACATGGACACTTGTGGGTACTCACTCACACAAACCAATTTAATTAAAATAATACAGATTTGTAATAAAAAACAAAGTTATAATTTTCTTGAAAAACTTGAAACCAAAAGACATCTAGTAGGTCAGCAATTTAAAAACATTTTCTATATAGAGTTATACTGATCCTAGGTGGAAATACATCCAGGATAAAGTTTAGGTAATATTTTTATACAGTTTATAAAGTTAATATTTAAAGGAAATTGATATATAAATAATTAAAACATAATATACAAGAAGAATAATTATTTAGAGCAGCAGACATTAATCAATGTATTAGGAAAATGAGTGCTGATTTAAATTAGCTTTTACATGGAAAAACTGAGATGATTCGTACTTAAGTGTTTCAACTGGTTATTAATTTTAAAAGAACAACAAGAAGAACTAATGTACCCAAGATTAAGATCTCTCACCATATATAGTATTGAGCTTACCATACCTTTTTTTGATGGATTTATACAATTTGGTTGAATTGAGTTACACTTCTGAGCTTCATCATCACTCATCAAGTTAAAGACACTTTCAGATTTGAAATTGTTTTCTTGTAAATTATCTGTATATAACTTAGAATCATTTTCCTGTTTTACTGAAAACAAATTGTCTTTAAATACACAAGCTTGATTGTCCAGTTCATTCAAACAAATTTCTTCTTTGATTGCTTCATTTCGCACAAAATGTTCTTCAACTTTAATCTCTTCCATAAAAATATCATGTAGTTCTTGAGTTATTTCCATTGTAAGGAACAATTTTGACCAACTAACATTAACTTGATAAATTACTCGACAGAATCACAGATAAAATATATAATACTGAATTATGAATAGATAACTATTCGCCTTTTCGAAAATCTAGACGCCCTCTTGAGGATAAATAATAAACCTACTTTGTGAGTAATCCCAAATTATTTTTAATTTTATTTTGGATTGTTATGTGGAGGTTGATGTTTGATTCTTTTATTTGTATTTGTAAAATTACCACCAAACAATTAAAACACACAACTCAACCACTAAGTTCGACATCTCAAACAATAAGATTACTCACAATCCTCCATATTTGTTTACGTTTCTTAGCGCCCTCAACGGTAGTCGAAATCGCGAATAACCTTTACAAGTAAAGGTGTATTTTAGGTCACCCCCCTAGGCGCATACGGCAATTTGAATTCTTAAATTAATTTTATTGGTCGACGAGAGCAGTAACCGAGCGGTAAACTTTGAATTTTAAGCTACGTTGCCACATTTTTGTAAATAAATAAACTGAGTGAAAGACCTTGAAAAAATGAAAATTACATAGATATTCTTTCATAAATTAGACAAATAGCGTTACTTGGATTTTGTGATTGAGTGAACTAGATCAGGGTGCTGATTCTAAGTCACAATTTCGACTCGAAATAATTTCGACCGTCATGGCGGAGTCGAAATGCGACTGTGCGCACCTAGCGAAATTATTGCAAAAATCGCGACAAGTCGAAATTAATTTCGACTAGACCATTTAGGTCGAAATGAGGATTTCGACTCGAAATTATGACATTTAGCAATTACATTTATATCTGTTTTTGAGGTTAGCCGTCTGTTTAGTTAGTATCAGTATGTTATATTTATACATTTTTTAGTGGTGTTAATTTGTGAATATATCAATTATATCGAGTATTTAGCTTTATCTGGATAATAAATAGGTTCTATTATAAATAATGGTTGCATTATTTGAACAAGTAGCAATATAATAGCGGAGTTGGAATCAGAAGAAAACCGGAATTATACGGGACACTCAAAATACATTCTACATTGCATAATAGCCAGTTTGGGCAATATGTATTCTTTTTCAACGAAACTAGTATACCCTAGTACACAACAGCAGCTCCATGGTTGATCCTGCCATTAGTCATAGTATTGTGATGTTTTTCATGTGCTAACAGTGCTGAATAACTATTTGTTTTATTTTATTAATAAATTTTATCAAACAATATTTCTTTTGTACAGAAATTTGACTTTTAATAAAAATTAGTCTTAAATCAACACAGTCTATCTTTGATTAAGAATTTTCTTAATACTTAAAACTCTATAATGCTATAATAGCTAAGTATGTATGTACCTACCCTTAGCATCCACATAAATAAATAAAAAGGTTTTGATTCAAATAGGTGTAGCCTTATAAGCCCATCATTTACTTAGATGTAGTTGGTAGCATGGCATGTTCAATATATATAAATTAAGTTTATATAACATAATTTATGTCTGCATCAGGTAAAAAATTAAAATAGCATAGCATTTTATGTCATATTTTATTAAAGAATTTTTTTATAGAAAACCTAAAAGTATCCTAAGGTTAACCTAGATACTATAACCATTATTTTTAAAAAATTTTGAGATTGCTGTTTGTTTCTTGCTTCTCCTGAGTTAATATGTACAGCTTTGAATTTATGGATTCCCTATCCATATTCAGGGTACTGTAAATTTTGTCAAATCTTCCTGCCATTGTTGAAACTGATATTTGTCACCCAACTAAAAAATATAAATAAAATGAATATGAAAGCTTAAGTTTGTAAATTTATGAAAACTGTTGTCAATGAAAATAAATATAATAACCTATCTCTTTGCTGCTTTCAAGTGTAACATTCATCAGAGCTCATGAGTCTTGGAAGCACCACTTTATGAGGGACTTTTTGCAGAGAGCTTTCTTTATTAATATTTCTTAAAGGTATCTAAAAAAGTGCTTTTTACTAATAAATTCATAATCAAGAAATTAATATGAAAACTTACAGAATAATAATATTAATCTTCCAGAGCATCATTATTGTAGTAAAATAGGGGCATAAATTTATGTCAGATGACAAAGTGATTCCAATTGACTGACTGCTGGTGCTTTACTTATCAATAATTTTTGTTCTTTTTTGTTAATATAATTTTTAAAAGAGGCCCCTTGCTGTTTGTCTTAAGGTTTCTTTATGGAACTAGCTTTCCTTTTAACTTTATTTTTCAAACCAGTACATACCTAAAATGTTAACTTATATTATTGTACCTTTAAGCAGATAATGGCAATATATTACAAATCTATTAAAAAAATATTGCTTTATATATGTAAAATAGTTGTACTTACTCGCTGCCATTTTTGGCTTATTTTTCTTGTCCTATTCATCCTGTTTAACAGGGTGCTTAAGATTTCTCACACAGCTTTTCTCTCCCAGAATATTGTTTATAAATCCAGATGCTCTTATATAAAATACAACATTATTTCCTTTTACTGAAAGGACACTTTTTGGTTACACCATCACTTTCGTCTTCCAAATAATTCATTTTGATTATTATAATAATAAATAAAATTTAAACCCAAACAAAACAAACTAATGAACTTAACCTTAATACAACATACTACTCTACAAACAGCTGATCAAAATATAAAAATGTGTGCCAATCATATATTTATGCGATGCCAATGACATAAATTAATTATCCCCAGATAATCAGCCCTATTCTGTAACTTTCAACAAATCGAATAGAAATGAACAGGTCAAGTAGAAATGGGTACAAATCGGAATGTTCGACATCTATCGCGTCCGTGTCATGCTCATTTTGGTATTCTGTAACTCACATCGAAGAGGGTAGTCGAAGTAGAGATTCCGATATCGGAATCTGCTTTCGCGCATGCTCTTTGAGTTTTGTTTTGACTTGACAGTTAAATTAACCTAACAAGTAACAAGAGAAACTAATTTAATACATTTATTTTGTGTTTAAATCACCAAATACAATTTAACGATGGATTTACAAATACATCTCGGTATCGCAATTGGACAAGAAATAGAAGAAGAGATCGAAGGGTAAAATTTTAACTTAATCTGTCAGTAATTGATTCATTTTATTCGATTTATTTTAGCCAAATATTTAATTTGCAAAGAAGAACCATCAGAGACACAAGTAACCCATTTCATATTCCTGAAGGAGCATTTAAGGGTTTATATAGATTGCCGAAAAGAATAGCAATGGACTTAATTAATGAATTGGAACCTTTTTAGCCGATCCAATTAGAGTTACTTCTGTACCAAATTATTTAAAGGTAAAGCGATTAAGTATATAACTAGTGGGTATTTCCATACATCCCTAATATTTTGCTATAGGTATTATGTTCATTGCATTTTTATGCACACGGGAGTTATCAAAAAAGTGTTGGGCAAGATTTCTCAGTAGGAATGAGTCAGTCGGTTGTTAGCCGTTCTATCGACGAAGTTAGCAGGATCATTTCAACTCACCTTAGTAGAAGATATATTACATTCCCAAGAACTGCTGAGGAGAGGATGTCTATTATTCAGGGGTATTATTTACTGAATTATCTATGTACCTATTTTTGACATTACAAATTTCAGTTTTATGGAAAAATTTAATTTCCCAGGGATAATAGGATGTATTGATTGTACACACATCGCAATAATTGCACCTCCTATTGATCATCCCGAACATCCAGGCTTTGCGTACTTGAATAGAAAAGGATTTCACAGTATTAATTGCCAAATTGTATGTTTTTTTTTTTTATTAAATTGAGCATGATAAATATACCTTTTTTTTAGATATGTGACTCCAATTTAAAAATACTCCAGTGTAACGCTAGGTATCCTGGATCTATGCATGACTCTGCCATATGGAATATGTCGAATGTATATACTCATATGCAAGAAGCATACAATAATAATGAACGTGGGTTTTGGTTGTTAGGTTTGTATAGCATGTACCGTTTTAAATGTATTTAACTTCAATTAACATGTTGTAGGGGATTCTGGCTACCCTTTACAACCCTGGTTGTTAACGCCTATAGAAGGTGCACAAGAAAATACCCCGGAAGGAAGTTACACATCTGCACACATACGTGTAAGAAATTCCATTGAACGGTGTAATGGAGTTTTAAAAATGCGTTTTCGATGCCTTCTGAAACACCGTGTACTACATTATGGTCCAATGAAAGCAGCACAAATTATATATTCTTGCTGTGTCCTACACAATATTCTAACTACAAACAACATAGAACCAGAGCATAATTATATAGATTTGAATGTAGTTGAGGACAATATACAACATGATGGTAAGTTATTGTAAAATGTTTATTTTATAGTTACTTATTGCGTTGCAAATAGTAAGTGTTTGTTCACAAGTTATATAGGTGACCATACCAGATTGTTTGCAATTCTATACTAAAATCTAAAAATTAAATATTTTAAAAATATGAAATTTATTTCAGTGGCACAAAATGGGAACTTACTAGCTGTAGGTCGAAGAATAAGAAACCAGTTAATAAGAAACTATTTTAATTAACTAGAAATACTGTTACATTCGAGGTTACATCTAATAAATGAAATATTTATTTATTATTTTGTCAACTGCATAGTTTTTTTATTTATTTTACTTTATTTTTCAGGTAATACAAGTAATTATATATTTTTAAAAATAAACTATTAGACCAGAATTGTACTTATTATTAACTTAAAAAATAATACAACACCTACGTAAACTTGTTTGCGTTGATAATACATTTAGATATTAGAAAAATTAGAACAGACTTAGACACTTCTGCGAAAAAAATTTTTATAAAACAAAAAATACATTTTAAAATTTAATTCATTTAATTAAAAGTGAATTATAGATTTTAAAAGCAACAATGTTAGCGTAATTCATACAAGAAGATTCATTAGTTGAACATTTTAAAAAAACGAAAAACTAGAATTAAAATGCTTGACTTACTAATAAATCAAAAAATAATTTGAAAAGTAAAATTATTCGGTCAACAAAAATTTTAAAGCCATTAATATTTTGAATTGAAATTTAAATCAAAACAACTACATTGAATTGTTTTTTAAAATTATTACTGCAAATAATACTAGTAACTAGAACGTAAAAAATTTTATTTTTGACAATAAATTGGACTAAAAAGTAAAAAATAAATATAGTTTAAAAAAACTAAAAAACACGCTTTTATAGCATATGAAACTAAAAGAAAAATAAATGTAATTAAGGAAAACTAAAAAACATGTTTCTGAAGAACATCGAACTAAAAAGTTAAAAATCATTTTCAAAATAAAATTAAAACAAAAATGAATGAAAAAATACTAGTATTTATGCAATACTTCTTGTATTTCAAGCGCCCACGTTTTCTTAAACTATATTTATTTTTTACTTGCATCTATACCTAATTCCGCTTCTCTAAGTCTTAATTCTTGCTCCTTTAGGTCCAACTCCCGAGATTTATTTTTGGCCTCCAGGAATCGAATTTTTAATTCATATTCCCGTAATTCCAGTTCTCTCATTCTAATTTTATCATTTTCTGGAGTTGAAACCGTATCCTTCAGACACATTAATTTGTTTAAAATGTTGGCAGTCTCTTTCTGCCCTGCCGCATATGCCTCAGCTGCCTTCTGAATATTACTAGATTTTTCTGCAAAAAAAAAACACTATAATATACTAATACATAGAATGAATAAAATATTTGTTTCTCAATTATCCCATAGACGTTACTTTTACAGGCTTATTCAGATTCTTTATTTATTAATGATACACCAAGGGCACAAGAATACAGTCCATGGAAACAGCATTGCAACAATATAATTATGATATAACAGTAAAAGACGCTTTGTATTCTACGACCATGGTGTAAAGTGAAGAATATAGTTAGTTACCTTTGACCTGGATTTTCCGCTTCGCTTGTGGATATGTGGGATCTGCTGATCGTTTCAACGAAGTGCTGCTTGTGCTTGGTAACGGCTCAATTCCATTCATTTCATCCAGAAATGTTTCGTAAATTGGCGCAGCTTCAGCGGAACTTATGTCAAGTTGAATGTCCATGAATGTCTCCTCACTTTTTTCATTTCCTTCTTCAAACCCGACTTCTTTAATATTCATACCTCGTACTGTAATCCAGGGCAAAAGTGCCATTAGTTTTTCTTCAAGCGGAGTGAGTTTTTTATTATCCGGTTCCCCTCCACCCGTCTTCTGTTCTGATCTCAAACATTCTCTGGCCTTTTTTTTCGTATGACTTTTCCAATCAATAAATGTCTAAAAAATAATTTTAAGTAAATAAAAAGTAGCAAGAAATACCTATGTAAAATAACTTACTTTCTTCCACTGTGCCTTAGATTTGGTTGGCCCACAACCCATTGCATTTAATGATGTGGTCAATTCATCCCACAACTTTTCAATAATATTATTGTTAGCTTCGGAAGGTTTTGTCTTACCGTGCAGCAATATGTTATGGTCCGAAAAAAAATCGACCATATAGCTAAGTTGCTCGGGAGAAGTTTTTCTCTTGTTAGGAGTAGCAGTAGACATATTTTTAAATAGTTCAGATCTTTCTTCGTAAAAGCAAATAAACAACTAAAATACTTGTGAAAATACAAGGTATATATATACCTATATTTTATTAGAGTACCTACCTGGATTTAATAATTTGAAAACCCGCATCTGCACAAGTAAACATCACGTAATACCTGATTATTTTATGATACTTTTAAATATTTATTAACGAATTAGGTTAGTTCTCAGATAAATGAGGGTTAGTCGTTGCATCAAACGTCAGTTGGTTATTAAAGCTCATATTCGCATGAAAAATGCGGGGTTGCCGTTGTACCCGAGCTGCGTCAAATAGAGGTTCAGGTTTACGATTTGTACCCTCATTTCATGTGAAGGTTACGGACAAAGAGGGATTCGGGTGTTTGAAATTTGTTGTAACTAATAACATTACATATTATTTAAAAGAATGTATTTCGATTGTACATAAATTAATGACAGAACTTCAAATCGAATCTTCATGACACATGTTATTCTTAACTACTAGATCTCATCAATAAATATATAAATAAAAATAAAATAAAGGCGCGATTACAGAACACAACAAAATTATAGGTAATTGTCAGCTTTAATTTGTTTCCTTTTGTTTTAAGAATACAGTTTAAAGTGCAATTCCACATAGTTATTGGAGACATAAAATTGCATAGGGTATACTTACACCCTATTATCATAAGTTAGTGATTCGCAACCTCTTCAAAAAGATCTACCTTTGTTGGTTTCGTGAGGCGGAAGCGACGAAAGAAACTAAGGTCATCCAGGGCTTCGAAATAATTTTCTCTCTCATTCCAACGACTAGGAAACCCATCTAACACTATGTCATTAATGTCTAGTTCATCATCAAATAATATGTCTTCCACTTCCATAATTATTTTTCACTACCACAGTTTATCACTACTCACTATTGACAAAAATACATGTAAATGAAATCAGAAATCAGAACCAAACAAAACATCCTAACCTCACTTATTAACTAACCGCGGTTATCTAGTCTTAATCCCAGGCCATCGGGCGGTTAAAAGTTAATTGCTGATTAGGAGAAAAAAGGCTTGGTGCATAAGAAAAACATTAAGTAATCACGGTTAAAGTCTTAATCAGAGAAATTGTACAATGGTGCATACAGGCATTAGTTTTCGTGGTTTTTATTTTTAGTATGTGTAAAGGTAAGTTTTATAGAATTATTCCCATATCTATTGCTTCTGTGATAGGATATACATTTTTAATTGCTGTTTTATGATTTCTATGGCACTTATAGCGGAAGTTTATATATTTTTAATTAAAATCACAGAATATCATTAAAGCAAGAGATTTGCCAATTAAAAAAATAAAAAACAAGAACGCTTTTTATTTATATTTTTAATTACTACTTTTAGCATATTATAACTTATTATTTATGGATTTATAAAACTCCTTGAATCTTTAAATATTTACCAGCTTCTTTTTTTAAATCAAATTTACTAAGCCCAAACCAAACTATTCGGTTTAAGGCAAAAATTATTTAAGCCGACAACACCGCAACTTCAAACTCGTCTAAAAATCAATAAATTTGAAATTGTCGCGCATGTGCCTAGGGGGTAACCTAAAATACACCTTTACCCCTTTACATTATTATGCAGCAAATTTTTGACAATATTAAGGAGGTTAGAAGGAAAGGTGACCAACTTGTATTCTTGTTATATACTCTGTAATACAAGTAAGGGCGGGTTGTAACTCAACTAGTTTACCAATAGACCCATCTCGTTAATGGCACAAATTGAATACTCGTGCGCGAACTAACTCCCACTCTCGTAGTTCCCCCTAAATATTCGTGTCCCTTATAAAATTGTGTTGGTATGACATGCAAAAGTAATCAGTAATCCAAAGTAAAGTAAATCCAAAGAGAAGTCTAGGTACACACACAAGTCGTTAATATTAAATACACAAAGACAAGAAAAACACAATAACAACTAGCAAGCGGCGTACACGAACGAAATAAAAATTAAAACTTCTCCTTTTTGTGGTTTATGGCCTGGGCTGCCGCGGCTATACGGCAAATAGAAGCTAGCTTTTGACAGGTAAAAGGTTTATTTTCATTTAAATTATGGTATTCCTGGGTAGCAACACGTTGTGTTCTATGGTAAGAAGTAGTCATATTTTAGCAATGGAAGGGGAAAATTCAAAAATATTTGCGCATGAGTATTCAATAAAGAGATAGGTGTCCTAGGTTAACCTGAGGTTAACCTTCAGACTGTGGTCAGTAGATTTCTGTTGTATGACATTAAATTAAATACTGGTTAGCCAACTGCTTAAATTTTTGTTTGTCAGTTGTCAAACTGAGATATTTTGCAGAAAAAGAATATAGGGAGAGTAGGTTGATATACAAGATTATTTATCCCTTTGTTTTGTCATTAGTTTTGAATATTTTGATTGTTAATAACCTGAACCTAGCTCTGAATTCCTCATCATTCCATTTCAGAAAGTGATTTTCCTTTTCTCTGAAATTTCTTTGATCTCTAGGAAACAGTTCTTCTTCAATGAGTTCCAGAAAATCTTCATCATCTGTAAGTTCTTGCAGATCTCCCCGTTGAATGTCCATGATAATTTAGAATATACTTTCTCTAAAACAATATAACACAACCCAGTATACAACTCTTATCTAATACACAACTCCAACTAAAAACTATAAGACGTTATCAATTACAATAACCACATATTTCACACACGAATCCTTAAGTAATGCCAACTCAAAATGTAAACAGGACCATAAAACACTTGGAACAGACAAATTTTAATCGTTCTGAGACCTGAACACTGGTTAACCGGCAGAAATCAGATAGTAAGAAATCCAGTAGTTAACAAGTTGGTGAACTTCAATAATTCCAGGTTACAACGACCCAATCAACGATAACCAGTGGTTTAGTAAACCAAAGGTTAACCTGTCGTGTTACAACCCGCCCTAAGAAGAAGTTTTGATGTCAGTAACAAAACATAGGTTATAAACAGAGTGAAGTGAGCTGGGTTCAAAAAGTTTATATTTTTCGTGACTTGTGTAGTTAAAAATAATGCAGTATTTAAAATGTCAACTATTTGCGTGACATAGCGGATTACAGGGCTCTGATTCTAAGTGAAAATTTCGACTCGAAATTGTCCGCCATGACAGTCGAAATTTTTAGCGACTCCAAGGCCCATATGCACCAACAGTCGTTTCTAATTCAACCGTCAAAAACTGCAAATTTGATATGCACCAACCCAATCAGTGGTTAAATCCAACCGTTGGTTCGGATCGCCCATATTCGGCTGGTTACAAATTCAATCGACGTTTCATAAACTCAATTTAATTGATATTGTCTTATTTTTTTAGTAGTTAATGGTTATATGATCTGTGGATATTGTAAATATATGATCTATGTATTTCTTAAATTAATGTAAAATGAATTATTTGGAAGACGAAGGTGATGGTGTAACCAAAAAGTGTCCTTTCAGGAAAAGGAAATGATGTTGAATTTTATATAACAGCATCTGAATTTTATAAACAATATTCTGGGAGAAAAAAGATGTGTGGGAAATCTTAAGCACTCTATTAAACGGGATGAATAGGGCAAGAAAAACAAGCCAAAAATGGCAGCGAGTTAGTACCTACAACTATTTTACATGTATAAAGGTCTATTTATAAACTTGCAGTTGCCGTTACCGTTCCCGTTGCTGTTTGACGTTGCAGTTTTTATTGTTTTTATTATTAAAGTTTGAATTTTCGTGAAGTTTTATTAAGGATTTTTGTTACTATAATGTTAGTAACTTGTTGATATAATGGATGACGATATCTATTTAGGTCATCTGGGAATACTTATACAATTGCTATAAGTTAAATTAAGCAAAGATGTAATACAAGCACATTCACAGACAGAGTTGAATAAATAAAACATCTTCTTGGGTTTTGATTGGTTAATACGCGAACGGCGAACTGCAAAAGTTAAAAGTTTGTTATGTCTGAACGTCAAGCTCAGCGGCGAACGGTAACAGCAACGGTGAATATAGATGTACAAATGAGAAAGCAGCTATGGATTCGTGAAGCAGCTTTTTAACTTTCAACGGGAACGGCAACTGCGAGCGGCAACGGCAAGTTTATAAATAGACCTTAAGGGGAATCTCGAATTTTATTTGTAACTTGGTGTAAGACTCGGTGTTAGACAAGGAGGTACTTACTTCCATATACCGACCATGTCCTCACGAGAACAAAAGAGATGGAGAGTGAGTTGATGTTTTATACGACGGGCAATGCTTATCGCCTACAATATTATATTTGGTTGAGTGGGGCAAATATTCTTTCACTATTGTTATATTCGTTAGGATCGTGTATTCCTTTTTAAAAGCTATTTTAATAGTATTTCATTTTTATTGGAGCGGTAGGATTTCCGATTGAAACTATTTTACAATAATTACACAGGGCATACAAGAAATTAAAAATTACATAGATATTAGTTATTTATACAACAAATACAATAAGTAACTAATTATTGCATTACTTTTTCTACTACCGTGCGTAAAGTACACAATTTACGTATGCTACGCAGTGAAAGCTTTACGTTTTTTACCAGTAAAAAAACAATCAATTATTTATTTATTAAACTATTTATAGTTTAATATAATCAAAAATTATTAAATTCATTATTAATACATAATTAGTGAATTTATAATTAATCTTTTTTAAAATAAAAAAATCCTGGTTTTTATAAACATTTTGGTAGTAGAAAAAATATTGTGTGCAAACTTTTAAAAATTTTCCGCGTAAATCATCAACTAAACCCAACATTTTTTATCTTTGAATTGCGTACAACCAATAAAAATGTATTACCAGAATTAGTTAATAATATACTTATATTGATACATATAACTTTATAATAAACATATATCTTTCTAGTCTACCCGTTATATACTTAGATTATTTAATTAAACCCTAAGGAACATCGCGATCATTTACAGTAAATTAATATTCAGTCTATTTTAATAATTTATCGTGCAAACATATTACTGAGCTGTCATTTTTTATGATTATTTTTTGTTTGTAAACTTATTGGTCCCTATTTTGCGTTTTCTATGCCATTCACTTGTTCATGTATTTAATTGCGTGTGAATTATAAAGCTTATTATTATTGTATTTTTTATTTTTGCATCACGTATAACTAACATAAATGCATTACTAGAATTAATAAATAATATACCAATATTGACTTGATAAAAACAATTTCTTGTCGTCAGTAGTCGGCCCAGCTTTCCCCTACAAGATTCTCTCGCTACCGATAACGAACTAGACAAGAGGGTGAATAGGGTGATTGCGCCAGTAGTCGGCCTCTTAAGAGTATTTCGTAACTTTGACATGGCCCCATAGTTGGATATTCTCACATAAGCAAATAAAAAAATTATGTAGAATAGAACAAGTCATTAGAATCATAAATAACCTTATTAGACATTCATAAGTATTCTACGTTTTAATGAAAAAAATAATATTAACAAAAAGAACACTTTTCCCAGTTCTCGGCCACAAGGTCCCACTTCTCGACCTTCTAAAGCGCCGGTTCTCGGCCACTATCCCAGTAGTCCTCCATTAACGCCTTTTCTCGGCCATTACTCTTATGTTTCCTATTAATAAGGTCGATATTAGAATACTCCAATGAGCAACCAAAATAACGATGAGTTTATTCAAAATTTCAATAAAAACCATAAAATAAATGCAAAATATAAACAAAAATAAAATACGAAAACGACAAAAAGAATAGTTTATCCTTAAAAAATTAAAAACTGTATCACAGGAAATAAGAAATTAGTTAAGTAACTAAAAAAGTCCTAAAATTTGTGTAGTTGACACAGCCTAGATTTTTCTCTCCCTGGTCCCTACATCGCTAAGTTCTTCTTCACATAATGAACATTTCTGTTTCGGCCTAGTTTTTGGCTTTTCAGGTTTTTCTTTTGATATCATTTTTGCTTGTCGTTTAGCAATTTTCTTTCGTCTAGTTAGTCTATTTTCGTGCAGTTTTGCTTCCCATACTGCTTTCAAAGGTGCTCGCATCTTTCGTCTTCTTTCTATGTCCTTACCTTTTTTTTGCTCTTTGAGTGCCAAGTTTTTACTCCATTTCTTAGAGGAGATGGCCATAGGAAATTTAGGTGTATCAGAACGTTTCTTATTAGTATCTGCTTTAGATTCAGGGAATTAAGATGTTTATCGAATGGATCGATTGACTGAATGGGAATTAAAGGATGACGTTTGGAAAGGGAGCTAAATTAGATTTCTCTAAAACGTCTGAGGTTTGGCGAACAAGTGTGGTTTCCGAACTATGATTTACTTACCTGTAAACCAGTATCTAAATCATACTGACGTACAGGGTTGAGTGCAATTTGATCCAACTGATCAGAAATATTGGAGATGTTTTCACAAATTGAAATTTTGATCTTGATTACTCTTTTTTTTCCAAATAAATCTGGAAATTTATATTTTTTTCCATTCTGAATTTTTTTGATGTATGAAGTACAAATTGCTTGTAATCAATTAAAAAAAGTAAAATATGTATTATAATTTCTATCAACAAGTCCATCAATAGTACAGGCCGAGAACAAGCATTTTCAAAGCTAGTTCTCGACCGCCTGTATCCTATAGAAATATGTGCTGGCCGACAACTAGCTATTCTCGGCCACATAAAATGCAATCGATCATAATTACTCAATATTTAACATTTTGGTGGCCGGAAACTGGCTACAATATTAACTTCTGTAGAACCGTCAAAAAGCATATAACGGTAAGTGCCCATAGCGTTTGACATTGGAAAAAAAGGAGCATGAATAGACAACTTATTATTCCAGTTCTCGGCCACCATGGCCGACAAATGGAAAATCGTGGTTTTGAGACTCCAGAGCACCGGCCACCGCTTAATAAAAAGAAAAAATCATTTATTTTCAATGTTATTGCATAAAAACTGAAGTTTAACATGTTGAGATACCTCCTACATCAAAAGTTTATTGTAGATATAACAAAATTAAGCTAAAACTTACTGTTGAAAAAGTTGTTCCCCACTATTTTATTTCAACTGCGCAACGCCCGAGCAACGGTCATTACGACCACCGTCAATTGAAATGAGAGGGTGTAAATAATTATATTGGCAGTACAGGCAAATCTAACGGAATATGGAGGAAAAACTGTGGCCGAAAGTTTGGCAAGATTTCCGAAGTTGAAGAGTTATTATTTTTCTTATTATTACATGAAAACTGCAAAAGCGGCCGACAACTGGAAGTGGCCGGCGAACTGGCGCAATTACCCTACCACGTTTCAGTATTAAGTTTCTGTAATTTTTAAGGAAAATAATTAAACTTAATGTTAATTTTTTGAGATTAATACTTAACTGATTTTAAAAATTCAAACAGTTTTGAATTCCGAAATATAAAATCTATGCTTTGATGGGATTAATTTTTTTAATTTTACTTTTTTTCAAATAATGTTTTTTAAGTTTTCGTTTTTAAATAAAACTGATTAGAATTATAAAAAATCGAGGCCCATCAAGGCATAGGTATTGTTTCTCTGAATTCAAAAATGTTCCAGTTTTTTAAATCGGTTAAAAATTAAGCCTAAAAAATGTACATAAAGTTTTAAGTACTTCCAGATATTATTCGAGAATCCCCTTAAAGCAAATTTTTTTTATAGATTTGTTATATAATGCCATTACCTGCTTAAAGGTATAATAATATAGTTAACATTTTAGGTATGTGTTGGTTTGAAAAATAAAGTTAAAAGGAAAGCTAGTTCTATAAAGAAACCTTAAGACAAACAGCAAGGGGCATCCTTTAAAAATTATATAAATAAAAAACAACAAAAATTATTGATAAGCAAAGCACCAGCAGTCAGTCAATTTAGACCACTTTCTCATCTGAAATAAATTTATGCCCCTATTTTACTACAATAATGATTCTCTGGAAGGTCAATATTATTATTCTGTAAGTTTTCACATTAATTTCTTGATTATGAATTTATTATTAAAAAGTTCTGATGAATGTCACACTCCAAAGCAGCAAAGAGATAGGTTATTATATTATTTATTTTTATTGACAACAGTTTCAAAAATAAGTTTAAATATTATTGGTGATCTCTTCAAGCACCATATTTTTAATTTTCATAAATTTGCAAACTTAAGCTTTCATATTCATTTTATTTATATTTTTTAGTTGGGTGACAAATATCAGTTTTATCAATAGCAGAAAGATTTGACAAAACCTACAATACCCTGAACATGGAAAGGGAATCCATAAATTCAAAGCTGTACATATTAACTCACGAGAAGTAAGAAACAAACAGTATTCTCAAAAATTATGAAAAATGGTTATAGTATCTAGGTTAACCCTAGGATACTGTTGTTTTGGCAGAGATACTAGACTTTTTATTTACTAATATGAACTGCCCTAGTTTCTGATTTAAAATCAAACGGTGTTTCAGCTCTAAAACTTTTTATTCGAACGGAACAATTCCAGCAAATTTTTATTTTACAAGTTTTTTTTTGACAACTTTTTTCAACTGACAACTGTCAAATATAATAAAAATAGCATACTAATAGGTCTGTTCCAACCAAGCAGAGAACCGTTCTAAAATAGTAATTTTTGTGCGCAGTGGTGTACTGAGTTGCGCAGTGCACTAATTTGGTCTCGTGAGTGGTAATATTACCGTTCTAGAACGGTTCTTTGCTTGGTTGGAACAAACCTAATATATTAAAATTATAATACGCGTTCTTTTGATATGAAACGTACGTCAAATTTTTGAAATATACGTCAAAATATGTCACGATTTGTTGTTCTCGTCGACAGATACTTTTAGCTTTTCAATAAAAAAATTCTTTAATAAAACACGACATAAAATGCTATGCTATTTTAATTTTACCTGATGCACACATAAATTATTATGTTACATAAACTTAATTTACACATTGAACATGCCACCAACTACATCTAAGTAAATGTTGGGCTTATAAGGCTACACCTATTTGAATCAAAACCTGTTTACTTATTTATGTGGATGCTAGGGTACATATTTAGCTATTATAGTATTAGGTGAGAGTTTTAAGTATTAAGAAAATTCTTAATCAAAGATAGTAATAATGTCAAATTGTCAGTTTCTGACAAACCAATCAGGACCAACTTACAATATCTATGTTAAAATATCTACCAAATGAATACTTTGATGAAAAAATATCTAGAAAACTGATAACTCTAGGTATAGAGAGTATTTAATAAAATTTGAAGTATGACAATAGTACTTTTCGATAGTGATATAAAATACAGGGTGTTCTATTTAAAATTACCAAGAAAATAATGTACTTGCATTTTGACTTACCCTGTATTTGATTTAACGAATATTATGAAAACGGATGTTTTACAATTTTTAACAACTATTAAAAAACTATGGTTGCAATAGATTAATGTTCCTATTCTCGTTTTTAATTATACAGGGGGTTCAACTTGATACGATTTTCAGGTAATATTGGTTATAACTTTTTAAATACCCGGTATAACATAATAAAACTTTACATTGTTGTGATGTGGAAGTTAAGCAGATTTTAAATTTAAAATAAAATACAGGGTGTTCCATTTAAAAAAAAACATAAGTTTGGTGTGCCACCATCTTATGGAACACCCTGTAACATTTTAACTAATTTTAAAATGTGGAGTTTAGAGCTGCCTACAATTTTTGTCAATAACTTTTTTTTGTATTTACTATAACAGATCTACTGAGCTTCCTCACACTAATCAATCACCCTGTATAGGGGTGACTAGCGCATACAACAGGAGTTAAACGTACATGAAAATGTTCAAAATAGGTACATTACTAACACATAAGTTTCTCAATTTCCAATTAATTTCCCCAACTGTTCCAATAACCATTTTACTTTTAATTTTTATGGATCCCACGAAAAAATTAAAAGTGTCATTTAGCTAATAAAGAATTTTGATGCTAATTTCTAAGAAAGGTGGTTATTTGATTTTAATTAATTATATTTCCAAGCAATATCTAAACTCGTTTAAATCCCAATTTTTAACATGACTAACAAATGAATTTTATAAATAAACTTAAAAAAGTCATTATTATAAGAAATATTGGGGTGGTAGGAAAAATCACCGCTACGCGGCTCATGCGTTATATTTCTCTTTGCACAATGTATAATACACTCAGGTGAAATAAAAAGTTTCCAACAAATATTTTAAAGGTTTAACAGAGCAGGCACAAAAACTGCTCTAAATTCTATATCTAGTATTCTTAACGTCATACGCATCTAAAAAACCAAAGAAAACAATACAAATGGAGTAGATGGGTATATTTATTTAGAAAAACAGCTAATGTTTGAACGCAACTCGAAAATTCAAAATTGCATTTAATAAGAAACACGAGCGAGTTATGATTGTTTAGTATCTCGTAGTACCTCCTCTAGCTCTGATTACAGCTTGCATGCGTCTTTGCATGCTGTTAATTAAAATACGGAAGTAATCTTCGGGGATATTCTCCCACTCTTCTTTAAGTGCAATGCGAAGTTGGTGACACCGGTCGACTCCTTACGCGTTTATCCAACACATCCCAAGCATGCTCTATTGGATTCATGTCCGGCGAGCACGCTGGCCAATCCATGTGGGTTATTCGAACTTCATCGAGATGTTGATTTACAATTCTTGCAACATAGATAGATGATAGATGTTTAAGAGGTGGCCAGAAGCCTATTCCACTGCGACCTTTTCAGATCTATTGTGGTCCTCGAAAAACTAGATTACATCCCCCAGTCCGACTCTCTTAACGAAGTCTATAAGCTTTGAGACTGTAACCTTCATGTAGTCCCTTGCCAATGAAGGTTACAGTCTCAAACCTTCATTGGCAAGCATGATCTATTGGATTCATGTCCGGCGAGCATGCTGGCCAATCCACGTGGGTTATTCGAACTTCATCCAGATATTGATGTACAATTATTGCAACATGTGGCCTTGCATTATCATGCATGAGGATGAAATAATCTACAATAAATGGAGCAAATGGAACAACATAGTCTTGCAGAATGTCGTTAATGTATCGATGTGCTGTCAAAGCCCCCCTTCTACAGAGACAAGGTCCGTACGGCCTGCTAATGATATGCCGGCCCATACCATAATGGAGCCTCCATTATGGCTTACTTTTGGAATAAACGTACAAGCTGCATACCGTTCACCTGCCCTTCTCCACACTCGTTGTCGACCATCTGATGAATATAGGCAAAACCTTGATTCATCTGTGAACAGTACAGCACTCCATTGCTCCAACGTCCATGCCAAGTGATTATGAGCAAATTGTAGCCTAGCTGTTCGATGACGCGGTAGCAATTTTGGTTCATGTGCTGGTCTACAAGCAGTTAAACCTACCTCCGCTAATCTTCTGCGAACTGTCCACACACTTACATCAACGCCGCGAACCTCTCTAAGTTGATTTTTTGCTTTTAACAGACGTAGAGGTGCGGTTTCATAACGTACGTAAGGTTAGGGAACGAACATCAACGGCAGTTGTTTTTTGTTTCTTGTCAGATCCTGGCCTTCGTGTATTCCCACCAGTTTCTTTAAACCTTTGCACACATTTTCGAACCGTTGTGTGGGTGCAATGAAGGAGTCTAGCAACATAACGCAAACTGCGGCCATCTTTCACAAGAGCTATAGCTTTTGCAGAATCTTCGGCACTTAGAGGAATCAGGAGACGTATAAAACAGGACAATATCCAGAATAATTAAAAAAACTACGATACAATCACAAAAACTAACTCACAGCAATATTTATCTGTCAATGAAATTGATACGTTAGGAACATATTTTTGACAAATGAAAGAAATTGCACATTAATTAATCCAATAGCACATGGAATCAATTCTAATGGTTGATATACAGTGAGAGGATAGGTGGTCATTGTTTTATATTCGGTTAAATCACGTTAAATGTTATACATTTCATGAATTTATTACTTACTAATAAGTGGAAACTTTTTATTGCACCTGAGTGTATAATTAATACAAACAATTTTCATTAGACAGTTATATAGTAAAGTTATAGTAAAAGTTTTTCTTTTAAATATTGTGAAGGAATTCCCGAATTAAGTCAACTCAACTTTTACCCTCTTATTTCTCCGTCTATGTTGTTCTACTGTAGGCTTCCATTTTCCAACAATAGTCACGTTTGCCTTCCTATCGCTCCTGACCCTAACCATGTTAAAATGTAAACATTTCTTATTTTATGGATGTCTATTGCATTTTATATGTGTGTGTACCATTACTTTCTAAGGTCAGTCGTAGAAAAAGTATACTATACTTTCGCGATTGAACGTGTCAATAAGCATAAATGTTTTTTCAAATGACTTCGTTGCCTAAAAGATTTTAAACAAATTTCGCATTTGAATGGTTTATCGCCTGTGTGAACAAACATATGCTGTTTCAAATTGCTTCGTTGATCAAAAGATTTTAAACAAATTTCGCATTTAAATGGTGAGTCACCTGTGTGAACAAGCATATGTATTTTCAAACGGCCTGGCCGGCTAAAATATTTTAGACAAATTTCGCATTTGAATGGTTTATCGCCTGTGTGAACAAGCATATGTCCTTTTAAATTGCTTGGTTGGTTAAAACGTTTCAAACAAATTTCGCATTTGAATGGTCTTTCGCCTGTGTGAACAAGCGTATGTCTATTCAAATTGCCTAGCCGACTGAAATATTTTAAACAAATTTCGCATTTAAATGCGTTTTCGCCAGTGTGACCAAGCATATATGCATTTTTGCCTTTATGAACAAGCATATGTCTATTTAAACCGTATCTCTCGGTAAAAGATTTTAAACAAACTTCGCATTTGAATGGTTTATCGTCTGTGTGAAAACGCATATGTTTTTTCAAATAGCGTGGCAAGGTAAAACATTTTGCACAAATTTCGCATTTAAATGGTTTATCGCCTGTGTGAACAAGCATATGTGTTTTCAAAATGCTTCGATTGTTAAAACCTTTTAAACAAATTTCGCATTTGAATGGTGAATCACCTGTGTGAATAAGCATATGTCTTTTTAAACCGGCTGGTCGGCTAAAATCTTTGAAACAAATCTCGCATTTGAATGGTTTTTCGCCCGTGTGAACAGCAATATGCCCTTTTAAACAGCGTTTCTGGCTAAAACATTTTAAACAAATTTCGCATTTGAATGGTTTATCATCTGTGTGAACAAGCATATGTTGTTTCATACTACATGGCCGGCTAAAACATTTTAAACAAATATCGCACTTGAATGGTTTATCATCTGCATGAACAAACATATGTTGTTTCAAAGTGCCTCGCCGACTAAATGATATTAAACAAATTTCACATTTGACTTCTTTTCCCATATTGTATAAGGCAGGAGTTTTAGTTTTAGTCGAAAACAATTTCTTTATTTCTTTGCAAAATCCACTTTCTGGTCCATAATTAACATTCTGTTTCATCGCTTCCTTGTTACTTGACTGAAGTATACATCTATTTGTTTTCGCAAGGTGCTCTGCAACATGCCAAACAATTTCAAATATTCTGGTGTACATATTTCCACATACCCCACAAATTAAGACACCTCCCTGTAAAGTCCAATACTTTGTAGAGTTCCTTCTAGTCGAAATTCCTGCAATTTAAAACAGTATATTTTAAATATAGAAATATATTGTACAATTTTGATGAACTAATTTTCAGTCATTGAGTAAAAAGTGTATTTTGTGATACAATATTATATTAAATATTATGTGTACAGTGTGACAAAATTTTAGTTTTATTCAATAATTAATTGAATTACTCGGCAATTCAGTTGCCCCATTGATTGATCTGAAACCTTCCAGGGAATCCCAAATACGCTTAACAAAGCAGCCATTATCTAAAATTTTCTTCATTTTCTTTATTTCATCTTTTATAATAAACGCCTAATAATCAAAAGATATCTATGTAATGAATTTTTTAAATGTTTCACAACTTTTTTAAATGGTTCTCGTATTAATAATATTTGTGAAATAAAAAATTGGTATGGATTTTCAAAATCTTAAACTATTTATTCATTATACATATTACTTTTTACATATTTGATGCATTAAACACTTTAGTTCCTATAAAAAAGTACCTTTACAGTATGATGAAAATGAAAAATCATTATTTCAGAAACAGACGACTTTTAAAAAAAATCTTAAAACACGTCAATTTTAATTTTTGGATGGCAACTGCTATAGATGTGTTGGACATTACGTCATTAGTGATGGCGTAATGACGTCATCGACGATTTTTTTAAATACAAACCGAGGTCAAGTGACAGCTCATTTGAAAGGTCTCCTTATCGCCTTTGCAACAATGTAATCATTTAAATATTTATTTCTACAGGGTTAACCAAAATTATGAACTTTGTTAAGTAACATGGAATTACAATAAATATTCATTCACTGAACTAAAATACACTAAAGACCGCCACTGAGAATAAAAGAAAATGTGTTTATTGTTGGTTCCGAAAAAAAAAATATATTGATAAAAACAATGCTACATTATAATTTGAAATTAATTATTCTAGTAAGTACTCGGAATTATTTTTACAAAAATACTTAAATCAATATAGTCATTGACTCGTCTTTATTCGTCAATGATCTGTGAATCTGTCAAATAATAGACGTCAAATTTTTACTCTTCGAGTTTTTTGCCGACATTAATAACAGCACTTACAAAAATGAAACTAACAGAAACAGAACGAATCGACATTTTAACCATGATTGGTTATAGAGATAGAGTGAGGACTCAAGCAGAAGTTCGTAATTTATTTAATGCTAAATACCCCAATCGCGATCCAATTACTCAATCAACAGTAAGTAAAATTGAAAAAATTTTTAGAGAAACGGGCCATGTTAAAGATCTTCCCAGAAGTGGTAGAACATCAATATCCGAAGCCAAAAAACTGGACGTTGTACTGGCGTTTCAAGAAAATCCTCATACCAGTTCTAGGCAGGTCGCACTAGATAATAATTTCCACCAATCAACTGTTGTAAGAGTGCTAAAAAAGGAGAAGTGGCATCCATACAAAGTACATCTGGTCCAGGAGCTATTAGAAGATGTCTTTGATAGAAGAATCGAATTCTGCGAAATCGTTATGGAACAATATAACAGAGATCCGGGTAGGTACTTTTTTCAGATAGAGTCTTTTATGCTGAACGGTCACGTAAATCGCCAGACATGTCGATATTGGGCAAGTGAAAATACACATTGGATGGAAGAGTATAGGAGACAATATCACGAGAAGGTGAATGTTTGGGCCGGCATTATAAACAATCCAATTGTAGGGCCCTATTTTTTTGAGGAAAACCTAACTGCTGCTAGTTATCTGGAATTTCTTCAAAATTATCTGTTGCCACAGCTGAATCAGCTATTTCCGAATAGATAGGATTTATGGTACCAACAGGATGGGGCTCCCCCACACTATGGCGTTGAGGTACGAAATTACCTTAATAACGTTTTCTCAGGAAGGTGGATAGGTAGAAGACTTTTTTTTGTGGGGATATTTAAAGAGCAGAGTATATCAAAAACGACCGAATAATGTAGAAGAGTTGAAGGAGCGAATCCGAACGGAAATTGCACAAATAACATCTGAAGTCCTCGAAAACGTTAGGAAAGAATTTACTGCTCGCCTTTCTCATTGTATAATTGCTAACTGCTGCTAGTTATCTGGAATTTCTTCGAAATTATCTGTTGCCACAGCTGAATCAGCTATTTCCAAATAGATATGATTTATGGTACCAACAGGATGGGGCTCCCCCTCACTATGGCGTTGAGGTACGAAATTACCATAATAACGTTTTCTCAGGAAGGTGGATAGGTAGAAAACTTTTTTTAGACTTTTTTTTGTGGGAATATTTAAAGAGCAGAGTATATCAAAATCGACCGAATAATGTAGAAGAGTTCAAGGAGCGAATTCGAACGGAAATTGCACAAATAACACCTGAAGTCCTCGAAAACGTTAGGAAAGAATTTACTGCTCGCCTTTCTCATTGTATAATGGCTGAAGGTCGGCAATTTGAACATTTATTGTAATTTAATTGCATTTAAGTAAATGTTTATTCTAAGTTAATTGTATTAATAAACCAACAGAAATAAATATTCAAATTATTACATTGTTGGAAAGGCAATAAGGAGACCTTTCAAATGAGCTGTCACGTGACCTCGGTTTATATGTAAAAAATCGTCGATGACGTCATTACGCCATCACTAATGACGTAATGTCCAACACATCTATAGCAGTTGGTGGCCATTCAAAAATTAAAATTGACGTGTTTTAAGATTTCTGTTTCTGAAATAATGAATTTATTCCATACATTTGCATCATACTGTAGGTATAAAAAAAGTGTAAAATACTATTTATATCAGTAATTCTTGAAGGGTGGGTCGCCCCACTACACTTAGGCCACATTTGGCCCATTGTGCTTCTTTCTGAGATTGAGCTTACCTATTAGCTCGTCAACCTACCTACCTGTTAAAAGTAGATGATAACGTCGCTAATAAGGATGCCTGTGGCCACATGCAGATCCTTTTTGGTCATGCCCACTTATTTCTTGTTATTCGGATACTTCAGACCTGTCCTTAAATTTATTAAAGGAGCGTTCCTTTACTAGGTACCATCGCTGATGCTGACAAGAACCAAAAATCTTTTGGGAGGCAGCTTTCTTAGCTAACGAGTCAGCGATGCGGTTGAATTTTAAAATTCCATGAACTTTGATTACAACAATAACATCTACTGGAAACAACCGACAGAAATAACTAAACGTTTTTAACATATTAGAAAATTTTAGGTTTCCTATAATTATGTCCTGCTTTATAACGTTCTTTAATTTTGATTTTTTTTAAGTAAAATATCGATCCGGTAACCGGTTCAATAGCCAGACATACATATAGCAAGAAAACGACCTACAATATAAATTGATTTTATGTTGTGGAGTTTTAAACTTTGTCTTGGGGGCCATCCATAAATTATGTAAGGTCATTGGAGTAGGGAGGTGTTATCGTTTCGGAAACGAAAAAGAAGATTCACTGGTGAAGCGTTGCATGTGGCAACTGCGAGTGAAGAGTTTCTTCGCCTCAATGAAAACGGTGCCGGAATCGTTTATTAACAAGTATCTGATTCCAGGTTTGAACAAAACTGTGCTGCTCGCAGAATTGGGTATCCTGAAATGTGTCATCAAAGCAGAGAACTACGATCCGAACGACATAACCCTTAAAGATTTATTGAAAGTGTTGAAAGATTTGGTGTTAGATCAAGGTGATATCTATCCGCATTTCAAAAAGCTCTTTCAAATTAGCCTCACTCTACCATCTAACAGTGCGACGTGTGGGAGATCATTTTCAGCAATGCGTCGAATAAACAATTGGCTCAGATGTAAAATTAATGGGGACGGCTATGGATACTTATACACATTTTGAAAATTGTTTTCATTCAGTTTTAAAGATTATTTTTCAATTAATTGTTATTATTTGCTCATATATGTAATAGTTTTGCAGTGGCGTGGAATAAAAACAAATTTAAAATAGATAAAATAGATTAAAATTGTAATATTTATTAAATAAATATGTTTTAAAATGATTGTTGTTTTTTTTGGAGCAGTATAAATTTAAAGACTTTTTTAAATTAGATTTGTAATACGAAATAATGAAAATGATTATTTAGTAATCGTATAAGAAAAACCGTATGATACGCCTATGTCAATATTGTCCGCCATTAGTTTGGTGGTAAATGGGTTACATATAGTTGGTGTAATATAAATCTCAACCCACGTGACAAATGTCTAAAAAAGTCACGTCATACATTGTTACCAATAACAACAAAATGTCTGAATATATGAATTATTTTTATTATCGCGTTCTAGTGTAAAATATTGAATTAAAGAAGCTACTAGCTCTTTGCAACGACTATTTAACTTCTTATGCGACATACTGAAATTAAATCACAAAATTTCGTTCTAAAAAGAAACTATTTATAATCCACTTATATTAATGAAATTAGCCGAATTATGATTTATTTTCTTAAATATACATCAATACAAATCTTAAAATATAATTTCTACGTGAATATATTAAAATATGACTAGTTACTTTAGCTCCAGTGCACTCAGATTAATGGTTGTACAAGCAAACCGACCTACAGACGAAATTTATCGAAATATTTTGGGTTGGTACCTATAATTTCACGTAATTTTTTTAGACATTTGTCATGTGGGTTGAGATTTATATTACACCAACTATAAATTGATTCCAATGCGCAGTCCTCTCTCTTTTCTTGTCTAAGATTTTCAGGTATCGCCATGACACATTGGGAGTATCCATAGCCATCGCCGTTAGTATTGGTTAAGGTAGGCAGTTGATTGTATGTGAATAAATCAGTGGTAGCGTTTGTATTGTGTGGAATAGTGCATTAAACTATTTAATTCAGGTATAGAAAACTGCGAAGGAGATGCGGAATAAATGTTACTTACATTAAATGACATTAAAATAAATACTACTGATGCATCCTTCTCAGTGTTCTGTATCTGATAATAATACAGATTGATGTATGTTTTTTTAATTAGTGATATCCTATAAATTCTATTTATATGTAATTATTTAACCTAAAAAACCAATTTTACTTTTTATAAAATCAACGTTTAGTTAATATTATTAATCTGTTTGAAAACAAATTCTATTTTTCTAAAATAACAATTATCTCAACAATAAAGAAACATTTCAAGTACGGGTTTTATTTATAATAACAATTTTTTAGTACTACCCTTAGCTTATACCACAAAACAGAATATTTGTAAGCACAAAACAGACTAACCAATATTTTGTTTTGTGGTTTATACTCCCAAAAAATGGCTGCTCTTGTCTTATGAACATCAAAGGAGCCGACAGCGAGCCGATACTCTGATTTGTATTATATACTCTGTGCTTATGATTTCTTTCTGAGAAGGAGGGGGTCGGCGTGAATCTTAAGTAAAATTTTATTTTCTTAATTCGCCCTCTACACACTGTAAAACTAACTCAAAGGTTGGTCAAGTATAGATTAAAGAAGTTTTTCTCATAAATATTCTTGAATACTTGGAAATTTTCCTGACCGTACAATAACAATTTAAAATTTTTTCCTGGACATGGGTCAGGAAAATTTCCAATTTTTGTATATCCGGCTTGGATGAAGAAAAGCCTTTGTAAATATGACGAATTCACATCACCACCTACTTCAGATTAAACTTGCTAAGGAGAAGAACAGAAGAATATTTTCGGTAAGAGGCAAGACTTTACAGATTGCTCCCAATTTTCTAAAATCTAAAGATAAAGCCTATATTGTCAAACATCAAATTAATAAGGACAAATACAATAACATTTTACAACTATATTATTCACAACTTTTAAATTTATGTATAAGTGTTATGCCAATTTTAATATAAAAAAAATATATTTATTTAATTTATTTCTTTCATTTGACCGATACCCAGTGAGAAAAACTTTAAATTCCAATTGTTTTTCATTAAATTCTTCATGTATTATCGTAAACGAAATATTACGAAAGTTATAAGAGGGCGGGGGGTTGGTAGGTGTCACGAAAAAGGTTTCTTACATTGGGGAGGTAGGGTGGTAAAATGTAAAAAAAGCGAGTTCCGTAAGTTATGGATGACCCTTTAAGCTGAATATTTATATTGTGCGAAAATACACTCGTCACAAAAAGTATCGCATAATTTTAAAGATTGAATTATGGAGTAAAATAAAATATCACATTTTTCAGAATATTTTGTATGGTATCCTTTAGATGTATAAAAGCCCAAAATATTCGAAGTTTAAATCGCCTTTTTGTTGAAAAACAAAAAATTAATAAATTTTGATAAATGCTATTTGTATTATTTACAATTTAAAATTTCTTGTGTGCAGTACGTTTGTTTAATTTTTCATTTGGAGTGTATAGAAACATTTTGAGTAAAGATAACAATACATGAAATAATTTCAATAAGGTGCAGTCAATAAAAAATCTGAAAAAGTAGAAAATTGTTTCCACCTGCACCCAGGATAAAGAAACTTGACAGTTTCTGTATCAAGCTTGACCATTTTCTATGAAAAAACAACTACTTCCTGGGCTATATGGCCCAACGGACATTGAATTACATTCCAACAGAAAACTTGATGGCGACCGACTTCGTCGATACTTAAAACCATCGCCATCATGTTTTCTATTGGAATGTAATTCAATGTCCGTTGGGGCATATAGCCCAGGAATTAGTTGCTTTTTCAGAGAAAATGGTCAAGCTTGGTATAGAAACTGTTAAGTTTCTTTACCCTGGGTGCAGGTGGAAACAATTTTCTACTTTTTCAGTTTTTTTTATTTTGGGTAAAAATGAGTAATTTAACCCAAGAACAAGCAGCTCAAATCGTGGCTTTAGTTGAAGATGGATGATCTCAGCAATATGTTGCTGAAGTCATGGGAATCAACCAATCCAGCGTTTCTAGAGTCTTAAGAAGGTTTAGAGAAACTGGAAGTTATAATAGAAGACCCGCTCCAGGACGTCCGAGGTGTACCTACTAATCCTGCAGATGACCGTTATTTAAGAATTCAGACTTTGCGAACTCGTCATGTTACAGCCAGGCAACTGCAAAAGATTCTCTCTGGAGTCCGTAATGTTAGAATATCGGTCAATACGGTTAGAAACAATTTAAGGAATTTTGGAATCAGACCCAGAATGCCTGTTACTGCTCCATTGTTAACCAGAGCACACCGTGTAGCACGTGTAAGGTTTTCAAGAGAACATGTTAATTGGGATATTAACGATTGGGCTAATATTCTTTTTACGGATGAATTAAGATTTTCACTTTTTGGATCCGATAGATGTATTCCAGTTTATAAACGCGCAGGTGGGCGATTTTCTCAGTGTAACATAAGGCAGCAAGAAATTATAGAGGTGATTCGATTATGGCATGGGGATGCATCTGTTTTGAAGGCCACACGGAGTTAATTGTGTTTCGTAGGGGATCACTGACAGCTGATCGGTATATAAAGGAGGTTCTTGAGGAAAATGTAATGCCCTTTGTTCCAATCATTGGAGAGAATTTTATTCTAATGCACGATAACGCTCGCCCGCACGTTGCCAGAATAACAATGGAATGCCTTCAAGGGGTTGGTATCCAAGTATTAGATTGGCTAGTAGTTTAATTTTAATTTCATTTAAACGACGCTTTTTGGCAGAAGAACACCCAAAAGCAAAAGAATAGTACAGCCGTGTATCATCAGCATAACAATGCACATGACCAAAGTTTAGAGCTAACGGAAATTGTAAGGTCTTAAGATTGAACCTTGAGGTACACCATAGTGAATATTATGAAATTGCGATTACTAAAAGTAACGGCCTGACATTGGTTAGTTAAGAATAATTTAAAAAAAATCTCTTATATTGTCTGAAAGTCCAAGGTAATTCATCAGAGATGCAACAACGAATGGTTACTAGAAGAACTAGGAGAGTTAATAAATTATTACCACAAGCACTGCTCAACTGAAGTGGATATTTTTTAAATTTCAGAAAATTGCGTACAAAAATAATATTTTAAATATAATCAGTAAACTCTATTTATAGCTAATTGTTTTTGTCGTTTTTTTTCTTTTTATAAGCTGTGATATCTTTAACCAGAATTGTAGGAATTCAATTTCAAAATACTAACATTTTAGTCACATAGAAGTGCTTGCAGTGACTTTAACATTGTTACTGTAGTCCATAAATCAACTCGATCAATTAGTATGTTGGATACAAAGGCTTAAGTCAAGAAGAAATTGCTACACTGCTAAATGTGTCACAAATTGTTGGCAGTTGTGCATAGAATCGATAATCTGTAATCCCAAAGAGGAGCAGAGCCTTTGGCTTTTGAAATTCCTAGAATATTTTATCGTTCTTCTTATAAAATTTAACATAAAATACTTGATAATTGAAAATCTATTTGTTGACTATTCATGCTTGCTACAGGCATTCTACAAACCGCCGACGACGACAAAAATGAAAGTTTATTCAAGTCAAACAACAGCCCAACGCTAAAGACAAAAGACTAGTTTAGAAATCCAGCTTTATAGTTCTAATGGGGGCATGTTTATTAAACAAATGTAAGCAGCAAGGTCAAAAAGTTGGTGTCAAAAGGTTTAAAATGTGTAAAAGGAACTATTATTCAACACCATTTACACTAGGTTTTATATAAAGTATAACTGCTGCTTGGACCAAGGAACAGACCTAATACTTCTTCTCATAACACTGCAACAATAGAACAAAATTTACATGTGATTCCATCTATAATGGACAATTAATTATAGTGATTTTAGCTGATTTGCAAGCCGTATACACATTAAAATGCTATTTAAAAATTAAAAGTTAATTATGATTATCCCCTTGATGATATACTTAAAGAATTAGAAGTTTCTTAAAAATTCTTTTTTAGTCATACTTTAAATAAAATACAAATAATATTTATTCATTTAATTTGATTAATATTATTTCAATTAATTATCAACTCAGATATTTCTAATTTATTGAAATTGAAAAGTTGATGAATTTTACATACCTAAGGACAAAATACCCAGCTGACAACATAGATAGTAGTATTCTAATATTCAATGGTGTTACACAGTTAGTAGTGATTTTCTATAAATTTTTTAGAAAAGTATAAAATTAATAGAACAAAAAACTAGCAAAACATTTTAAATGGTTAGTAATCACTAATTCTTTGGTATAGTTAATTTATGTACCCAAAGACATTAATTTATTTTCTTGTGTATTATTTACTCAGGAGAAAGCTATAATAAACCTTTACCTAAAATATTATATAAAGAATAGTGTTTATCATACCTTTTGTTGATTTATTTATACAATTAAGTTGAATGGAGTTGTACTTCGCTTCATTATCATCACTTATAGTAATGTCACTTTTAGTTTTTAAATAGGTTTCTTGTAAATGATGATTTTCCTGTTTTAGTGAAAGCAAATCATTTTTTACCACTTGAATGCCCAATTCTTTAAAACAAATTTCTTCTTGGTTTGTTTCATTTGGAAGAAAGTGCTCTTTGACTTTAAGCTTCTCCATGAAAACATCATGTGGTTCTTGTGGCACATCCATTGTAATAAGTGATAATTTTAAAATATTAGATTTGCAATTTACTGGTTAAAAACTTCACTATAAAATACATTAAATAAAGCTTTTATCTCTTTTCACTCAGACATATTTTGCCTTGAACCTACAATTTCAATAGACTGGGAAAATGGTGACGTAGGTGTCAAACCAAATGATTCCAAACAACTTTTGTTAATATGAGTTTTTTTTGTTATTGACTATTTTATTGTATTTTCTTGATTTTTGGGAGTTAATTACTAATTTTCATTGGTAAGTGTTCATTCATATGTTTTACATATCACTAAAGTAGATATACGAACAATTTTCGAACATTATAACATAACCTTCAAAGTTGTGCATTTTCATAAATTTGAAGAAAGTTACCAAAAAGAGTTACTTTAAAAGTTGAATTTTAAAAGACTTTGCCTATATGTAATAAATTATGATACTTGTGTTATATTTTAATGTATAATAATAATAAAATAACTGAAACAAAAGCTACTCCTGAAGAATTATAATGTTGCCGTTTGGAATCATTTCGTTGACATTTCACAGTTCGACAATTCGACAGCATAGAACACAAATTTTGACGTCACACTTTCCTTGTCCATTCACCGGACATGTAGCGAAAACGTAAAAATCATGCACTACTAGTTACTACTATGCATATGATAAATAAAAATAGAAGGGAATGTTCCATGGCGTATTGGATTAGCGAAGCGGAAAGTGACATCTCCTGAGATGTAGCTGAATTAAAATAAAACGAAAACCGAAAATAAAATAGGATAGGTATTAGGCAAGAACGTTTATCGTTCTTGGGTATTAGGTGCGTTCGATGTATGTAGAGGGAGAGGGAAGGAAGACCAACTAATTTAATTTCGTTTCTTGTCATTTCTATGTCATTTTGACATAGCCGATCACAGGACAAATTCTTCTTTTCTACTATTTGTAACGTCCTGTGACATTTAGGGTGTGTTCGGGGAGCACGCTTTCGAGCTATGCAGCGCCAAGAGCCATATAACGCAAACGAGGAATAGTACTAGATAGCGCCAAATGGCGCAAATAGCGTGCTCCCCGAACACAGCCTAAATCTTGCTACTGTGGCGCTAGCAATTTGTTCTCTTTCGATGGATACCGGTGGAGTGAGATTACGAAAACTCGATGCGAACAGTGCACTCGATACGTGTGGTAACTTTTCTCCGCAAAGAATAAACCAGTGTTATATGGTTATATCTCATGTCAACATACATATCGATTGACTCGCATTGAGTAGCCTTCATAATTGCTAGCATCGTTTTAAAATGGCGTACTCGATTCGAATTAAGCATTCGTAGACAACCACAACTAGACGGGCAACTCAATGTATTATTTGTGTTCGGCAAAACTTATTTGGGCCACTGGACTGGCAGGCATTATGAGATAGCGCTGTGATCGGATTTTCTATTGACTTGGCCTTTTACTATTCAGATATACAGGCACTCAACAAAATTGTGTTCTACATTCCATGTTTTGTTTGTAATATTCTTAGACCATTAAGGTAATATTCAAATAAATTCAAAAATGCCATAAAACCAATAAACATTTGGGTAAAGGTGTATTTTAGGTCACCCCCTAGGCGCATGCGGCAATTTGAATTCTTAAATTAATTTTATTGGTCGATGAGAGCAGTAACCGAGCGGTAAACTTTGATATTAAGCTACGTTGCCACATTTTTGTGAATAAATAAACTGAGTGAAAGACCTTAAAAAGATGAAAATTACATAGATATTCTTTCATAACTTAGACAAATGGCGTTACTTGGATTTTGTGATTGAGTGAACTAGATCTGTGAACAAATATTTACCTCTTCACATTAAAATTAATTATTTACAGCTCTGGTCAATGTTTTCAGTTATAAATTACTAATAAATCATAAAAGCACAAGTTTTATCTAAGGCTAACAGTTATGGATTTTAAAACATCAATACTAAGAAAATTAAAGAAAGAACTTTGTCAATGTGACAATGCTAGTATATCAAAACAGATATTGACTGGAAAATTAAGTTTTTTTAAATAAATAGTGAGTCAGAACAATAAAATTTTGCATCTGAAAACATTTCTGGATTACTTGAGGTAAATAAAAACATATGAATCACTTACAAAAGTTTTTGCTAATATTTACTATACTGCCTTTAAATTAATAGTTTATATTTTTTAAAGAATTTTAAACCATAATTAGAATAAGTCCCATAAGTAAATATGTCATTTACATGAATGAAAACACAAAACATGTTCTATTTCTAATTTTATTTGCTGTTTTATTCCTATTTTTAATAAGAACAATAAATAACTGAACGGTTAAATTAAACTTCCACTATTTATTCGAAAAATACGTTTTAAAATTCAATTACAGCTGTTTCGCTAATAACTAGCATCGTCAGATTGACATAACCGTTCAGTTATTTATTGTTCATAGTCAAGAACGATAAACATTTACCAGGATTGCCTAATCGGGCTGATTTGTCCGCCAGCTGTGTGACGTCACTGCAGTCCTTCATTATAACGTTTACCATATAAATGCATGAAAATAATAGGAATTAGACAGTATTTTTATGATTTCTGTAATACTAACGTATCACTATTTGGATTTTTAAGATTAAACACTTATAATTTATAATAAATATTCTCATAAAATCGTTTTAATACGGCCGAGGACTGCAGTGACGTCACGTGCGATCGATTTTTTGGCGAACGTA
The DNA here is from genome assembly GCA_035357415.1 of Ophraella communa. Taxonomy (NCBI): domain Eukaryota; kingdom Metazoa; phylum Arthropoda; class Insecta; order Coleoptera; family Chrysomelidae; genus Ophraella; species Ophraella communa. Next base: position 21,584,088 of record CM068991.1, on the reverse strand, counting down.
CGTCTTATGGGATTAAGCAATCCTGGTAAAATGTTTATCATTCTTGGTTCATAGTAAGATGAACTTCCACAAAGTAAAGGTTAACACAATCAATTTGCTATTTTTAATTGCTGTTTTTATGATTTCTGTGGCATTTATAGCAGAAGTTTATATATTTTTAATATTATTAAATCATAATAAATTAAAATACAGAATACCATTAAAGCAAGAGATTTATAGGTATATTTGCCAATTAAAAAAATAAGAAGGCTTTATTTATATTTTTAATTACTACTTTCAGCATATAATTTATTATTTATGGATTTATAAAACTCCTTTAATCTTTAAATATTTACCAGCTTCTTTTTTTTAAATCAAATTTACTAAACCCAAACCAAACTATTCGGTTTAAGGGAAAAATTATTTAAGCCGACAACACCGCAACTTCAAACTCGTCTAAAAATCAATAAATTTGAAATTGTCGCGCATGCGCCTAGGGGGTGACCTAAAATACACCTTTACCTTTAAATCTTTAATTTATTTTGTAAACATATAACTGTTAACTAATAAATTACAAATGTAATATTTCAAATTTTGGTTATCTTCCAGTTTAACCATCCGCTAAAAATTCTCTGCGCATGTACAAAATTTGAAGTATCAAGGATAACTTTATTGGTTGATAAGGAGCGGCAAAGTTTAAATCTCGAGCTGCGTTGCCACATATTTATGAATAAATAAAGTGAGTGAATAAACATTGGAAAGACGAAAATTATAGACATTATTTAACAGATTGCGTAACTTAAGTTATGTAATCGAGTTAAGTAAATCTATGAAATAATGCATGTTGAACGTAAATTATGTACATTTTGCAGATAAAGTTAATTTATTATAAAAAGAAGATTCAATTATAGGGTTGATTTTGGATTTAAATTTTATATGCATGTAAACATAATATGCCTTAAATAAATCAGAAGACAATATAAAATTTTAATTATATATTATTTAGTTTTAATATAATATGCATTATTTAAAAAGTTTTGTCTTATAGTTTCTACTGCATTTATTGTAGTAGTTAGTATTTTTCATTAATTTAAAACCATAATAAATTAAAATCACAGAATACCATGAAAACGTGAGATTTTTATATTCGCATATTACAATATATTTAATTCGAAATAACGAAGGGAAGTACCTACCTACGTTATTATTCATATTTTCAACTGCTGTTCTTAGCATCTTAATTATTACTTATGAATTTTAGCAGTAACGCTCCTTATTAACGTGAGTTTTTTTATAATCAAATTTACTAAATCAAAACTAAACTATTCGCTTTCAGGAAAAAATGTTTGAACTGACAACACTGTGCGGCTCTCCCGCTGTAAATTTCGAATATTTTTGTACATGCGCAGAGAATTTTTAGCGGATGGTTAAACTGGAAGATAACCCAAATTTTTTCCTACAATGGATTTGAAACAAGAACTACATGATGTTTTTATGGTTGAGCCTAAAGTTGAAGAGCTCATTCTTCCAAATGAAACAACCAAAGAAGAAATTTGCTTTGAAGAAATGATTCAGACTTGTGTGATAAAAAATGACTTGATTTCGCCAAAACAAGAAACAGATCCTAAGTTATATTCAGATCATTTACAAGAAACCTGTATCAAAACTGAAAGTGAGATTAATTTGATAAGTGATGATGAAGTCATGAAGTGTAGCTCCATTCAACAAAAATGTAGAAACCTATCAAGAAAAGGTATGATAAACAATATACTTTATATATTTTTAAGTAATGCATTAACAAATTAATTAAAGAGATCTTAATCTTTAGGGAACATTAATTAACTGTAGGGTATCAAAGATTAATAAGTGACAACTCTTAAAAAAGTTTTGCTAGGTTTTTCTTGTATTTATCAAATTTATACTCAGTTGAAACATTTACAGATCACACTTTTCCTAAGTTAAATAGCCATTGTTCTTGATGTGTTTGAGGAGTATGATCTCTCAGTATTAGCATTTTAATGTATATCAAGCCAAAAACACCAAATCAGCAAAAATAACTGGTATTTCTTGCTAATTAATCACAAAATTACCATTTTGTTGCTCAAGCTTATTGATTGATTTTGAAATAGGTATACCTATAGCAGCAATTCATTAAGTAACACATAAATTCATTATTGGCTGAATGAATAATAAAATTAGAAATTCCCGAAACAGGTCGATTTTTGATTTCAATTTACTATTGTTTCAAATCATAATCTCATATACAGGGTGAACCACTTTCGTGTAATGACGTCATCACCTTTTTTTCAAATGGAACCCCCCCATTTTTTTCAATTTCCATATTGCCTTTGCTGAGCTGATTCCAAAAATGTATAATATGTTGCTTCAAATTGGTACAGGGTGGGCAAAAATGCAAAAAAAATATGAAAATTGTTTATGGAAAGTAATACATCACTGAATGTAATAAACAAATTAAATGGAATTATGTAGTTATGCAATTAGGACAGTGACGTTAGACAATGACTGAACCGGGCATTACTTTTGTCTCTAACATTCTGTAGCACAGCGGGTGTTATGCTCTGTATTTCTTGACTGATTCGGTCTTGTAGATTTTTATTTTTTGTATTGTATTATTTTTATTATTTTTTTTATACATTTTTTAAACACAACTTTTCCACAAAGGTGGATAGGAAGAAGGGAACCAGTGGAATGACCTGCTAGATCACCTGATCTGAGCCCATTAGACTTCTTTTTATGGGGTCATTTAAAATCTAAAGTTTACTTAAACAGACCTGGAAATATCCCTCAACTACAAGACCGAATAGACAAGAAATACAGTGCGACGAATGGAAAATGCTATTAGTGTAATTAAAAACTGCACTGGTCCAGTGTCAATGGATTGTGCATTTGACCTTGAGGGTTATGTTTAAATTTTTATGTTGACGTTATTTTTTATTGACAATTAGAAAATTACTGAAAGAACTCTAGCTTGAACTCTAGAAACCCATTTTAGAATAAATATGCAGTCAATTTTAATAAAAGAACCTGATGTGGATGGTTTAGATCATTTATTCAAATTAACTAGTAATTCTATTTAATTGTTATAACAATTTAACACCTTTTTATTTAATAAAACATAGGCTACTTTGTCCATTTATTTGTCGTTTTCTGCGCCTATAGGCAAATAGGTTCTTTCTCCAAACAACAAGGAATAATATTCTTTATCGTTATCACTGCTTGAAGAAATCAATGTTGAAACAAGTAATAGTTCCTGCTCTTTATTATTATTTAAATTTTATTTCATAGTAATAAAATGATTAAAATCATAAATACACAAAACACAGATCAGGGAAAAAATACAATTCAACTCTACCATCAAATTTTCTCTAGAAACGAGCCTGCACTACATTTTCCAATGGAATATGCTATAACTTTATATTATATCCACTCAAGTTATGATAATACATTAAGATGGCTAGTATTGAATAAACTCGTTTAATATTAATAATGTTGAATAATTTATATTCTATTCAAAATCCCATACCAAAATCTACCTTCAGTACATCAGTAAAAAAATTTAACAAAACTGGTTGTAATAGGTTTATCCAAATATTGGCTTAGAAAAATTGCAACAACTGAAAACAGATCTTTAGATCATCATCATATTAAAAGGTCCACGTTTAAGTGGTAAACAACTAAGAAACTATAAAAAAAACATAAAGAAAGGCTATTACAGTAAATGCTAAATTTTTTTTCTGTTTACTTCAATGCAACAATTCATTCGATATTTAAAACTTTGCAAAACATTTTGCAATATGCCTGTCTGTTCAATTCTTCTTATCTCTACTGTAATCCTGTGTTTTAATTCCATAATATTGTTAGATTTTGTCTTATAAACAGTGTTTTTTAAGTGACCCCACAGGAAATAGTCTAGAGGATTCATATCGGGTGATCGTAGGGGCCATTCGATAAAACCACGCCGTCCAATCCATCTTCTAGGAAACACATTATTTAGGTATTGCATTACCTCACGCGTATAGTGAGGTGGAGCTCCATCTTGTTGCAGCAAATATTGGTGTTTGGGGTATTGTTATTGTCTGAAAGTTTTAAATAATGAATTTTCTAAATTAAAAGAAAATTGAAAATACTTACTTGGATATGGAAATAACTGAACAAACTCTTGGGTACAACACTGTTTTCTAATAAATTTAAATAATTTAAATTTTTTTCAATGAAGAAGGGTTAATTTTATACACTTATTTGAGAAACTCTACAACTCCCATAAACATAGTTTTGAGATAATCGAAAAAAAACTGTTAGAATCACTTTTTTGAATTTTAATTAATTATAAATGTTAATGTAATGTAGTTACACAATGTGTTCACAAAAAAGAAAAAAACTTATATCCGGTGTCTGGTATTTAATTAAAGTAGGTATATTAACACTACTTTGCAAAAATATATTTAAAAATTTTTTGAATCAAATATTTTGGGAGAAAATTGGAAATTGAGAATTCCTAAATGTTTACAACTTTCACTACAGATACGTCAGTAACTCATATATGAAGTAAGCCACTTTCTGATTTAGACGTTTTATGAACTTATAGCTAATAGCCAGTTACAAAAAGGCCAATCTAATTAGAAGTTTGAAAAACTTTCAAAATATCGTCGGTTTGCAGCATAAAGTCACTAACGTAACTACTAGTTTTCAATAGTTCTATATACGCATAAAGTAATTAAGTGTGAATAAAGTCACTGTTAATAATAAATTTGAATCACTAATTTTAAGGTGAAACAATATTTCAAAACATTAAGTCATTAAGTTACTTTCTTTAATTCGATTTATTGCAAAATGTTAATGTCACTTAATGACTTTATGCTGCAAACCGACAATATAATGAGTGTTCTGTATCTTACATTTTTCTACAGTTTATAGGAGCTTGACGTTTCAATAAAATATAAGCATTGTGGTAAATTTTTTTTAACTATGTTTAGTTAGCTTTTCTCCACATTTTTTTTCAAATTTGAATAATGTCAATATCATATAAATCTTGTTTTGTATCATACTGCACCAACACAACAGTTAAAACTCCTCATAAAAAAATATTGAGAAAACATTATATTTTTGTTAAGTTTTTTTTGTTGATATTTTGAAAAATGAATATGTCGGCTTTCACAAATAAAATTTTTGTTTTTGTAATTTTATTAAAAAAATATTACAAACTAGTAATAAGCATAGAAAAAACACAATATTGCAGAACGTCTGGCCTCAATTCACTATCTACAGAAGGCCATAAAAAAATTCTTGGTAGAAACGCTGAATATCTTCAATTTCGGGTAGATAACTGGCAGACTTTTTAGTATTAACCATTTTTTTTATCCTGTACAAAGTTGGTTTGGTCTAGGATATTTTGTGCCAATTGGAATCGTAATCCGCATACTGCATAAAGGTCGATATGTTAAATTTAACTCTTTCACTTCTTTCACAGTTGTGTGGTTTTTATTTTGTACATGACATCCATCCAGAAACACACGCAGATGATTAACTTTGAGCAAATCTCTCTGTATCTGTAATTCTGGAAGGGTGGGTCGCCCCACTGCACTTAGGCCACATTTGGCTCATTGTGCGTCCTTCTGAGATTGAGCCTAACCTATTGGCTCGTTAACCATCCTACCTGTTTAAAGTAGGTGATAATGTCGCTTGTAGGCAGCTCCCTCAAATTGGCATGTGTTAGCCAGTTCTCACCGAATACAGAAAGTCTTATTAGAGAGAGTGCCGGACAATCACAAAGGACGTGCTCAACAGTCTCATCCTCATGTTCACATCCTCTACATAGTGGGCTGTCAGATAAACCCAACCTGTTCAGATGTTTTCCTAGATGACAATGGCCAGTAAGTATACCTGTGACCAACGCAGGTCCTTTCTGGTCATGACCACGTATTTCTTGGCTGCTTTGCTATTCGGATATTTCAGAAGTTCCTTGGAGAGTATGCAACCTTTTTCTTCGTCCCATCTTGCATTCTAACACAGAGTGTTTCCTCAAACCTACCTGTTTGCAGAATCACTAGGTCATCTGCATAAGCAATAGTGTAGAAGTTCTCACTGCTTAGGTGGTTGAGTAAGGAGTCTAAGACCAAGTTCCACAGTAGAGGTGAGAGCACCCCTCCTTTGACAACCAGGCCTCTTATAGTGATATCTTCCACGCTAATTATTATTGCTCTCTGGGAGAGCATATTGAATATCCATCCATTTACTGTCTGGGGAATGCCCCTTTCAGTAATAGCATTGGTTATTTTAGGGAAGGTGGTTTTGTCAAACGCACCTTCGATATCTATAAATACGCCCAAGGTGGACTCTTTCTTGTCCAGCGATCTTTCGATGCGGCCGGCCACAAGGTGGAGGGCCGAATCTGTAGATTTCCCTGGGGTGTATGCATGCTGATTTAGATGTAGTGGATTACTCGTAATCAATACATCTCTTATGTACCTTTCACATAGTCTCTCCAAAGTTTTCATTGTGAACGATGTGAGACTGTGTGCCTTTGGGATGGAATGGTCCAATCTGGGATTACGCGGAAACTGGGTGTTGATGTCGGTAGAAAGTTTCTTTATGGGACAAAGATATGCTTTGCCTCGTGCTTTGCATATAATCAACAGCTATTATCGCTACACTAGAGTCATTTTGATAAAGTTCTTTTAATGCTTTCATTTTTGGATGAAATATTTTAGCACGTTTGAGATGGACTGTCTTTTCAGCTACAGCCGCTCGTTTAGTATTGTCATTTAACTCTTTGAATTTTATTTTCACTGCTATTTCCTCACATTTACGGCCTTTCTTTGAAAACTTTGTAACACAATGAATATTTTACTTAAGTGTTACTAAAGTTATATATTGTGAATAAACTCTCAAAATTACATTATTCTTAAAAACTGGTGTGAAGTTAGCGGCCAATTTCTAGCAGCCGTTTTCAGCCTAGCCGCCAAATGACCAGTGGCGTCGTATGTATAGGTATATTTAATATATAAAAATAAAGAAAAATTGATTAAATGAAATCTTCTAATTTTGTGTAAAAACTTTTAATAAAGAAAGGTTTATGAACTAAAAATTTACTAAAAGTCATCTGTGTTAATATATAAGACGAAGTGAGAAAAGCGGAGAAAAGTTGAATGACGAAAGTACAAAAATGTATATTAGAGTCCTTAGCAATAATTTAGCCAACCTAATATTTTTACCATAGCTTCATCTTATTCTTAAGAATCTCCTTCATAAATTTTATGGAATTGCAAGCCGTCTAAGGGGTAGAGTGGGTAAATGAAATGGAGAAATTTTGAGAAGCATAGATTAGAGTCCCTAGGAAATATTTAGCCAACTTATTTTCACTATAACTTCTTATTATTCTTAAAAACCTACTCCATAAAGTTTGTGGAATCGCAAGCGGTGTAAGGGGTAGAGTGAGTGGCAAATTTTGGAACTGTCACAAATACTTTTTATAAATAAACGAAAAATATTTATTAATCGTCAAATATCAAAATTTATAAAAATCGTGAAAGTCGTTTCCGAGATAATTGAGGCGATTCATACATAAAACTTACTCTGTATATGTAAAAAAAAGAAATATAGATCCAACATCAGAATGCTCTTCTGATGTTCCTCTTATGTAGTTTTTGAAAATATAAAAGATAAATTGAGCATTATTTGTACTCCAAATAAACAGTAGGTAGGCACTTTCTTTTGTAGAATAGCATGATGCACTCTGAAGAAAATTGTGATATGGCAGAATATGTCTTACAAAGTAATGTTTAATTTATATTTAAACAAACTGGTGCTTAATAATAATATACAATGTGCTATAACATTAAAGAGTAGTATTATATTCCATAGCTGTAATTTAAAGGTTCATTAGACAAAGTAAGTAATTTGTTTTGATTTTAGGGTTTGTATGCAACGGTAAACCTTTTTGTTTTGTTTTTATTAAAGATAATCACTGAATTCGAACATTTTTGGTATGTTTATTTTTTTGTTTGTTTTGAGTGTTTCTGTCGGCTTTGTGGCACCCGTTTTACAATATACTATTGACGTTTAACATACATACGAGGGTCGCCTTTTATATTTCGGGATTAGAGAACAAAAACAAATATTAATCATCGAAAATCACTTTATTGTTTTCAAAATTTTCCCCATGAAGATCTATACACTAATGCATGCGTTTGAACCAATTGTTGAAGCACTTTTGCCACTCTGATACACTGATTGAGATATCTCCAAAACATGGATTCTGAATGCAGCAACCGCTTCTTCAGGTGTCGAAAAACGTTGACCTCTCAATTTGTTTTTTACCTACCGGAATAAAAAGAAGTCATTCGGTGCCAAGTCAGGACTATAAGGCGGATGACTGATCAGATCGATGTTTTGGGTGCTCAAAAATGCAGTTGTTTGAGCCGATGTGTGGGAGCTCGCATTGTCGTGGTGAAGAGTGATCCGTCTTTGGCGGTTGGTTTTACTGATTTCTTGGAAGACAACTGGCAAACAAATGGTTGTGTACCACTCAGAATTGACTGTTCTGCATTGTTCTATTGGTACGGTTGCGACATGTCCAGTTTTTTCGAAAAAACAGGCGACCATTTGCTTGAAAGTGCTTCGTGCGCAAACAACTTTTGTTGGATTGGGATCATCTTGAAACACCCATACAGTCGACTACTGTTTAATTTCGGGCTCATACGCGTAAATTTACGATTCATCACCTGTCACGATGTCATAGACGTGTTTCGAAGTACCGCGATCGTATTTTTTGAGCATTTCCTTCGACCAATCGACACGAGCATTTTTTGAGCGATTGACAAATTGTGTGGAATCCAACGCGAACAAATTTTTTTGACCGTCAAATATTTATGCAATATTGAATGTGTGCTGGTCCCACTAATGCCTAAGGTTGTCTCAATCTCACAACAGGTCATATGACGATCTTGCAATATCAGTTCGCGCACAGCATTCACCATACCATCGATAAACACTGATCCTTGATGGAGCTTCATCGGCAAAAATTTAATTAAGTTCATCCATGCACTGTTGCTGAGTTAATCCACGTCGAAATAATCGCACGAAAATGTTCACGATTTAAATTCTATTTTTGGGTCGAGATGAATTTTTTAAGTTACTGTAAACAACACAAATAGCGCTCGTTCTGAGTACGTATAACCTCAAAAATGTCCAACTTTACGATAAAGCTCTCAGTTATGTTGATATTATACGGTGATTCTAATCATATATAACTAATTTTATGATATTAAAATTATTGACAGACTTTTATATTTATTAATTGTCATTTATATCATACTACATAAATCATCAATATAACCTTGATAAACTATAAAATGAATATTAAGGAGACTAGAAAAAACACTAGCTCCAACACCTTCCCTCATTTGATAGTTTGACTAATCCCATACTATCTCGAAGCTTTTCTAAACGTGGTCTAAATATAGGTTTCGTCAAAGCATCAGCAACTTGCAATTTAGTGGATATCTTCTTGATATCTAGCCAATGATGTAGCTACACATATGTCAAAACTCAAGAACATTTGGAATCACCTGCAGATGGAAATATCCAAGGACAAGCTAGCTGGAGGAAATTCCTGTAAATGTGATCTTCCGAACCTACTACTGGTATGTAAGATTTTAAATACCTTACCAGAAGCATATTTTTCGTTTAAATCGAGCTGGATGCTTATGCCAAAAGCTGAAAGAACTGTTGAAAACTTGACGAATCAGTTATGTGCGTATGAAAAAGCTCTACAAAACAAAAACGAAGAGAGTCATGAAGTTCTTGTAGCAGGAAAATCACATCATAGATTCAAGAAAGTCTATCAGAATCAGAAAAAGGCACCGTTTTGTAATTATTGTAAATCATATGGACATCGGGTTAAACAGTGTGATAAATGGATGTCAGATGGTAGACCACCAAAACCACAACCAAAATTTTCAAAGGATGAGCAGAGACAGATGCTATCAGTCGAAAACAGCTTAGTTCTTTTAACTGAATGCGATAGAGAAAGCTGGTTTGTTGATAATGGCGCAACAAACCACATTACCAACAGAAGCGACCTGTTCGAGACTTTTGAAAATTTTTCGGTGAAACACACTGTAACCACTGCCAATGGTGATTCGATCAAAGCCGTAGGAAAGGGCACAATATTTCTGACTGCAATTGTTGGAAGAAAAACGGAAGAAGTAACTCTCACCGATGTTTGGTACGTGCCAGATATCAAGAAAAACTTGTTTTCAGTACTGTCAGCGCAAGATAATCCAGAGAGTGAATTCACATCTACTACTGGACAATGTCAGTTAAAAATCAATGTACGAGTTTTTATCACAGGATATAGACAACGCTTTGGGGGGTTGTTCAAGCTTTGTGTGAAGAATGTAAACCCAATCAACGGCAAAGAAGTAAATATAAACACGTCGAATAAAAATACTTTACAGCTTTACCACGAAAGATTCGGACATCAAAATAAAAGGCATGTAAAAGACCTTTTATCTAGAGAATTTGATATTAACGTTCCTTTGAACAACGAGATATGTGAAGGATGCATCTTTGGTAAAGCACACAGGTTAAAATTCGGTACAAGAGAGAGAGCTAGTCAACCAGGTGAACTATGGAATGCTGACGTTTGTGGACCATTCGAGAAATCAGAATCAGGATTCAAGTATTTTGTCCTGTTTAAAGACGATTACAGCAAATATCGTTTTGTCTATTTCTTGAAAGAAAAATCGGAGGTACCTAAAAAGTTGAAGATTGCATTAAGAGAAGCAAGAACTATTGGTCATGTTGTAAAGGCATTCCTAAGCGACAACGGTGGTGAATTTCACAATCAACAAACCAAAACGACTAGACGATTACGTAATGAGTGCAGCAACAAGTGTAGAAGATTTTCAAGAACCACAGAGTTTTCAAGAAGCAATCAACAGTGAATATAAGCAAGACTGGTTAGAAGCAATGAAAAGTGAAATAAATTCTCTGGAAGAAAACAAAACTTGGTCACTAGAAAATCTACCGAAAGGAAAGAAAGCAATTTCGTGCAAATGGGTCTACAAAGTAAAAAGAAATAGAGACGGTTCAATCGATAAATTTAAAGCAAGGCTAGTAGTTCGAGGATTTTCACAGAAGAAAGGAGAAGATTATAATCAAACCTTCAGTCCTGTGGCAAAATCTGGTACGATTAGAGCTCTTTTGAGCGTTGCTGGAAGTGAAAATCTACAACTAACACAATTTGATGTCACAGCGGCTTTTCTTTACGGAGAATTGGAAGAGGAAGTCTTTATGAAACAACCTGAAGGCTTCAGCGATAGCACCAATCGTGTGTGTCGTCTTCAAAGAAGCCTGTATGGACTCAAGCAAGCACCAAGATGCTGGAACAAGCGGATTGTAGACTTTATCCTAAAATATGGGTTTACAAGAAGTGAAGCAGATTCTTGTTTTTTCATCAAAAAGGAAGGCAAAAGTTTACTCCTCATGGCACTTTACGTAGACGACGGTCTTATCGCATCAAATGACAAGAAAATAGAAAAACATTTTCTTGAAGCTTTAGGACAAGAATTCAAAATTTCTGTAAAACCTGCAAGTTATTTTTTGGGATTGGAAATCGATCAAGAGAAAGATGGTTCAGTATGTGTTGGTCAAGTAAGATATGCAGCCAAACTGCTTGAAAGATTTAACATGGAAAACTGCAAACCTGTCTCTACTCCAATCATAAAGGAAAATATCCAGTTAGGGAAGGAAGGCGAACAAATATCAACTGAAAATTTTCCATACAGGGAAGCAGTTGGTGCTCTTCTATACCTAATGACAGGAACCAGACCCGACTTGGCTTATGCAGTAGGCAAAGCTTCAAGAAATCTTGAAAACCCCACGAAAGAAGATATTATCAGAGTTAAAAGGATTTTCCGATACATTAAAGGAACCCTACATTTTGGACTGAAGTATGTGGCAGGGACTGGAAGAGTTTTGGAAGCCTATAGTGATGCAGATCATGCTGGTGATTTAACAACCGGTCGTTCTACTACTGGAGTTATCTGCATGTATGCTTCTTCTGCTGTATCTTGGATAAGTCAACGTCAACCTTCTGTAGCCATATCAACAACTGAAGCTGAGATAGTCGCTGCGAGAGAAGCCGCAAAAGAAGTTGTGTGGTTAAGGAGACTCTTTGAAGAAGTTCTCGAGCTAAATGAGATTCCTTCAGTGATGGTAGATAATGAAGCCGCCATCAAGCTAGCTCAGAATCCAGAATTCCATCGAAGAACAAAGCACATTAGAACGAGACACTTCTTCGTGCGAGAAATGGTGTGTAATGAGATGCTAGATATCAAGAAGATATCCACTAAATTGCAAGTTGCTGATGCTTTGACGAAACCTATATTTAGACCACGTTTAGAAAAGCTTCGAGATAGTATGGGATTAGTCAAACTATCAAATGAGGGAAGGTGTTGGAGCTAGTGTTTTTTCTAGTCTCCTTAATATTCATTTTATAGTTTATCAAGGTTATATTGATGATTTATGTAGTATGATATAAATGACAATTAATAAATATAAAAGTCTGTCAATAATTTTAATATCATAAAATTAGTTATATATGATTAGAATCACCGTATAATATCAACAAGTTAGGCAATCCAAACCACGTGATCACATATGGCAAATATTTGTGACAGTTCAGGTAGAAAACCATTGTGTCGAAAGTTTTTGCTGTGTTTAGATCAATTTTTGTAGTATTTGTGTGAGATTTGTTGGCTATTTTGAGATGAGATGGAGAGCAGTTATTTACAGAAGTTATTACATCCTGATATTAGTAAAATGTTATGATGAAAACTTGCAAAATATTTTGTTTACTTTATTAAATATTATTAATGTTATTAAGATGATTGTGAGACAAAATGGTTTCATTTTGAGTGTATTAATTTAGGCACTGTTCCTAATGAACCTTGGTATTGCAATAATTGCTCCAAAGCAATGACCAGATAATTATAAATAAGGACTTTTTAATAAAACAATTTTGTTTTATTTTTTACTCCTAATTAAAAATCATTGAACAAAATATCTTGAACGGCTTCCACAACCAACCACAATACAAGTTGTAGGCATTTTCTACTACACAAAACACACAAATAAAGTCAAAAAGTTAATAAAAGCTAAGCTTTTATCCTTTATCAAACACAAACACCTTCAATAAACACGAAAACAGACCTTTGCTGTAAAATCAAACAATTTATCTATTACACACAGCCACGGTTATACAGGGTTAGTATAAAGTATGGAACCCCCTAAGTATCTCCTCAACGGTTTGATATTTTTAAATGAAATTGCTTATCCCCTTCTAAGAAGATCCAAGGAATTCAAAAATGCTACCAAATTTAATGTACCATTTGCGGTTAAACCGGAAATGCATATCAACTTTTTTATTTTAAATAGAACACCCTGTATATTTTTCCATTTTTGAATTCCTTGTGAAATTCTGCATACAGTAAAACTTTCCATTCATATTGTTATTGAATAATTGAGGCTTTAATCAATAATTTATCGTTTTTGACTTAGTTAGCCATGGATGAAATGTCAAACCTTTAATTGTCAAGAAAACCCAGGGAAAAACTATCATGCTTATCTTTACAACAACTTAATACATTTGTGTTACAATTACATCTTACCTATGTATAAAATGAAGACTCAATCAAAGCAAACAGTTTAATAGTGGAGGTTTGTTCATTAACAATTTTAAATTGTGGATCTGCTAGATGTCTTTTTATTTCAAGTTCTAAATCTAAATTTTGTTTTTTATTACAAGTGTGTAGTAATTGGATTTCATTGGTGTGTAAGAGTGAGGTACCATACATACATACACATACATGCAACAAAGATATTATCAAAGTAACTTTGACCTAACCTAACTTTAATTCTGTTCTGTAATTTTGATCAGATATAAGAGAGCGTAATATACTAAGTGACATAAAAATCCGAACACCCAGTATAAATGATTTTATGTTTATAAAATTTTGTATAAGTACTTACTGAAGCATAATAAGTAAATGATTGCATTCCTTTTACCTTTAATAATGTGTGGATGCACCCCGATGTGTTAAGCATTTTCCAACGCGCCTAGGCATGCGATCAGGTGGTCAATTTCCTCCTGTGGTATCTCATTCCAGGCAACCACCAACTCCTCTCGAAGTTCTAGTCTGAGTCTGAGGAGGACGTTGCAAATTGAGCAATCTCCTACCCATCATATCCCACACGTGCTCAATTGGGGATTAGTCGGGAGATCTTGGTGGCCAAGGTAACAATATGACATCATTATGTTGAAAGAAGTCTATTGTGACTCTTGCCACATGTGGTCGGGCATTATATTGTTGGAAAGTTGGATTTGCCAGGGTGTTAAGATATGGTAAGAGATGGGGTTCTAAGACTTCTTGGATATAACGCTGCGCGTTCATGTTACCTCTGATGAAGATTAAAGGTGATCTCGAACCATAAGCTATAGCACCCCAAACCATAGCTCCAACAGTTTGATGAACATGCCTTTCAACAAAAAATTGTGGATTTCTCCTTTCACCACGTTGTCTTCTAACCCTCGCTGGACCATCGTGCATGCCTAAACAAAATCGAGACTCGTCACTAAAGACAATACTGTTCCATTCCTGATCCCAGAGTGACCGTTCTCTGCACTACTCAAGGCGATTACGTCGGTGCTCTGGAGTTAAAGGGAGGACCCAGTATGGTCGGAATGAAAACAGGCCAAAACGTCTTATTCGTCGGTAAACACTTCGCATGCCAATAAGTCTTCCGTGTTCTGCAAACCATTCATTTGCAATGGACTTGGTAGTGGAGAAACGGTCCACTAAGGCCAATAATCTTAGGCGGCTAATGTCAAACTTGAATAATTTTCTTGTGAAACTTTTGACAGTTCAGAATTCTTTTAATTTCAAAGCTCACTTTATACTTTCAAAGCCGATTTTATAAATTCAAAATTGTTACAAAAACCCCCCATTTTGTAACACCTACTTTTTATAACAGTTTTTGAAAAGTTCTATTTTCAGTCAAACAAAACTGTTACAAAATGGTGGGGTTTTTGTAAAAGTAGTAGAAAAAAATTAATTATCCAATAAAAAACTGATAGACAAAAATCTATTTAACACTAACAAAATCCAAACCCAACAAGCCCTAGCAACAAAATCAATATATAAACGTAACGTAAAACGATATAAAAAAAAATAAAAAGTTTATACTAACCGTAACTAACTATAAATAATTAATAGTTCACACGAAATTCAACCTCACACCTGAACTGTAAACTTCGAAACAAAAATAATAACAACAAATTATAAAAATATATTTACAAAGAGTACGGATACAAAAACTTTATTAATAATGGTAAACCGGCCGATGAGACTGTCGCAATTCGACTAAGACTCGTTTCACACTTAAACGGTTCGATTCTGGGGGGTTAGTTTTGAAATATTTCACAAGTGAAATTGCTCATATTTCGATCAACTCAAGTTTTGAACTAATTTCACGAGTGAAATAAAATTCGAATTCGAAAATATTTCACAAATATAATTCGAATACTATTTAGCTGTCGAAATATATTTATATTTCACTTGCGAATTACGTTAGAAATTTTGTTTTGTGGTTTTCTGTTTGTAGGTATTTTCTTGTTTTGTTTTTTGAATCTAGTTTATAGTTAGCAGAGTATATTAGTATTGTTTATATTAGATATTAGTACGATATTTTTATTAGTTAGTGGATGAGAGTGAAGAGAGAACGTTTATTTTTGACAAAATGGCCATTTTGGACCTTTTATAGGATATGTTTACGCCAAGAACGTTGCTGCATTAGTTTAGGCAATATAGTTCATTGTTAAGTTTTGGTGGATATTTTAAAATTGGATGGTTTTGTATGTATTTCACCAACGTTTTTGTTGTTCATTAACAAAACTTTTTTTATTTTTAAAATCAGCCATCACTAAAACAGTATTATTTTTATGTACAACTTCATAATATTGTAACTAAATCAGAGATTCTGCTAAATTTATAATTTACTGAAACCTATGTGAATCGTTCCTATATACTATTTGCATTTCCTATCAAATTTTTCAATTTTAAAAACGTATTACCAACTAACAAAAGTAGAATTATCTTAAATTTTGACGACTTGGCGAAGATTCGAAGAACAAAATAAGAAATAATGGTATTTTTAACCTTAATTAATCTTATGTTTTTCTCGCACGTTAATAATTTGAACTAATTCGACTGATTTCCATTGTTGTCAAATTGTGTCGATCGAATTAAATTCATTTAAGTGAATTTATAAAAATTTCATTTCACTACAATTGAAAACTAGGTATAGCATTTCGATGGTGAATTAAAAATCGAAATATTTCACTTGTGAATTCAATTTCACTGATATTCAAAACTAGAGCGTATTCGATTCGATTTTGTTTATTTGATTGTTTTTGGTTTAATTGTTACATCTGCGTTTGTCAATATTTACCCTAATTTTTAGCCTGATGATGGCTCACATATAGGCCGAAACTATTAGCTCTTATTACATTAAATAAAATCTTGTGAGATTTCGATTTTTCTTTATTAAATTGTGCCAACGTTGCCCAAGAAAACAATTTTACTAATCTTCCCTACCAATCAAAAATGTCTTCATTATTTCGAAATGATTTAAACGATTTAAATTTTACTATTACTGAATAGGTATTGTAGTGATGCAATTTACTTATTCATTACATAGGTAATTAAAACAAAAAGCTAACGAAACTTTTTTAAACTGAGTACCTAGTCGCATTTTGTACATACATTCGAAATAAATCCTTTTAATGTTCTTGTCCATTATTTTGAATGTTGAATGTATGTTTAAAGTACCACAAAAATTTTGACATTTTTGATGAAAAAAATTGAATAAATAATCAGAATACTACTAAAAAGTATTTTTATACTTAAAATATACTGTAGTTGTAAAATTGCAGGAAGTTTGACCAGGAGGAACTCTACAAAGAATTGGATTTTACAGAGAGGTATCTTAATATGTGGGTTATGTGGAAATATGTACACCAGAAGATGTGAAATTGTATTGCATTTTGCGCAGCACTTTACAAGGAAACATAGGTATAGATTTCAATCAAGTAAACAGGAAGCAATGGCAACAAATATTAATTATGGACTAAAAAGTGAATTTGGCCAAGAAATAAAAAATATGTTTTCTGCAAAAACTCAAACATTATACGATATGGGTAAACTTGTAAGATGTGATATTTGTTTTAAGTCTTTCAACAAACCGAGCTATTTGTATATTCACATGCGCACGCACACTGGTGAAAAACCATTTAAGTGTGAAGTTTGTTTAAGATCTTTTATCCACCGAAGCAGTTTAAAAACACATATGCATATTCACACAGGCAATATGCCATTCAAATGTGATATTTGTTTAACATCTTTTGGCCGGCGAGACCATTTGAAAAGTCATATGCTTGTTCACACAGGTGATAAACCATTTAAATGTGATATTTGTTTAAATTCTTTTAGCCGACGAGAAAATTTAAAAAGTCATATGCTTGTCCACACAGGCGATAAACCATTCAAATGTGATATTTGTTTAAAATCTTTTAGCCACCGAAGCAGTTTGAAAACACATATGCTTGTTCACTCAGGCGATAAACCATTCAAATGTGATATTTGTTTAAAATCTTTTATCCACCGAAGTAGTTTAAAAACACATATGCTTATTCACAACGACAATAAACCATTCAAATGTAATCTTTGTTTTACATCTTTTAGCCGGCAAAAATATTTGAAAAGTCATATGCCTGTTCACACCGATGATAGACCATTCAAATGTGATATTTGTTTTAAATCTTTTTGCCACCGAAGCAGTTTGAAAACACATATGCTTCTTCACACAGGTGATAAATCATTCAAATGTGATATTTGTTTAAAATCTTTTAGCCAGCGAAGCAGTTTAAAAACACATTTTCTTGTTCACGCAGGCAATAAATCATTCAAATGTGATATTTGTTTAAAATCTTTTAGCCAGCGAAGCTATTTGAAAACACATATGCTTGTTCACACAGGCGATAAATCATTCAAATGTGATATTTGTTTAAAATCTTTTAGCCAGCGAAGCAATTTAAAAACACATATTCTTGTTCACACAGGCGATAAATCATTTAAATGTGATATTTGTTTAAAATCTTTTAGCCAGCGAAGCTATTTGAAAGCACATATGCTTGTTCACACAGGCGATAAATCATTTAAATGTGATATTTGTTTAAAATATTTTAGCCAGCGAAGCTATTTGAAAGCACATATGCTTGTTCACGCAGGCGATAAATCATTGAAATGTGAAATTTGTTTAAAATCTTTTAGCCACCGAAGCAGTTTAAAAACACATATGCTTATTCACAAAGGCGATAAACCATTCAAATGTGATATTTGTTTAACATATTTTAGTCGGCAAAAAGATTTGAAAAGTCATATGCTTGTTCATACAGGTGATAGACCATTCAAATGTGATATTTGCTTAAAATCCTTTAGCCACAGAAGCAATTTGATATCACATATGCTTGTTCACACAGGCGATAAACCATTCAAATGTGATATTTGTTTAAAATCGTTTAGCCAGCGAAGCAATTTAAAAACACATATTCTTGTTCACACAGGCGATAAATCATTCAAATGTGATATTTGCTTAAAATCTTTTAGCCAGCGAAGCAACTTAAAAAAACATTTTCTTGTTCACACAGGCGATAAATCATTTAAATGTGATATTTGTTTAAAAACTTTTAGCCACCGAAAAAGTTTAAAAACACATAATATGCTTGTTCACACAGGCTAAGCTGGCTACTTTCGTTAGATTTTTTTTCTTTCCCATCTTAAACATTATCTATTTTTTTTATAGTAAGGTTGGTAGCAGGGCTGATTGTCAATATTTAGGTTATATTTTTCATTATGTAAACGTGTATGTACTTAGTTTAAGATACAGTAGGTATCGTAATGTTTGCTTGATTTTGTATAATTAATTATAAGATTTCATAATCAAAAAAATTGATTCAATATTTTTTTAATAAAAGTGAAGTTTTGTTAAAAAGTTTTTTTTAATGTTTTTAATCATAGACGTATTATCAGTGGAGATAAAACAATGATTACAACAGAGTGTCTATGGGTATGATAAAGAATACCAATCAATTCTCTTTGTTTCGTCCTCGTGCTGGCAACGCTGTATCATTATTTAGAAGTTATAGACCTAATAACAATGGACGCAGCATTGGAGCTGATGTAAACTGTATTCTGCGTTCCCAATGATAGAGAGAGAAAGGGCAAGTGAAGAATGGAGCTAGAAAGGGAAAAATTAAACGGGAATTATTCAAATTTTTGCAAAACATCCACAAGGCCGGCTTCATAAGGGATTAAAATTAAAAAAATTATTAACAAATAATTATTTTGAAGCAAAACAATTCACATACTAATATAAAATATTTTTTACAAAATTTTAAAGTTATACAAAAATGAATTAAAAATGACAATCTATAAAAACTAAAAATTATACAAGCAATAAAAATATCATATTATAACGAAGAATAATAAATAACTCTTCGTTTTAACGTAACTTCCACGCTTAATTAAAAAAATAGGTTTTAAATTACAATTGCAGCTGTTTCGATACAACGACATATTGAAGTTACATTTTGTTTGTTCGTAGCTATAGAGCGGGTCACAGTTATTATGCAGCATTGCGTTTATTGACGACGGCGTTGCCATATCGGCATGTTCTTCGAATTTGGTTCCAACTGGCGCGGGAATATAACTTGCCATTGTGTTACTATTATGATTTAAATGTTGACTAAATTATTCATTTGAAAATCGTTTAGTGAGTAATTAAGAATATTTATAATTATGCTTTTAGATAAATTTTACGCGTTTAAAGGAAAATATTGTAAATCCGCTAAAATATTCAAATTTTATTATACGTTTAATTATCACGTATAAAGAAATAAATAAATACAGCGGCCTTACAAAAGACCTTTGTCAAATTATGAAATAATTAAATAAAGCTAATGACATCTTGCCGACGTTTCGATGATTTTTCCGAGGATTTTTCTTCTTCTGGCGGGTTGTTGTAACAAACAAAATATAGAATAAGTAGGTAAATGAATTAATAATTACGTATTTTAACTTGAATTAAAATTAAACTTTAAAAATGACAATGATTAGCAGGTAATAACTAAAATAAATGAAAATTGAATGGAACATTTGAGGGTTAAGAAATATATTACTGATCTTCATCGTCATCCAAGTCTTCATCTTCATCGTCTTCATTTAGATTTATTATTATTGGCTCAATGTCTTCCATTCCATTCAAAATTTACACTGTGGCCCACATTAATCCATGACTCGTCCATGACTTCTTCACTGATGTTAAATATTTGTGCCTCCATGCGATTATATCAGCTCTTTCTATTATTAGAATCGAGTCTCTTCCTCTCTTTCCATAAACAAACCCCATATCGTTAAGCAAGCGTCTTAGCGTACTTTTAGAAATATTTGGTACATTTTCGTCTGAATTTATTTTAGCAAGAACTTTTGCCAGTGTTGGTGGAATATTTTCGGAGTAGAATTCATGCACAGCTTTTCGTATTTGCGATTGGATACCTTCATCGTAGGTGATCAGTCTTGAATTCGACTGGCTGCTGTTCCGTCTTCGTTTTTTTGGCGATGTCAAAGGTCCAGTAGCGGCTTCGCTTTTCAGATTATACACTGTTCTCACACTAAGGCCAGTCATTTCAGAAATCAGTTCTATTTTCGCTGTCACACTTTTGTCATCTTTTGTATTCAAATATTCAATAGAAGCCTCTTGGTTTGACGATGAAGATTTTCACCTTGTTTGAATTTTTCAAACGGTGCTGCTAACTGCATGGCTGTTGTTTCAATAATGCCCTTTCGTTTATCAGCAGAAACAGATAGGTACCTGCCTATGTTATTACTTACCTGTACATTTACTTACCTCTACATTCCAGGAATATTACATAACGGGTTACGAGGATCAAGGGATCATACAGGTAAAAATAATTAGCATCTTTGTAATTAAATAATATTTTCACTGGCAATAGGATTAGGATTTATCTGAAAGATTTAGTAGAGACCTAAATAATCCATCAAGTGATCAGGTATATACTGATTACAATCTACATAAATGGATTGGATTTCCATTTTTTAATAATATTTATTATATAGAATACATCTGTTTTGCAAAATTCATAATAAAACGTTTCTACGAAAATAAATTGGCTGAGTTAATTGTGGTTCAAGCCGTAACCAAAGCGGCAACAGTGTTGAATATTCGCCCATAAGATTAACCCCTATGCCGGCCACGCTGCATAATAACTGTGACCCGCTCTATAGGTACAGGGTTTCTCATTATATTTTGATCCCGACTTATTTTCTTTAATTTCGGGAATACAAAAAAGTTTCAAATAAAAGTTGTATTATTTTATCTGTACCGATAAAAAATGTAGCAGCAGACCAAAATTTGTATACAGGGAGAGCCCAATAAAATGCATCTTCAATATTTTAAATGGGACACCCTGTATTTTTTATAGTTTTGAGTAGCCCTGCCTTTCCAGAATACAAATATATAACATAGTGTAGCATCAGTTTTGTTCTACAGGGTGTTTCAAAAAAAGGTAACACCGTCTCTAGGATAGGTAAAAAACAGAAAAATAATTGGGGTTTGCTTAGTAAAATTTTTTTCTAACGCCATCCGTTTTCAAGATAAAGGGCGTTGAAGAAAATGAAAAATTACACATTTCTTACGATTTTGCCGAAACTACTGGCACCATTGCAATGAAATTTTATACGAATATGTTTTGGAAGCTGATATATCCCATGAATTTGTTTTTATAACTAACTCTCATAGAGGGAGCTAGTTACACGATTCATACAACGTATTATTCAACATAACTTTTTTTAGGGTAGAATTATTAGTCAAAACTCCAAGTGA
This sequence comes from Ophraella communa, assembly GCA_035357415.1. Lineage (NCBI taxonomy): Eukaryota > Metazoa > Arthropoda > Insecta > Coleoptera > Chrysomelidae > Ophraella > Ophraella communa. The sequence continues at coordinate 21,562,065 of CM068991.1, read as the reverse complement.
ACATAAACATCGTTTAATTCTACACCAAAAAGGTACTCTTGGTAAAACTCGATATTATGTACCGTTTTCGGAATATTTTGATTTGAAAATTATGAAGTAATAATCGCTCCTGGTATAAACTAATGATAAAGTTCGCTTTTCTCTAAGTTTGCCATGTAAAATTGACATTTATTGGTGTAACTAGCGCCCTCTATGAGAGTTAGTTATAAAAACAAATTCATGGGATATATCAGCTTCCAAAACATATTCGTATAAAATTTCATTGCAATGGTGCCAGTAGTTTCGGCAAAATCGTAAGAAATGTGTAATTTTTTATTTTCTTCAACGCCCTTTATCTTAAAAACGGATGGCAATAAAAAAAAATTTTACTAAGCAAACCCCAATTATTTTTCAGTTTGTTACCTATCCTAGAGACGGTGTTACCTTTTTTTGAAACACCCTGTATAATGGCGTAAGGTACTACAAAAGGGTAACCATAGGTGGCTATGCAACTACATTTCAAAATGAAACAATTATTAATTTATTATAAACTGTCAGTCCTCATACCAAAATGGGTTATACTGCAGAGGAAAAAGTAGATATATTCTCAATTTATATAAAAAATTATAAAAACAAACAATAAGCGGCAAGAAGAGAATATAGACTGATTTATCCGGACCGACAGAATTTTGTTTTTTATCACAAATGTGTAGTATTTGAATATCGTTGGTGTGTATGAGTGATGTAGGATGTTCAAGTAGGTGTTTTTGGGTAAATTGACTTATCTGGTTGTTTTAATCTATATGCTCGTTAATTGTTTATTGAATCTTACTTCAAAATTTCTTTGTGTTTGACCTATATAATACAGCATTACATTTTGGAAAATTAATTTTGTAAACACCAGATTTTTTTAACTTGAGTAATTTTATTTTTACATTTAACAATTTTGTAACAACATTATTTTGTGTTTTAAATGATATAAATGCTGATGTTGCCGAATATATTATTTTTGATATTGTGTTGCAAATATTTCCACTATATGTAGTATTTTTATAACTTTTAGTTTCCTTATTTTGTTGTAGTGACACTTTTTGTGAAATTACATAGCTATTTGTTTTATGATATCAATTTTTTTGTCAAAGATAGTTTTGTCAATTGGAATTAAAAATGCCCTATGTATTATAGAATTATAAGCTGCTAATTCATGTGTTAGGTATAGGATGATTATATGAATTGTATGGTATGGTTAGATCTGTTTATGTTGGTTTTATGTATATTGAATAATTTAGTGAATTATTAACTTTTTTAATTCTTAAATCTAGAAAATTAATTGAATTATTTTTTTCAACTCCCTAAAGTAAAATTAATTTTAGGATGCAAGGTTAATATAATTCAAAAATATATCGCACCTCCGGAGAAACATACGTCGTAAGTGCAATTTTTAAAAAAATAGAGGTTTAATTACCAATATTACTAAAAAAATGTATAAACTATCTGTGACAACAAAGTCAGAATTGTATTTCAATAATCTACCGCTAGATGTAGCTTATGTCTTTGTGGAAATAAACGATCGATCGACGTGTTGTCACAAAGGTAAATATGACAAAACACATTAACTTATTTTGGGAAAACAACGACTGAAATGTATGTTTAAATTTTGCTAGCTAGATTTTATTGTCATTATTGGGTCAACAAAGATGTAGGTGATTTTCTGACTTTGTTTCAGGAAGAAAGAAAGATGATCTGTTGAAGTTATTAAATAGTAATAATTATTACGAAACTTTTTATAGTGGTAATCTAGCCCCCTAAATGCCACTAGCAATCGCAAAACACAAAACGCTTTAAAATAACAACGCTTACATTATGAAGTAAGAGCTACAAAACCCCTGGAAGCATTCAAATTCCTTGCAAAGAGGTTGAAATTGTGTTTTATCATGTATTCAATATTTAAAAATCTTTAACTTACGACATTGTTTCTCCGGAGATATATGTAAGTGTCGTTCGCTACCTACAAAACCTGCTAACTCATTATCAACAAGTCTATAGGGGAAGTGTGGATATGATGGCACCCTTTTCTTAATTATTAGTTCAAAATGCCTAAATAAACTGCCATTTATATTAGATTTGGGATTTAGAATAGGTTCACCATGGATAAGATAATAGTGGCAACAAAATGAGTAAAAATTGTTTTAATTATTTACTTTATAGACCGGGAGATAGTGACAGATTTTCAGACGCGATTTAGGCCAGTATGCCTTTTTCAGTACATTATACTATTGATAATTCGATGATAATAATCAATTAATGGAAGTGTCATCGTGTGTTCTTCATATATAAAAAAGTTAACAAATTTGTTTAGAAATTAATCATTTTTATATGATTTTACTCAAGCTGCCATTTATGCTAAAATAAAATTCGATAAAATTATTACTTGAATGACCATTGGCATACCGTTAGTGTGAACCTAGCAGGTGGGCATGCGCAGGTAAATATGCTTTCTAAAATATGCTTTATCCGTGTTCGGAAACAGGCTGCCAATGTAGAATATACTTGATGTTACTATACAATTGCTACAGGTAAGATGGCATACCCTTTGTGCATGTCCGTGTATATCCCATATGGTAGTAATTTTGCAATGTAAAACGATAAGATTCCGCCATTTTAGTCAAGTCCAAATTGATACCATAAAATATATGTATCCTCAAATGTCAACACAGAAAATGGCATACGATTCAAACAGGTTTGACATAATAAATAATGAAGATCAATTTGTAAAATAAAGAGACAATCCTCTGTGTATTTAATCATTATGACATTCCATTGTTTATGCAATCATTACCTAACAAATCAAAACAATTAATGGCAGACAAGTTGTGCGAGCTTTACTAGTGTAATTTCGTGAAAAACATTGTAAAATAGAAAAAATTACCGTGCTTTAGGTCAGTATGCCTTTTGTTCTATACATTAGGTTGATAATTAACTTTCAATAAACAACTATGGCAGACAAGTTCATCATATGAAAAAACATATGACCGCACATTTTTTGACGTAGTCCACGCAGTCGCCGAGCGTCCTGGTAGTACTTGGCTAGAAATGGAACAGTGCTCACGAACGTTCAGTCGTCCAGCGTCAGTAGACAGTGGTGTATTTATTTTTATTTTAATATGGAGGACGGAATTGACACAGAAATTTTAATAGCGTGCGTGAGAGATAGACCAGTTATATGGAAAACTTCTTTAGAAGAATATCGGGATAGAAATAAAAAGCAAACCGCGTGGGAGGAGATCTGCAAAATTCTCTTCCCAAATTTTACCGAAATGGAGGACAAAAATAAGACACAGATAGGTAAGTAGAGGGTTTTACAGGGTTTTTCACGATGACCGTACATTGAAGGTTTAAGTACAGTAGTTGTGAATTCTTTACGTAAAAATTTATTACAAAAATACATTTATATTAATAAACGGTTCTTAATAAATCGTCACGAAAATCGATGAATGTGTGGTCTGCTTGTCAATGGTAATCATAGTTTCACAAGAGTCAAGATACCATTTTGTCTTGCCAAGCCACTTTTCCAGCATCACTGTTAAAATATTCCGTAAGTTTCTGTCTTCTTCTCCATAATGTTGAATTCCTCTGTTCGGAGTTTATTGGCTCTTCTATGTCAAGAAATCCAGTCACGTCGAAGGTGTCTTCATCGCGAAATCCATCTCGAACACGTACATAATTATGAAGAATGCAACAACACTTAACAATGTCAATTGAGAATTGCAGATCAACGTTTAATGGTTTATGGAAAACTCTCCATTTATTTGAGAGAATACCAAATGTGCACTCAACAAATCGACGTGCCCTACTCAGTCTATAGTTATATATCTTCTTTTCGTGAGATAAACATTTTCCAGCGTAAGGTCGCAAAATATGTTCAGATAGTGAAAAAGCGGCATCTCCAATAAAAATATGCGGAAATGTAGATCCCTCGACCCCAGGTAGAGGTTTTGGTGGAGGAATATTAAGAAACTTACTCTCAAGTTTTCTATAAAATGTCGACTGTTCAAAAATCACACTGTCGCCCTCTTTGCCGAATGAGCCAACGTCAAAGTATATAAATTTGTAATCTGCATCTGCTATTGCAAATAAAACAATAGAAAAAAAGTTTTTATAGTTGTAGTACAACGATCCTGTCATTGTGGGTTTAATAATTCGCACATGCTTCCCGTCCAGGGCTCCTAAACAATTTGGAAAGTTTGCTTTTCTTTCAAAACGATCACAAATTTCTCGCCATAATTCTTCAGTTAGTTTGGGTAGACAATCTTCCTGTAGAACATGATAAATTGTTCGACAAGTTTTTCGCACAATTGTGGACAAAGTAGATCGGCCAATTCTGTAGGAGTAATGTAAATCAATCAGATTACATCCACTTCCCAGGTATCTGAAACAATGTAATGGTTGATAATGAATAATGGACTCACTGACCCAGACACACATTATGTTAAACCAATTACAGTAAACAAATATATAATAAAAAATAGAAAACTGATTTTGTCCAAAGTTTTTCGTTTTAATAAAATGATACATCGTACTTAGCCCTGATAACTGGTTTTATGTTGTTTTAGGAAATAAGGTTATGAAAAAATAGAAGAATCTTCGTGATAATTACTCTCGGAATGTAAGACGGCATAAAGCATCGGGAAGTTCCGCTAAGCAACGTAAATATATTTATGCGGAAGAAATGTCCTTTTTAGGGAACACTGCTGCATCAGTAGAAACACAGAGCACACTTGATGATGATAGTGATGTTGCAATTGATAATTGTTCTGATGTGGAAAACGAGTCACCAGGTACCTCTAACACTTCTCAGCTCCCTACCAACAACGAAGCATCATCCAGTATTAGTAAGAAAGAAGTAACACCATCTAGACCGAAATCCTCTAAGTTGGCTCCCCCATTATCAATTTCTAACAATTCAGGGAATAGGAAACGGTTGTTGGAAGAAACCATGATAAAGTACATGTCAACAAAAGAAGAAAATACCGTAATTGACGATGACCGTTCTTTCTTTGACTCTATGTTGCCTATAGTGAGGGGGTTTAACGTTGAACAGAAAATGGAATTTCGTACAACAATGCTGCAGGTGGTTCAAAATATTCGAAGGGGCCATCCTTCACTTCCTGTAAGCACCCAGGCACAATATGTTTATGGGGGATATTCACAACAGTCTTCCAATCTTCAGCAAAACATGGTCTTTCAACCTAGAAGTCACTCGTCACTCGTCACCATGAAGTAATAGTGCACTCTCCACCATCTGAGGCATCTATGACGTTACCGCCCACTTTGAACTATGGACAAGATGGAACATCATTTCTTAATCTTAAGTAGCTACACTTTTGTTTTTCTCTTACCAAATTAAATATTTAGTAAAAAATAAAATATTTCTTTAGTACCGTTGAATTAATTATTTGTAGTTAAAGACTTACCTGAGAGTAACTGCAAGCATTTCTTGCGGTGATATTGCAAGTCTCATATTAGTATCCTGGCCACGAATATAGTCACTTATTTTTGCACAAAGTTCATCAAACGATCTCAAACTCATTCGGAAGTAATTAAAAAACTTTGCTTCATCTTCTCGAAGATCGCAAAACATCGTGGTGAAAGCACCTTTCAATAGACGTGCACTAATAAAGGGATGAACCCAATATTTACGAGGTCTTTTGTAGTGTAATTTATAGAAATAGTATATTAGACAGATGTCTTTACGACGACGTCTTACCCCGGCCATGTCATTTACTGAACTACTGCAAAAAATAGCGTCCACTTTGTTATTACATTGTCGTCGGTCGCTCGTCTGAATTGAAACAAGCAAATGACGCGGCGTCACTGGACGCGAGCGCCAAATGGACGTTGGTCGCCCGTCTGCACCGGCCCTTAGCGTTCCGACATTTTAGGACGCTGCGCTCGCGACGGGCCCAAAATCGCCAGTATTATGACAACCATTGTATAGTGCACACAATTTCAGAGCCATGAGTGAACAGAAACTGCGTTTTGTGTGTGAACCCGTCATTTTACCGACTAGGGAAAAATAAGCCGTGGAAGATTTATAAGGCGAATGAAAAATTCCAGAAAGCTTTTGCTTGCATTCAAGACCCTACCCGCGAGAATTACGAATCTTCTTTCCAAACACTACAAGAATTCGTCTGTAAAATCTATAATACCAAAAAAACGGATTGTGAAAGTGTAAATGATGCACGTGTCCGCCTTTTCACAACAAATTATTCAATTATCGACAGCAGCGATGCATTCAAACAGAAGTTATTGAATTTCGATGCATGCGTTTTACCACCATGCCAAAGGGAGTTGCACCAGCATCTCCTGCGGACTTCATACATTGGCAACAAATGATTGTCAGCATAATACCGTCATCGAATCTTCGGACGATGAAGATGATGGGTATGATGATGACAACGGTAATGATGATGGAGGGAAGGATACTGATATAGATTGTGATGACGAGGAAGAAGATACTGAAATATAGATTTTAATAACATTTTATGAATCCTAAAAAAATACAATTTTCGCGGTAATGAAATAAATAATTATATTAGTATGTATAATAAAATGATCTGTGTAAGAAAAAAAAAAGAGTTTTAACAAATAAATAGTATATAGAATTTATAAATTCAAAAATGAAATAAACGCAGCATAAAAGATTTTTTCCATAAAGAAAATTTTGTTATTTGAAAGCCGCAGACCAGTCTAATCAGTATGTCCGTTATTATTTGATCCAAATATACCGTGATTCAATAGTTTACAAAAAGACATACTGTTTACAAAGGAAGAAAATCGTTCATTTCATTTGCACTAGTCCTTTCTCGTATTCACATACTATTTCATAATTTGAGAACTTCAGACGTTATCAAACGATATGCCATTTATTGTAGCATCCAAATATATCTCAAATATGTTAAAAACAAAGTGGCATACAGATTAAACACACGGCAATTTTCCGTATTATTTCGCAAATTTTTTCGCGTATGCCTACATCAGTTAACCACCCAGTTGCAATGCCAACTTTATATACATCGAACGCTATTATGAATTGCATAAAACCAAAATGGCATACTGATTTTAATGACGGAAACTTATCGTTTAACATTGCAAAATTACTACCATATGAGATGTACACGGACATGCTCAAAGGGTATGTCATCTTACCTGCAGCAATTGTATAGTAATATCAAGTATATTCTACATTGGCAGCCTGTTTCCGAACACGGATAAAGCATATTTACCCGGGCATGCCCACCTGCTAGCTTCAAACTAACGGTATGCCAATGGCCATTCAAGTAATACTTTGTTCGAATTTTATTTTTGCATAAATGGCAGCTTGAGTAAAATCATATAAAAATTATTAATTTCTAAACAAATTTGTTAACTTTTTTATAGATGAAGAACGCAAGATGACGCTTCCATTAATTGATTATTATCATCGAATTGTCAATAGTATAATTTACTGAAAAAGGCATACTGGCCTAAATCACGTCTGAAAATCTGTCACTATCTCCCGGTCTATTACTATTTTTTTTTCTTTTAGGTAAAGGGTGCCATCATACCAAACAAAGTTATATGACGGCACCCTAGTAGGAACATCAGATAAAAAAGTTATTTCAACATAAATAAAATTCTACTGAAACGTAACACTAATAGATAGCTCTAGATAAATAACTGGTAACTAATATAAAATGTAATATGTATAAAAGATAGACAAAAATAAATATGTTTTTCTGAATTATGAGACGAAATTAGAGATTTGGAAACTAAAAAAAATTATTTGTCTTCGCAAAGTTCACAAACAAAATTTTTTGTTTTTCTTTTCTTATCTGCGCCAACAAACCACAGGACTGGTATCAGCCAAAATTCATTACTTTTTGACCAGGAGTAGAGCTCGTTACAATACAAGCAGGCGACGTCTTCATCGCCATCATCTCCTTCTAAAAGACCTTGCGTGTTCTCTTCGTCCGATGACTCTTCAATAACTGCAAGCTTTCTCTTAGCCGCTCTTGCCAATTTTGCCCTTTCTTTCTCTAGCTTGGCGAATTAACTCCCATTTTTCCTTTCCTTCTAGGTTTTCGTTACTCTGATGGTGCAGACATTTTGGGTACAGGAGCAATTTGCTGGATGCTGACTGATAGTCTTGACTTTGTGATCGCTATTTCTTAAACCTTTTTTTTTGGGTGTGATGGCTGAGGTGCTAGGAATACAGGAGGTTCTTGCTAGTGTGTCTGAGACTCCTTTTTTTAATGCAGCAGTTGTGGGAGATTTATTTGAGCTGCTGGGGAGATCAACATATGTTAACAGATCACTGGATTGGGACTGGAGTTTGTTGTCTCTGCTGGAGCAAACATCCAGTCAGGGAGTAGGTATATCTGAGTTGTATGGAACTATGCCTGTTGTTTGAAATGCCTTTATGGCTGTTTTTAAAGCACGCTTCCAGCCCATTTTTTTCAGCTGTACATTTTTAATGGCTTCGCGCATGTTTTATTCTTTCCAAAGGTGGCGCGTGACTCTTCGCTTTACTTTTGGCATCTTTATGACAATAACAAATCCTGGAAAGAGAATTCAAACTCAAAACAAATCTCTGAAGCCGTGTGATATGATGGCACCCTATGCCATCATAACGGTGCAATCGGGGTGCCATAATTTCAAAACAACCGAACTGCAAACATAGATGAATTTAGTTATTCCAACCTCAACATAATTTTAAAATTAAATCATCCTTAGAAACCCTATTAACATGCCTCTACTTTGAGCCTATAACATTTGACTGGTAACAAAGCATACGACCGCAAACTGGTGAAGTTAGTAAGGTAATAAAAACTATCATACTTACAAATAATAACAATTATTTTCTGCAGCGTCTAGATTCACTTGAACGCGCCCACAATGGCATAGCAACACTATTGCAGTTTGTTTAGCGTTCGTGCAAGTGCCGGATATAGGTATTTCAAAAGGGTGCTATCATATCAAGTATGCCGTCATATCTACATTTCCCCTACCAAATACAATATTGTTTTTATAACTAGAATTAAAGGTTTTGTTTTATAAATTATCTATAAAAAGAACAATAAATAACTGAACGGTTGAACTAAACTTCCAGCTGTAATTGAATGTTAAAAGCGAATTTTTCGAATAAATAGTGGACGTTTAGTTCAACCGTTCAGTTATTTATTGTTCTTAGTAAGATGGACTTCCACAAAGTAAAGGTTACCACAATCAGTTTCATATCCATAAAAATATTTGCTAAAATTGGAGAAATATGACTTCCCATTGGAAGACCCTCATTTTGAATATATACTTCGTTATCAAAATAATTATCGTTAATATTAATTGTACAAATAAAATGTAATTTTAAATGTTACTTTAAGTCTTTGTTAATAGGTATTAAATAACCAAAAGGAGAAGATTTAAATATTATACTCAGAGTTTCATGATTGAGAGAGCAATTAATATTACCTTCGGTAGCTAAAATCGAAGTCGCTATTTAATTCTCACTGTTAGATGCTTCAAATGGTTTCTAGCAATTATCATTAAGCCCAAAATTATAACATTTATAACACCGTTGGGTAGATATTATTTTAATAGATTACCTTTTGGAATAAAATATGGCCCAGAAGTTAACCAAAGAAATATAACTCAAATTTTAGATGGAATTGATGGTGTTATTAATCAAGCAGATGATATATTAATAACAGGACCTTCTAGTGAAGAACATGATTGTAGATTAAACACAGTTTTAGTTTAGCTCGTTTAGAAGAACAGGGAAGTAAAAACAAATGGAATTTTAACGTTAGCAGAGTAAAATTCCTTGGCCATTTAATTCAGAATGGGAATATTTTGTCAGATCCAGATGACAACTGCTATAAAAAATTAAATCCACCATCGAACATTTCAGAACATAGATCATTTTTGGGTATGGTTAATTATTTAATGAAATTTATACCAAACCTTGTAAGTATGACAGCTCCATTAAGAATTGTTTTAAAAAAAGAATATGAATGGATTTGGTCAGATGATCAACAGAAAGCTTTTGACGATATCAAGAAATTGTTAATTAATCCTCCTGTTTTGGCAAGTTTTAAAAGAGACGCGTTAACACGAGTATCTGCAGATGCATCAACTTTGGGATTAGAAGTCACAATTGAACAGTTACAAAATAATGAATGGAATTCAATAATGTATGCATCAAGAAGTATAACGACAACAGAGGCAAGATATGCGCAAGTAGTTGGTTTGACGTGGGTTTGGAACAATTTGAAAATTTTTTAATTGGTCATGAATTTCAGTTAATTACGGATTACAAAGCATTAATTTCACTTTTAACAGATTTCAGATTTATCAGCTAGACTTCAAAGATTTAGAATGCGACTTCTATGTTTTAATTTTAAAAAGTTGTATTTGCCTGGAAAAAAAATGTTTACGACAGATTTCCGACAAGAAATCCCACAAGTTACATTAAATCGGATAATAATGATATTTTAGAAGAAAATTTGTTTATACAGTGTATTATGGAAACACTTCCTTGTTCCAATAAAAAAGTGGAAGAATTAGAAGCAGCCCAAGCAAATAATATAGAAAGTAAAATTTAAAAAAAATGTTTAGAAATTGGTAATTGAAATAAAAATTGCATATTAAGAACCATTAACCGCGGTATGTCCACCTAAAAATGATTTAGGGCAATAACTTTTTAAATAACTATATTTTCGGGTCTGTTTTCATGACATCGTTTTCAAGGCGCCAAGATCTTATATCATTAAAACTAAAGATGGTGAAGTAAAAAGAAATATTTAACTAAAGTCATTAATAAATGTTACATAAAATATTCTCTTTTCTAACTTTACAACTACCACTTGTTACGGCTTACCATTTAACAATTTTGTTTGTTTATCTAATACAATTTCGATGCTCAAAGAGAATTGTTCGTCATTTCTTGTTATTTATGGTATACATAATAAACATTATGTCAAATTTCTTGTGACCCCCGTTAACATCATCTCAATACCGAATTCCGTAACAGATGGATTGGAAGAAGGGGCCCAACTGATTGGCCAGCCCGGTCTCCCGATTTAACTAATTTGGATTTTTTTGGGGGGTTTTATAAAAAATGATGTTTATAAAACTTCCCCGACTACTAGACACGACATGAAAGATGAAAGAGAGAATCACAGCGGCATTTCAATCTGTTAACGTTGAAATGCTGAAAAATGTTAGTGAATTATTTGAACTTAGACTGCAGCATTCCATTGATGTCAACGATCAATTTTTATATAAATATTTCCAATTCACAAAAAATTTAAATTATGTTTTACTTACAACTGCCAAGGTGTTTTATTGTTATTAGTTATGTAGGTGGGTTGCAGTTATGTTGGTAACTGATGGAAAATTGTTGGAACAACTTCAGGGAGCAAACGTACTCTAGAATTTACATCAGTTTTATATAACCAATATTCCTTAAAGTGTTTTGAGCAAATCCTATCATTTTTAGTTGGTTCCCAATCCTTAATGTTGGTGTTACCTATCCATAATTTGCGTTTTTTTACATCTGTAGGAAAACTGTAACAAACAATAAAAAAGTCCATAAAATATCTAGATGTTTTCCTAAGTAAAAATTCCCTTATTTTACAGTGACAATAATTCTTTTTTCGTTTTGACTTAGTCCTTTTTGCATTAATCTCTTATTGAAATGATAGCTAGATTTAGTTTGGAGAAACTGAAAAATTGCGTAGATACCTACGCCACTGATATAATGGCTGTTTTGAATACTTGATTGTTAACCACTTTTTGCGTGCTTTGATTATCATTAGATATAAATGGTAACCGGTTCCTGCAAATTTATTAGGTTTAACTCAGATAAAAAATTTCTTAAAAAAATTCTGCTCTTCCACAAACCTCATCAAACACGCAGTTCCAGAGCGTCGTCCCGATACCGACCCCCGAGGCGCTCTCATCTCCGTCCTATACCTCTGCCCTCTCTAGTCAACCAAAACCCGCCCTCTACTAAGTTTATTATCCCCTCCCCTAATCCAGGTCTAGCCAAGGCGCTCAGCACTGCCATTTTGCTGACCCCATTGAACGCATTCCCAACGTCGAAGAATACAAGTAGGGCCAGTTTTTTATTTCTCCAACTACCGTCCCTAGCATTTTCCACTAAGCTCATCACTCTGCCCAGTGCGGAAATACAAGACTTCCCCTTCACAAACCCATACTGGTTTCCCCTAAATCCCCCATTTCTTTCCACTTCCTCCTCGATTCTTGTTTTTATGCACAGCAAACTTATGAGCCTGTAGTCCCCTGTCCGCTTCCCCTCTCTACCCGCCTTCCTCACCAGTACCACTCTGGCTACTTTCCACGCTTCTGGAAACTCTTCCTGCCTCAGCACCTCATTATCATCCAACAGTCTTTTTATTAACTCCCCTGTCCAACCATCTCTTCCTGGAGCCTTCCTCTCCTTGATACCACGCCATTCCTTCCCTATTTCCTCTATCTCTACCGGCCTTATCCCCCTCATTTTATCTTTCCCCCTGAAAACCTGCTCTACCCGAATTATATTATTCCAAACTCCTTCTCCCACTGCAAATAGTTTTTTAAAAATTTCTTTCTCCCAATTTTCCTCTAACAAAATATTCCTAGTTCCCCCCATTCTTTTCACTGCAATCTCATATGCCTTACCCCATGGATTATTGTCCAATTCCCTCAGCAACATTTCCCACTTATCTCTTTTCGACCTTCCGCTCAAGGTCCTTCTTTTTCGCCTTGTATCTCTCCTTATCCTTACATTTACAATTTATCCTTACCATCCTTCTTCGTTCTTTCTTGCTTTGACCCCTGAAGGCGTAGAGTCACCAGAAGGCTTACTGCTCCGGTTTTTCTCGCCTCCTATTGTTGATACTTTTGTTTCCTGCTCAGAATATTTTTCTCTCTTGCCAGAGCCTCCTTGAGCCTGAGCTTTCACAGTTCACTTCGAGAGAGGCTTTGGTTTTTCGAAACCAAATATAAAAATATAAAAACCTTCAATAGTTTAAAAGTGGTTAAGAAGCATTACAATATATAAATGACATTAAATGTTAATTTGTATTAATATCGTTATAAACCTATTTTTTACATTGTTTTATATTTCACTTTTATTAGTTTATTATTACTGAATAAAATTAAAACAAAATGCTAACAAAACTTTTTTAAAGTGAGTAGTCACATGTCGAACATATATTCAAAATAAAAAATGTTTATGTACATTTTTTTAAAATTGCAGGAAGTTTGACGAGAAGGAACTCTACAAAGAATTGGATTTTTCAGAGAGGGATCTTAATTTGTGGGTTATGTGGAAATATGTACACCAGAAAATTTGAAATTGTATTGCATTTTGCGCAGCACCTTGTAAAAAAAATAGATATAGATTTCAATCATGTAACCTGGAGGCAATGAAACAAAAAAACAAATATGAACTAGAATGTGAATTTGACCCAGAAATAAAAAATATCTTTTCTGCAAAAACTCAAACATTATACGATATGGGTAAACGTGTAAGATGTGATATGTGTTTTAAGTCTTTCGACAAACCGAGCTATTTGTCTATTCACATGAGCACGCACACTGGTAAAAAACCATTTAAGTGTGAAATTTGTGTAAAATATTTTAGCAAACGAAGTAATTTGAAACAACATGTACTTTTTCACACAGGCGATAAACCATTCAAATGTGATATTTGTTTAAAATCTTTTAGCCAGCGAGGCAGTTTAAAAACACATATGCTTGTTCATACAAGCGATAAACCATTCAAATGTGATATTTGCTTAACTTCTTTTAGTCTTCAAAGCAGTTTGAAAACACATATATGCTTGTTCACACAGATGATAAACCGTTTAAGTGTGAAGTTTGTTTCAAATATTTTAGCAGACAAGGCAATTTAAAACAACATGTATTTGTTCACATAGGCGATAAACCGTTCAAATGTGAAATTTGTTTAACATCTTTTAACCGTCGAAACAGTTTGAAAAGACATATGCTACTTCACACAGGCGATAAACCATTCAAATGTAATATTTGTTTAACTTCTTTTAGCCTGCAAAGCAATTTAAAAACAATGTTCGTTCACACAGGCGATAAACCATTCAAATGCGATATTTGTTTAACATCTTTTAGCCAGCCACGCTGTTTGAAAAGACATATGCTTGTTCACACAGGCGATAAATGTTGAACGTACAGTATGCTCATTTTGCAGATAACGTTGCTATATTATAACAAGGATATTCAATTATAGGGCTTATTTTGGATTTAAATTTTACATACATGTAAGCATAATATGCATTAACAAAATCAGAAGACTTAAGATAATATTTTAATTATATATTATTTAATTTTCATATGTTATACATTATTTTAAATGGTTTTCCCTTATAGTTTATACTGCATTTATTGTAGTATTTAATGTTTTTCATTAATTTATAACCATAATAAATTAAATTCACATAATACCATGAAAACATGAGATTTTTATATTCGCAAATTCGAAATAATGAAAGGGAAGTACCTACGTTATTATTTTTATTTTTAATTGCTGTTCTTAGCATCCAATTTATTACTTATGAATTTTAGCAATAAAGCTCCTTATTAACAACGTGTGCTTTTTTTATAATCAAATTTACTAAACTATTCGGTTTCAGGAAAAAATATTTGAACTGACAACACTGCGCGGCTGTCCCGCTGTCAATGTCGAATAATTTCATACATGCGCATAGGTTTTTTCAAGCGGATGGTTAAACTGGAAGATAACCCAATTTTTTGATAATCTGTTAATAGTAGATTCAAATTGACCTGCTGATCTTATTGTTTTGATAAAAAATATTTAAGGAAAAAAATCTACAAACAGTTTACTTCATAAAATAAACAAACTCCCAACAAGCATTGTATAATTTATTTATACAATGCTAAAAGCAAACCTCGAAAATCCGATCAGCTACCGGATCTGTCCGAAGTAGAATAGTGCAACGTTTTACGCGATGGTATTAACCAATCAAAACCAAAGAAGATGTTTTATTTATTCATCTCTGTCTGTGAATGTGCGTGTATTTGCATAATTTAACTTATACCTACTTAGCAATTGTAGAAGATAACTTAAATATATATCGTCATCCATTATATCAACAAGTTACTAACATTATAGTAACAAAAATCCTTAATAAAACCTAACTAATAAAAATCGCCCAACTCTATTTTTTTCTTTTTCGAAGTATTAGCCGAACTTCAGTCATCATCAAACATCTAGTTTATAAATTGACACTACGAACAGCAACTGCAACGTCAAACAGCAATGGGAACGGTAACGGCAACGGCAAGTTTATAAATTGGCCTTTGTACTGGACAAGGTATATGTATGTATATTTAAATCAGACTACAGAAATGTCTTTAATGCTATCAATCAAAAAATTTAATTATATTGGACAGTTTCTTTAGAAATCACAATTTACCACAAAAGGCGGCAACGCCGGTGATTCCTGGCATTTCTTTTATTCTTGAGATTTGCAAGATTTATGTTAGGTTAGTGTTGTAATTTTCCACGTTAGTTTTCCTGGGGTTTCTCCTGAGTGCTGGCTCAGGAGGATTACACTCTAATCCTGAACATAATCATTCTATGATCAGAGACGGATGGTTCGTTCGATACTCTACAATCTTTCACCCTATCCTTAAGATTCGGTGTACTTAGTGTTATATCTAGTACTTCCTTTCTTGTTCTGGTTACAAAAGTAGTGGTATTCCCTATATTGTGTATAACAAGATTCCTATTAAATATAAAGTTTAAAATTTGTCTGTCTGTCGTTGGTGTCTGTGCTTCCCCATATGATATTGTGACCGTTAGCGTCGCATCCTATGAGAAGCGGCAGCTTCTTCTGTTCACAGTACTCGACTAGTCTTTGCAGTTCTGTAGGCGGTGCAGTCCCGTCCCCTGCAAAGTAGCATGATGCTATCATGACTTCTTGACGTCTATTCTCGAACTCGAGGTTTGCTCGAATCGGAACGAGGTCTCTCGTCATGAACTCTGACACACAAAAGTGATCAATGTTGTTACTTACCAAGATGCATGCTCTGGGTATGTCTACATTACTCACTTTGTATATCAGTTTGGCTTCCCTACTTGCGAGTCCTCTCACCTGACCATCACGGACCCATGGTTCCTGGATCAATACTAATCCCATTTGGTTTCTGATAAACGTCCTTGAAATAACCGCCGATGATTCCTTGGCGTGATGGGCGTTTATCTGAGCGATATTAATTTCCGCCATTTTTCTTACCATGGTTGTTCCCACGAGTAGCAAGGGAATGTCGGTCCACTCCGACAGAGCCCCGCATGCCAGAGCAAGGCTACATACAAGGAGGTTTCGCCCGGTTCCCCCAGGGGAACGTTCGCGACCGCTTATACCCCAGCGGCCATCCATCCTTCGGCACGTTACCTTACACCTTGGAATTGGGGGGGTTGGTCCGCGGTGCGACCTTAGGAATGACCAATCTGGCAATCTTGCAGTTATCAGCTGCTCATACCAGACCGTGCCACCCGTATAGACGCACACCCCCAGCTTCGCCGCTTCCCTGCTAAACTGCAGTGTTATACCTGCTTAAGCAGTTCAGCGGCTCTCCTGGGGATCCCCTATCCGCTACCTGGGGACGCGCCCGGTAGGCACCCAACCCTCGGGAATTGGTAAGTAATAAAATACACTTGAATCGCTGAAAGATTACCCGTGCGTCACGATTCAACGATCATATCACCGACACCTTTTCTATGTGCTGTCCTTTTCTATAAATATCAAACGATAATATTAAATTATAAACTATTGTCTTCTCTATCCTATTCGTATGCTTACATACAATGACGCACGGGTAATCTTTCAGCGTTTCATTTCAAGTGTATGTAATATTGAAAAAATACTAATCTTCCTGGCACTACTTTTGTTGAGAAAATGTATTAAATCTTTAATTTTTCCAGATCAAGTTAAACTATATGAACATTATGAGTACGAATAAAAAGTGCTGTGTACCTGGTTGTGCAGGTTCAAACAATATGCATCGTTTCCCAAAACATCCAGAGCATTTAAATTGTGAATTTATTCTAACCCTTTAAGGTGTAGATTTCTTTATATTGTATGTATGTATGTCATTTTTATGCAATAAATGCTATATTTACATTAATAATTGTGTTTCTCTTCTAAAATAATAAAAAAATTTGAATAGTATAACCAAAAATTCGGACCGCCTCGGCTACAGCGACATCTAACGGTTTGGCCGGGTACTAGAATTCCATTTTAACGTTTAGTATTGCAGTTTCCATTGTAAATCGTTAGCTAATATTTTGTGTTATATGCCTTGCAACGCCGATGAAATGAACGTAGATCTATCTATTTGGAAGGGATAGCAGACGGTTCAACGATACATTTTGGCCAATTTGGTTTATTCCACAGTTTTAGTATTAGAAGTGACAAGTGACTATAACAATAACAAGTAACTATAACAATAATTATTGTTATAGTCACTGGTATTAGTCTATAGTTAATTGTGCATATTTAGAGAACATTGGGCCGAATATTACATAATAAGTGTTTTGTGTAGTTTTCATAGTTTCTAAGGCCAAAGGGATTTTTACATATTCATTCTCTGGTTCAACTATTTTGCATTGTTATAACAAAATTTTCGTTGCTTGGAATTTAGTAAATAGATCTTGAGTTGAGGGTGTATTAATATTTACTCTAGTAATTAATATAAACCGTAGGAAGATAGTTAATTTTTTAACATTTTTGTGTTTGTGCTGGTGGATATATGTCGAATATAAGTTTCGATATTTTTTCGGCATTCCGGTGATTTTTGTTGGTTTTCCATTTTGTCGATTCGTTTTATAAAATTAACTAGTGTAAAGATATTTTTGAGCGATTCGTCTTTATTGGTCACCGAATACGACAAAAAGTTACAACGTATATGAACTCTTAAAATAATTTAAAATGAGGTAACGACTGTTTTTATTGTGAACATTATCCCGAGTCGAGGACGAGGGATAATATAATTTCTGAAATCAGTTCAAGCAAATGTAGAAAATCCAAAAAAATATAGGGTGTTCCATGGGGTGGCCATAGGGGGAGCGGTTTTTTTTAATTTCTTGGGTATTAGGTTATATGTATTGAAAATGAATTAAAACACTGTGACTATCATTACTAACGTTTCGTTCCTGTGATTGGGAACTTTCTCAAAGTTTAATATCAAATTAAAATAAAAATACATCGATCGTTTGCAATAGACTACCTAAGTCGTGACGTCACTGGGCGGAGTTTATTTTTCCAAACAAAACAAAAAATTTAAAGCCCATGCATTTAAAGCACCTTTACTCTTTTTCTATTCAATTTATTTCTTATTGTGAATTAAATAAGAGAGGTTGTAATTTGTTCTGTTGAGTGTGTGTGTATATTTATTGAAAACTTCAAGAATTTTTAAAGGTAGGTGTTTTTCTGTTATTTTAACACTAAGAAGCTTTTTTAGGTTATATTATGGATTCGAATGGTTTTTAATAATAAAGATTTTAATTAAAACATATTATTGGATTGAATTATGTATAAAATTATAATTTATTTCTAGAAAGAGCCTTTTTCGCAATGGTTATGTGTTTTGTACCTGACTGTAACCATTACAGTGAGCAGAGAATATGCAAATACTTTGCTTTTCCATCCCATCCAAAAGAAAAAGAGTAATGGATCTCTTTGATAAGGTAGGTAACTAATATGTTTAAATTTAGTAAAATTTTAATAAAATTAAAAAATATTAATAGGAGACAAGATAGAGAGCCATTAAAATCCTCATTAGTTTGCAGTTGTCAAAAAAATGCAGTCACAAAAAAAATGGGCCAACTTCAAAACTAAAAGGAGGTTAATCCTTGATTCCCCTGAAAAACGGTATGTAGTACATTTATATTTTTACAATAATATAAAGATATAGGTACTTTTTCTACCTTTAATAAGGGAGGTTTGTTTTACAAGTACTTTTTTTGCAGTAAACGAAATCCACCATTAACTGATAATATGGAACCAGCAGGACCTTCAACTTCAGTGCCAACTTTAATTTCAGAACCATCCACTTCTAAACACCCTCCTGAAACTGCAAGTTCATCTACACCGATGATGATTTGTGTTCTTTTTCAAGATTATCTGGGGCATCATTGGATGCTGAACATTATTTCTTAAAACAACAACTGGGAGAAGTTACCAAAAAACTGAATAACTTAAGCACCCATTTCAGTTTTGAACATATAAAAAATAATGATTCACACATAGTTATGTATACTGGCATACACAGTTTATACACAATTCTATTTGAGTTAGTTGACAGTTTGAAAATAATTATGCTGGGTGGCAGGTAAAATTATTGCCAAAAATTGATAAAATACTAATAACATTAATGAAATTATGTTTAAACTTGTCACATGAAGATGTAGCTATGCGCTTTAATTGCAGTTCATAAAGCATTTTTTGTTGTATTATTTTAAATTAATAAAACAGACCTGATGAAAAATATTATATTTTACAAATGTTATAAACAGTATAAAAAATCATAAAAATAATTGTATACATTGTCAGACCCAATATATTTATAATAAATAAAAAAATGTTTAATTTATATATGCTACAAACTACCTATTATTTCGTTTAGGTACTAAATTTAACCATTTAATAGTTTTGGGAGGTAATGATTTACATAAAATGTTTCCAATAATAATACATTTTCTTCCCAAGAAGCATCATCATCTACTACAACTGTTACAACTTCAAGTGGAGTCCATATGCATAAATAACATTTTAATTTTTTTAAAATATGTAGATTACCTTGAATTTGATGATAATAATTGTGATTTTTATTAATGCATATATCTCCCTCTTCATTATAATATATAATGTATGTTTTATTATTTTTAAGTTTTTCTGACAAAACATCATTTTTAAAGGAATATGGGCACTTCACCTCAACAATGGCATCATCACCAACCAAGCCATCAGGACTTGCTCCTAATATTCCTGAATTTGTCAGCCAAATACCTGTTGGATTAATATCTAAATTCAAATTTTCTTTTAAATGTTTCAGAGCATGCTTCTCATGACTTCTTCCCCACTGAATAGCCTTAATGCCATTGAGAGAATGAGCACCTACAATAGCAAAATAAAAATTAATATAAAAGGATATTAATGTTTCATGATTGTTTTCAAAAGTTGTGAATATAATTATGTAGCAAATGTATATACTCACCAATTAGAGTTTTATAAAGACTGTCTGGATACTTATTTCTTTTGCATGAAGAAATAACTACTCCAAAATTACTAGCAGTAAGTCTAAATTTTCTGATTAAAAACCAGTGTTCATTGGTAACTTGTCCTACTGTTAGAGCAGCAATATTTTTAATGTTTAATGTTTATTTGAGGCCAAATTGAATTCTGCAGATGAAATAATGGGCAAATTATATTGAGTACCTTGATCTGCAGCATCTTGAAAAAGCCAACTAAAGCCCACAGTATTACCATATACACTTAACTTGTTTTTAATGCAGTCATTTGCTCTTGACTTAAAGGCTCTTCAACAGCAGTATATGGTTTTTGAGGATATAATTCTTCTGTAGTTTTTACTGCTCAATATTTTTGTTTTGGCACATTCCATGTACATTATCTATCTGTTACTGAAATATTATAGTGTCCAAATAGAGCCAATGCAGCTGTATGGTGACATTTTATTCCTCTAGGGCAAGCACAAGTTGCGGAAACAATATCACCCAATTCATTCAATGTAGTCTGAAATAAGTTAATATTTAGTAGATATAACCATCATATAAAAAAATCCAAACCTACCTCAGCTTTTTAAGTTTTTTCTTTCATACTGGCATATATATCCCCTCTGATCATCATCAAATTAGCATCAAACTGCATATTGTTTACATGGTTCGACTCCAATGAATTTTCACCTCTTTTAATTATTTTAATAATAATAATAATAATAATAGTGTTTATTTGCAACGATAAACAATACATAAAAGATACATTTTTAGTTATATATAAACATACGTACATTTATAATCATAATTATTTGAAAGAAATGTAATTTTCGTTTAAATAAACAGTAAATGTGAACAGCCCATTGTAACATTGCTGTTGTGCATGGGCATTAAATCATAACATTATAGTCCATAACTCATGCATCTTTATCAATATACAATATTTATATATATATATATAATATAATAATATAAAAAATATAGATCAATACAAATTTACAAAAGTTTTTACAAAGTTTTACAACCACAAGACAGAGAGAGCAGAAAACACAAAATTAAGTTTTTTTATTTTAACCTATTTTTCAATTAATTCTCTGATGTTTTCCCTTCCCAAAAGCAGTATATATTTTTTAAATAATGATTTGATCATGCTTATAGAGTTAATTTTATTTAGATACATTTTATATACATCTGGTAAGGAATTATAAACTTTTGATGCAATATTAGAAAAGCATCTAGTACTAACATTTTTTTTACTATCATTGTTTAAAAGATCCTTAATATTTGAAAGCTTTAAAACATGTTTAAAAGCCATATTTTAATCACAAAATCTAAAAATATAAAAAATATTTCATAAATAAAACTTAACCTTAATTTTATGAAAATAGTATTAAAACACCTACCTTTAAAAATTCTTGGAAGTTTTCAATAAATATATACACACACACTCAACAGAACAAATTACTACCTCTCTTATTTAACTTACAATAAGAAATAAATTGAAAAGAAAATGAGTAAAGGTGCTTTAAATGCATGGGCTTTAAATTTTTTGTTTTGTTTGGAAAAATAAGCTCCACCCAGTGACGTCAGACTTAGGTAGTCTATTTCTATAGCAGTGGTTCCGTCTGTAGTCACCGGTTATTTAAAGATTATAAGGTATTTAAAATCTCAACTATTTACGTAGTTAAATGTAATTTAATTTCGTTTCTTACACTACCAATTCATTTTGACTGTCAAAATTTGACATAGTCGATCACAGGACAAATTCTTCTTTTCTACTATTATAAAGTCCTGTGACACTTCTTTAAAACGACAAACACAGAACATTGTAGGTTATTCTGTGTTATAAACAAAAATAAAAACAAAAACTCTTACGGCCGATTTCATAATCAAACTAAAGGAGACTTTAATTTTAAAATATCCTTTAACTGACCATTTTGATTTCATAATCAATTTAAAAGGACCCTACGAATAAAGAATAGAAAGGAAGGAATGTTGTCATATTTTAATCTAGCAAATAATCGCGACGGAAGTCGGCCATATTGAAGAACCAAATATGACTCATGCGAATCGTGACATTTGACATAAATAGTTTTTTATGCTGTTTTATATATTATTTTGTGATTTAAGTAGTTAACCCAACTCTTGAATGGGAATTACTTTTCATCTGCAGGGTTCTATTTATCTGAATTATTAAAAATTAACAAAATATTTTAATGACAACCACATTGTTATCATAGACGTTCCTTTATTTTTTTTACAGACCAACTTCAACTATTTATAATTACCTACTTAGAAGTTTTTAATCTAAATTTATATTCCTACAACCTTATGACAATGTATATTACTGTACAAATAATTACAAGCGGAAAACAGTTATTTTTTTTAACAATTAATACGAGGCATAAGTATATAATACACTGTGTGTGACACCACTGGTAACCGGAAACTTCAAGTCAGCCATATGCAAGAACCATTGCGGACATCGTCAAATCGTATTATACTCAAGAACGATAAACATTTACCAGGATTGCCTAATCGGGCTGATTTGTCCGCCAGCTGTGTGACGTCACTGCAGTCCTTCATTATAACGTTTACCATATAAATGCATGGAAATAATAGGAATTAGACAGTATTTTTATGATTTCTGTAATACTAATGTACCACTATTTGGATTTTTAAGATTAAACACTTGTAATTTATAATAAATATTCTCATAAAATCGTTTTAATACGGCCGAGGACTGCAGTGACGTCACGTGCGATCGATTTTTGGCGAACGTACGTCTTATGGGATTAAGCAATCCTGGTAAATGTTTATCGTTCTTGTATTATACTCCTTCCTTTTTATTCTTTATTCGTAGAAAGGATCCTTTTTGTGAAAAGCTTCCTTTGAACTAAAAGTCGCAGTAAAGTTTGCTTTAAGGATAATATATTATTATTAAAGTGCACTTTGCATAAAGAGAGCTTTAAAATAGATTATGAAATCAACTCACGTCACAAGCTACTTTAAAGGTCACTTTAGCTTAAAGTCTACTTACAGTAAAGTCTACTTTTGTGTTCGATTATGAAATTGGCCGTAAGACAAGAAAAGATAGCTTTTACTTAATCTAAGCAAAAACTAATTTAGACAAGGATGCGCAGACTCATGATATCCTCATGTTTCTGATTAATGTATGTAAATGAAGTGCGCGTGAGCATGACACTTCATTTGGTTTGAATTTGCCGCGTTATAACTTTGACGTTTAAAAAATGATAGAATATAAAAATACTGTCAATGTTCTATTATAATTTAAAATAATTTCTATTGTAATTTAAAATAATTTCTATTGTAATTTAATAAGAACTGGTGAAGCAATAGCTTTAAATGTTGTTTCTCTTTACAGGTAAGTTTGTATGTTGTTAGTTAATACTAAGGAATGTTTTGTAAAACTGTAGTTAGTAATTTGTTAAAATAATAAATTCCTCTCTTTACAGAGCAACACAATTTTGGTTATCGTTTTACTCATACTATCCAGGGATAAAACCACCTTATAAAACAACATTTCTTCAGCTGATTTCCCAGAATAATGGAAAAATTAAGATTCGAGTTCGCGGTCAAAGCCGGTGAAGATGCAAAAACAAATATTATTTGTGTAACAACAATCACAGATTTAGATGGCCGAACCTTCGCGATCCCAGATAAGTTACAACCTATAAGACTACATGAGGGAATACTACAGTCCCAAATATATCAGAAAGTAAAAGCTACATTACAAAGACGGCATGAAACACGACAAGTGTGGATATCCATGGATCCAGAGTTGAAGGCGGCTTATTGTGACGAAGACGGAAATAAACAATTTAAGGGATACCTATTGGAGGAACTGGCCAAGGAATTAGCACAACGGGAGTTTCGAAATACTTTAACATGAGGAGCATGGCGGAAAAAATTGTTATTGAAAAATTCAATAGCAAGATAACTAATGTGACCCAGTGGATGGATATTTTCGAAGCGGAATGTGCACGTATAGGAATCGAAGAAGATGTCAAGAAAATTGAAATATTTAGACTATTTTTAGAAGATTCCTGTGTAGACTGGTATAGCTCCATGCTTATTAAGAATACAATAAATTCAGAATGGGCAGTATGGAAAACGAATTTTTGTGACATATGCGGATAAGGGTTGGTCTCCAGTCAGGTATGCTATGCTATATAAATACAGACAGGGCTCATTACTGGAATATGCGTTAAAAAAAGAGAGATTATTATTAGAAGTAAATAAGTCTATTGATAAACTCACTCTTATTGATCTGATTGCTACTGGATTACCAAATTTTATTGCCGATAAAATTGATAGAAATAAACAAATACTGAAAATAATTTCAGATACAAGGTGCAGTCAATGGTAAAAATGAAAAGTAGAAAATTGTTTCTACCTGCACCCAAGGTAAAGAAACTTAATAGTTTCTATACCAAGCTTGACCGTTTTCCATGAAATAACAACTACTTCCTGGGCTATATGCCCCAACGGACATTGAATTACATTTCAATAGAAAACGTGATGGCGACCGACTTTGTCGATACTTAAACCATCTCTATCGATTTGCAAATTAACGGGAAGAACACTACTCGTAGACCGGTTTCGACATTGTTGTGTTTCATCAGTACGAGGCAAGTAGTTCTTCTCATCCCGCAGAGCAAGATGCAGAATGATTCTTTTCGCCAATACATAAACCGTGAACCCACGATTCCATGATAAAGTCGTAAAAGCGCCATCCTACCGTTCATTTGCAAACCAATAGATCAAAGGTAACTGTAATCGATAGATAAACAAATACTGAAAATAATTTCAGATACAAGGTGCAGTCAATGGTAAAAATGAAAAGTAGAAAATTGTTTCTACCTGCACCCAAGGTAAAGAAACTTAATAGTTTCTATACCAAGCTTGACCGTTTGATTGATAAAAATGGTTTAAAAGACACTAAAGATTTATTTAATAATATAAGAAGTTTAGAGCACATGGTAAACCAAAAAAATTTTGATAAAAAAATAGGAGTTTTTGAAAGTAAAAATAAAGACAAAAATGTGAAACCCTCTGTAAGTCCGTGTAAAATTTGTAAAAAAGAAAATAAAGGTATAGGTACGTTACCACCCTGAATCCCAATGTTGGTTTAATACTAAAAATAATGAGAGGCCAAAAATAGATCAGATCAAGAGTGTAAACAATTCAGAATTAGAGACAGAATTAAATTAAATTGACCCAAAAAACTAATAGTGCCGCCATTAATAAAAATTGAATTACTAATAAATGACACTTTAAAAACATCTGGAATCTATGATTCAGGATCTAATGTATCCTTAATAAATTCTAGGTTATTATCTTTAAAGAAAAAACCTACTTATAATAAAAATGCAGGTTTAAAAACAATTAATGGCGTAAAAAAATCAATAGGAATAGTAACTTTAAAAATAAAAATTTTTGAAATTGAAAAGCATGTTAACATTTTTGTTATAGACGAAGACAACTTTGACTATGATTTCCTAGTGGGTTTAGACTGTATACAAAAATTTAATTTATCTCAAAATCAGAATCTGACTATCACCCAGAATAATCTCATAAACAACAATGATGATGAAAATAAAAAAAATAAAGAAGATCAACCTAAAGACACAAAACGAATTCCTGGCGGTTCAGGTAGTGTCATAGGAAATAAACAAAATATAGTTGATGAAAAAGAAGATATTACAAAGAAAAACAAAAAAGAAATGAATGAATATGAAATTAATTTCAATAAAAACATAACAGTCGATAATTTTGAAATTTCCGTAAATAATTTAGATCAACAAAAAAAAACAGAAATAGATAAATTGATATGCAAGTACAGCTCGATTTTCGCTAAAGACAAATATGATATAGCTACTGTAAAAGGTTATGAAGCCCATATCGATCTGATAATAGATAAGTACTGTAGTAAGAGGCCGTATAGGTGTTCTATTGAAGATATGAAAGAAATCGAAGATCAAGTATCAAAATTACTAGAAAAAAATTTAATCGAGGAGTCCTATAGCCCTTTTGCTGCTCCAGTAACAATTGCATTTAAAAAAGAAGAAGGTAGGAGATCAAGGCTTTGCATAGATTTTCGTGAATTAAATAAAATTGTAGTACCGCAATCGCAACCATTTCCCTTAATAGAGGATTTAATGGTTAAAACAAGGAAATGTAAATATTTTTCAACATTTGACGTAAATTCTGCGTTTTGGTCCATACCTCTTAAAATTGAAGACCGACATAAAACTGCATTTGTTACCCAGGATGCACACTTCCAATGGACTTGCTTACCTTTCGGCTTAAAAACTTCGCCCGCTATTTTTCAAAGAATATTAAGCAGCATCATAAGAAAGCATAAACTATCAGAATTCACTGTCAATTACATAGATGATATTTTAATATTTTCTGAAACATTCGAGAAACATATGGAACACTTACCTCTGTTATTAGAAGCAATATTAAAAGTAGGATTTAAATTGAAATTCTCAAAATGTAGCTTTGCACAAGACTCTGTAAAATATCTAGGACACATAATAAGGAACAATACTGTTACCCCCCTAAAAGATAATTTGATTGCTATAAAAGAATTTCCAATCCCAAAAACACAAAAAAACGTACGACAATTTTTAGGAAAAATTAATTTCTATGGGAAATATGTGCCAGATATTTCAATTATATTAGATCCCTTACATAATTTATTAAGAAAAGGAGAAAAATTCATTTGGTCCGATAAATGCCAAGAATCCTTTGATACTATAAAAAAACTACTTTGCTCTAAACCAATTCTAGCCATATTTGACCCAGACTTACCAATACATATATATACAGATGCTAGCATACAAGGTATAGGTGCGATTTTAAAACAGATTCAACCCAATGGTGATGAAAAACCTTGCGCATATTTTTCAAAAAAATTAAACGACTCCCAAAAAAAGAAAAAAGCCATATACCTTGAATGTCTGGCAATAAAAGAGGCAGTAAAATACTGGCAGCACTGGCTTATAGGAAAAGCATTCACGGTTTTTACAGATCACAAACCGTTAGAAAAAATGAATATTAAAGCAAGAACGGACGAAGAATTGGGAGACTTAACGTATTACTTGTCGCAGTTCAATTTTAAAATAATATATTCTCCAGGTAAATATAATGTAGAGGCAGACACTTTAAGCAGAAATCCTGTATTAGAATCATATGAAAATGATGATAATAATTTAAAAGTAGTGAATTTTGTTAAATTGGAAGACATATTAAACGATCAAAATAAAAATGAAGATATAAAACAAAATAAATACAACTACAAAAACACCGAAAATCCGGATAAAATACATGCCCCACAATACTATTTTGCCGTAAATCAGCTGTATCGACTCATTGCATCTCACTCTTAAGTTGACGCTAATGGACTGAGAAAGTAGTGAGGTAAGTGTCAAACCAAAAGATTCCAAACAACTTTTTTTATGGTATATTTTATAGGTGTTATTAATTATTGTATTGTATTTTCTTGATTTTTGGGAGTTAATTACTGTTTTTTCATTGGTAAGTGTTCATTCATCTTATTTACATCACTAAAGTAGATAGACGAACAATTTCCGTAAAAATATTATAAAATAATCTTTAAAGTTGTGCATTGTCATAAATTTTAAGAATACTTACAAAAATGGTACTTTAAGAAACGAATTTGGAAAGTTTTTGCTTATATGTATTTAATTATGATACTTCCGTTATATTTCAAAGTATAATAATAAGAAAATAACTCAAACAAAAGTTATTTCAGGAGATTTATAGTATTGCTGTTTGGAATCATTTCGTTTACATTTCCCAATTCAACAGCATAGAACACAAATTTTTACGTCACACTTTCCCAGTCCATTCCTCTCTCTCTAAGCTCCATCTAGTGACTATTATATCATTGGAAACGGTACGTTAGGTACATAGGTACGTGCTCTCTTTCCTTGTCTAAGGGTACGTGTGACGGAATAGGGACATAAAGCAGTTCTAAAAATCACTACGTATACGTATCGCAATGCGCATGTGCAGAAACGATACGTGGGTTTTGTTAAAAAGAAAAAAAAATATTTACAATGACGACATTATTTTGTTAAGGGAGATATCGGGGCTATTTATTTAGGTTAAAAATTAAAACACATGAATGGTTACGTTACGTTACAAAATCATTTGCTTTATACTTCTTTTTGATTAGTTACGTATCTCGATATCACAACGTTGCCTCGTTATATTTATGAAAAATGAAAAACACGTTCGAAAATAGGGGTCCTGGTAATATACATATAAGGTGGTTTTATCCCTGGATAGTATGAGTAAAACGATAACCAAAATTGTGTTGCTCTGTAAAGAGAGGAATTTATTATTTTAACAAATTACTAATTACAGTTTTACAAAACATTCCTTAGTATTAACTAACAACATACAAACTTATCTGTAAAGAGAAACAACATTTAAAGCTATTGCTTCACCAGTTCTTATTAAATTACAATAGAAATTATTTTAAATTATAATAGAACATTGACAGTATTTTTATATTCTATCATTTTTTAAACGTCAAAGTTATAACGCGGCAAATTCAAACCAAATGAAGTGTCATGCTCACGCGCACTTCATTTACATCTCCCCCCCTCCTAGACCTCTATTACTGGAATAAGTTTTGTTATGTGGAAGAGATTCGACTCTGATTTTTTGTGACCTGTGTTTACTTTATAAATGGATTTTGATATTTTGTCTATAATTTGATAAGGTCCGATTTTTAATTCATCTAGTTTTTTTCGGTTCAACCTATTTCCGTTTTCAACATATACAGAATCTCCGATTTTAAGTTCGCAATATTTTCTGTTTTTATCAAATCTTTTTTTATTATAATCATGTGATTTAATACTATTTTCTAGGGCAATTTTTCGGTCCCGTAATAAATGATTCTGTGTTATGTTCTGTTTTAGTTCATATGGTAAAATATTAACATTTTTTCCCTCTAATAAATATTTTGGAGAGAAACCTGTTACACTATGTTCAGTTTCGTTGTATTTTTCTGTACATTCATGAGCAATATTTATTTATTAAATTAATATAAATATAATATTTATTATAAAAAGATAGGAAAAAATGAAAAGATTGTTATAACTGAGGAATTAAGTAAAAATATTATAAAACATGTACATCATTACTACTGTCACATAGGAAGACAACAAATGGAAAACAAAATTAAACCTTTTTATCAAGCTAAAAATTTATCGGATATATAAATATAATATTTATTATAAAAAGATAGGAAAAAATGAAAAGATTGTTATAACTGAGGAATTAAGTAAAATTATTATAATCCATGTACATCTTTACTAATGTCACATAGGAAGACAACAAATGGAAAACAAAATTAAACCTTTTTATCAAGCTAAAAATTTATCGGATATATAAATATAATATTTATTATAAAAAGATAGGAAAAAATGAAAAGATTGTTATAACTGAGGAATTAAGTAAAAATATTATAAAACATGTACATCATTACTACTGTCACATAGGAAGACAACAAATGGAAAACAAAATTAAACCTTTTTATCAAGCTAAAAATTTATCGGATAATATAAAAAAAATTTGCGAAAGCTGTGAGGTCTGTATAAAAAATAAATCTAGGGGAAAATACAAGTTTGGACTAATGTCTCACTTAGGTCCTGCTACCTATCCATTTGAAATAGTGTTTATAGATACGATAGGGGGATTTGGTGGTTCTCGTTCAACCAAAACTTATTTACATCTTCTCGTAGATCACTTCACTCGTTACGCCTATATTTTAACATCGAAGACCCAGAATGCTAATGATTTTATAAAACTTGTTCGCAGAGTAACACAAGATTATAAAATTAATTTGATTCTTTCAGATCAATATCCAGGCATAAACTCAAAGGATTTTAAAACATTTTTAGACAATGAAGATATTCCTATAGTTTTTACTGCAGTAAATGCGCCTTTTTCGAATGGATTAAACGAGAGATTAAACCAAACGTTAGTTAATAAAATTCGTTGTAGGATTAATGAAAGAAAGGATAAAATTGCTTGGACTAATATTGCTCATGAATGTACAGAAAAATACAACGAAACTGAACATAGTGTAACAGGTTTCTCTCCAAAATATTTATTAGAGGGAAAAAATGTTAATATTTTACCATATGAACTAAAACAGAACATAACACAGAATCATTTATTACGGGACCGAAAAATTGCCCTAGAAAATAGTATTAAATCACATGATTATAATAAAAAAAGATTTGATAAAAACAGAAAATATTGCGAACTTAAAATCGGAGATTCTGTATATGTTGAAAACGGAAATAGGTTGAACCGAAAAAAACTAGATGAATTAAAAATCGGACCTTATCAAATTATAGACAAAATATCAAAATCCATTTATAAAGTAAACACAGGTCACAAAAAATCAGAGTCGAATCTCTTCCACATAACAAAACTTATTCCAGTAATAGAGGTCTAGGAGGGGGGGAGATGTAAATGAAGTGCGCGTGAGCATGACACTTCATTTGGTTTGAATTTGCCGCGTTATAACTTTGACGTTTAAAAAATGATAGAATATAAAAATACTGTCAATGTTCTATTATAATTTAAAATAATTTCTATTGTAATTTAAAATAATTTCTATTGTAATTTAATAAGAACTGGTGAAGCAATAGCTTTAAATGTTGTTTCTCTTTACAGATAAGTTTGTATGTTGTTAGTTAATACTAAGGAATGTTTTGTAAAACTGTAGTTAGTAATTTGTTAAAATAATAAATTCCTCTCTTTACAGAGCAACACAATTTTGGTTATCGTTTTACTCATACTATCCAGGGATAAAACCACCTTATATGTATATTACCAGGACCCCTATTTTTGAACGTGTTTTTCATTTTTCATAAATATAACGAGGCAACGTTGTGATATCGAGATACGTAACTAATCAAAAAGAAGTATAAAGCAAATGATTTTGTAACGTAACGTAACCATTCATGTGTTTTAATTTTTAACCTAAATAAATAGCCCCGATATCTCCCTTAACAAAATAATGTCGTCATTGTAAATATTTTTTTTTCTTTTTAACAAAACCCACGTATCGTTTCTGCACATGCGCATTGCGATACGTATACGTAGTGATTTTTAGAACTGCTTTATGTCCCTATTCCGTCACACGTACCCTTAGACAAGGAAAGAGAGCACGTACCTATGTACCTAACGTACCGTTTCCAATGATATAATAGTCACTAGATGGAGCTTAGAGAGAGAGGAATGGACTGGGAAAGTGTGACGTAAAAATTTGTGTTCTATGCTGTTGAATTGGGAAATGTAAACGAAATGATTCCAAACAGCAATACTATAAATCTCCTGAAATAACTTTTGAGTTATTTTCTTATTATTATACTTTGAAATATAACGGAAGTATCATAATTAAATACATATAAGCAAAAACTTTCCAAATTCGTTTTTTAAAGTACCATTTTTGTAAGTATTCTTAAAATTTATGACAATGCACAACTTTAAAGATTATTTTATAATATTTTTACGGAAATTGTTCGTCTATCTACTTTAGTGATGTAAATTAGATGAATGAACACTTACCAATGAAAAAACAGTAATTAACTCCCAAAAATCAAGAAAATACAATACAATAATTAATAACACCTATAAAATATACCATAAAAAAAGTTGTTTGGAATCTTTTGGTTTGACACTTACCTCACTACTTTCTCAGTCCATTAGCGTCAACTTAAGAGTGAGATGCAATGAGTCGATACAGCTGATTTACGGCAAAATAGTATTGTGGGGCATGTATTTTATCCGGATTTTCGGTGTTTTTGTAGTTGTACGAGTTTAATACGGTGTAGTGTTATAATTTATATAAAAAAAACGGGTCCGGCGTAGAATAGGGAGACACGAATTTCGCAAAAAAAATATTAACACTAATAAGGGACTGCTTTCTTTAGTAAATTTTCGTAAAAAAATTTGCGGGTTATCCAGTATTTTCCGAGAAAAATGGAATCAAAAACTCAAATTTTGTAGGTTAAATACACAAAACATTCATGCCTGTATGCACCATTGTACAATTTCTCTGATTAAGACTTTAACCGTGATTACTTAATGTTTTTCTTATGCACCAATGCCTGTATGCACCATTGTACAATTTCTCTGATTAAGACTTTAACCGTGATTACTTAATGTTTTTCTTATGCACCAAGCCTTTTTTCTCCTAATCAGCAATTAACTTTTAACCGCCCGATGGCCTGGGATTAAGACTAGATAACCGCGGTTACTTAATAAGTGAGGTTAGGATGTTTTGTTTGGTTCTGATTTCTGATTTCATTTACATGTATTTTTGTCAATAGTGAGTAGTGATAAACTGTGGCAGTGAAAAATAATTATGGAAGTGGAAGACATATTATTTGATGATGAACTAGACATTAATGACATAGTGTTAGATGGGTTTCCTAGTCGTTGGAATGAGAGAGAAAATTATTTCGAAGCCCTGGATGACCTTAGTTTCTTTCGTCGCTTCCGCCTCACGAAACCAACAAAGGTAGATCTTTTTGAAGAGGTTGCGAATCCCTAACTTATGATAATAGGGTGTAAGTATACCCTATGCAATTTTATGTCTCCAATAACTATGTGGAATTGCACTTTAAACTGTATTCTTAAAACAAAAGGAAACAAATTAAAGCTGACAATTACCTATAATTTTGTTGTGTTCTGTAATCGCGCCTTTATTTTATTTTTTATTTATATATTTATTGATGAGATCTAGTAGTTAAGAATAACATGTGTCATGAAGATTCGATTTGAAGTTCTGTCATTAATTTATGTACAATCGAAATACATTCTTTTAAATAATATGTAATGTTATTAGTTACAACAAATTTCAAACACCAGAATCCCTCTTTGTCCGTAACCTTCATATTAATCAACATCAAATTGTGACAGACATGACGGATTCCTAGGAAAATTGCGATGTTGCCAGCTGGCCATAATTACCAAATCACGATTAGTTAATTTGAGTGCAAAATTCTTTGGTGCATCGAATAGACTTTTTAACCGTGATTAGACACTTAGCCATGGTTAGCTAATTACGATTAAACGTGAAAATGGTGCATACAGGCACAAGCCTTTTTTCTCCTAATCCGCAATTAACTTTTAACCGCTCGATGGCCTGGGATTAAGACTGGATAACCGCGGTTAGTTAATAAGTGAGGTTAGGATGTTTTGTTTGGTTCTGATTTCTGATTTCATTTACATGTATTTTTGTCAATAGTGAGTAGTGATAAACTGTGGTAGTGAAAAATAATTATGGAAGTGGAAGACCTATTATTTGATGATGAACTAGACATTGATGACATAGTGTTAAATGGGTTTCGTAGGCGTTGGAATGAGAGAGATAATTATTTTGAAGCCCTGGATGACCTTAGTTTCTTTCGCCTCACGAAACCAACAAAGGTAGATCTTCTTGAAGAGGTTGAAGCCCTAACTTATGATAAGTACACCATATGCAATTTTATGTCTCCAATAACTATGTGGAATTGCACTTTAAACTGTATTCTTAAAACAAAAGAAAATAAATTGTATAATTTTGTTGTGTTCTGTAATCGAGCCTTTATTTTATTTTTATTTATATATATATTTATTGATGAGATCTAGTAGTTAAGAATAACATGTTTCATGAAGATTCGATTTGAAGTTCTGTCATTAATTTATGTACAATCGAAATATATTATTTTAAATAATATGTAATGTTATTAGTTACAACAAATTTCAAACACCCGAATCCCGAAACAGCCTCTTTGTCCGTAACCTTCACATCAATCAACATCAAATTGTGACAGACATGACGGATTCCTTGATTCCTAGGAAAATTGCGAGGTTGCCAGCTGGCCATAATTACTTAATCACAATTAGCTAATTTAAGTGCAAAATTCTTTGGTGCATCAAATCTACTTTTTAACCGCGATTACATACTTAGACGTGGTTAGCTAATTACGAGAAAACGTGAAAATGGTGCATACAGCCATCACTGTTCAAGGTACGTTATGTCATGTAGATACCAGCGTTGCCACATCTCTAAATAAAACCTAAATATTAGGAAAATATTTTTTTACATTATAAATATATAAAAAATATTGATAATAAAAGATGAAATATAGAGAATATTACTAACCAAAACTTATCGGTCTTTTTGCATATTTTAAAAGAAAACAAAGATAAACAAGCACGCCAAATTAAGTGACGGGTGGCGATGCTATCCTAATCCAACCTAACCTAACCTAAAATAACGTAACTCAACCTAACCTTACCAAACCAAACCAAACCAAACCAAACCTAACCTAACCAAACTAAACTTTACCTTACATAACCTAACCTAATCAAACCTTACCTAACTTAACCTAACCTAACCTAACCTAACCTAACCTAACCT
This sequence comes from Ophraella communa, assembly GCA_035357415.1. Taxonomy (NCBI): domain Eukaryota; kingdom Metazoa; phylum Arthropoda; class Insecta; order Coleoptera; family Chrysomelidae; genus Ophraella; species Ophraella communa. Next base: position 21,527,263 of record CM068991.1, on the reverse strand, counting down.
AACCTAACCTAACCTAACCTAACCTAACCTAACCTAACCTAACCTAACCTAACCTAACCTAACCTAACCTTACCTAACCTAACCTAACCTAACCAAACCTAATCTAACCAGGCCTAAACTAACCCGAAGGTAAACTATCCTCGAAATGAAACCGGTCAGTGTAGAGACAGATTCGCATAAAAGAAAATATCAAAAACAGAACCTGACGATGCTAGTTTTTAGCGAAACAGCTGTCATTGCATTTAAAAACGTATTTTGCCAATAAATAGTGGAAGTTTAGTTCAACCGTTTAGTTGTTTACTGTTCTTAGTAAGATAGACTTCCACAAAGTAAAGGTTACTACAATCAATTTTATTAAATTTTTCTTCTTTAACCAAGTCACCATTCCGGCGTCATTTTTGTTATGAATATTCACAACATCTAAAATATTCTGTAATTTCCATTTTAAATTCAAAAATAAATAAAAACAAGTAATTAATAGTCTAACCAACAATTGTGAAAAAAATATGGCAATGTTGGAATGTTAACGTTAGACAACTTATATTAAATGTCAACGTCGAAACAGTATGTTGTCATAAAAATCGTGGTAAATTTTTAGTTCCATGGGAAGAAATAATTCTAAAAGTGAGGTTAATCAATGGGTTTATTAAAATTTATTGCAATATAAATTAAATTGGCTTATAAAACTCAATTTTTTGCATATAATTTGAATTAAATATTATAATAAGTAAGTTACTTTAATTTTCAAGTTATTAAATTTCGAAATTCGTGTCTCCCTATTGTTCACCGGAACCGAGGGGGAAGGATGAATAAAGCCACAATACATTTGTAAAAAAGTTTATTACTGGTGTTCAAATAAAATCAATTTAGAATATTTGTTCATGGCTATAAGCCACTTTTTTAGTAAAATAGCATTCTTTGGAAAACTAAAATACAAATAACTATGGACAGATACATTCCTGTGGGAATAAATCGTAAATGGGATTTAATTGTCCATTTTTTAGTTAAATAATGTAACTACTTACCTATGGAAGGATACATTTTTATTTCTATCATACCTATTTGTACAACCGTAGGCTGAACATGAATGAACCATTTTTAAGTCTTTAATAGTTTTTTTGGTTCCGGTGAACAATAGGGAGACACGAATTTCGAAATATAATAACTTGAAAAGTAAAGTAGGTAACTTACTTATAATATTTAATTCCCTCTTAACTCTTCATAGGAAAAATTTCAAATTTTCTGTTGAATATATATTATTTATTTAATTTTCTGCAAATTTTTTAAAAATATTAATTGAATATAAAATTTACAGTTCACTAAATACTGTATTAACAATATAACTTGACAGTAACACTTTCAATTTGTATATTATTTTATAATTTTTCATTAAACAAATTTTAATTCTAACGCGTTTATATAAACTGGTATTGTATTACAATTTCAAGCTAATAATCACATTAAAATAAACAGCAATGTAGTTCTACTATAATATTAATTCAATATTTTAAAATTTCACTCTAATTTTTCTCTTAGCATTTGAACAAATTATTATTTTTTCAATTTCCTTCTGAGTTTCCTATATAATTCCTTATAATTCAAAATTGTTGCCCCAAGTCAAGTGACCAAAATGTGTCTAATTTTGTCGTGCGTATAATTTCTCCTATAGTTCTTACTCTCTCTAATGTTGCAGTCAATGTTTAATATACGACGGATTGTCAAAGACGCATCTAGTAACGCAAGAATACATCCAGCGCCGGATTCCGTTATGAGGTTAAAATAAGCCAATTAAAATGATGCTTGTGGGCGAAGTTCCTACCGTTGATATTTCACGTGACGTTAGGTATAACTGAAAGTAATTTTTAAGGTTTTAAGCAGGTATTTATCAGTATTTATTATTTTATGATTGTTTTCCTTTGATCTTGTCTTCATTTCATAGTCTTTAAAAGTAGGTAAACAAAAGGTATTGATTTTTTGTGGAAAATTTTAACTAACGTGTAAATGGAAAACTTTGTGTCTTCCTCGTTAAATGAAAAATTCATTAATGTGAGTATCAAATCAAATATCTATTTTTGGCTTGGCGTATAGATAGTAATAAGAACAATTATTAAATTAAATCTACCAATTTTTTAGTCTGTTTTGCCACCTGACTGGGGACCAAAATTATGGAGAAAAAGATAATAGAAGGTGAAGATATAAGTTCCCTAACGTTCAGTTGCACGAACAAAAAAGTGTTTGGTAAATGGTTAAGAGAGTTTGAAAACTTAACCAATTCATCATACGTTATAAATAATACGGTTATTGAGGATAGAGAACGGATTAAACTTAAGTGAAATATTTAAATGATATATTGGTACCTATACATAATATATTGAATTTTTGAGATTATTAAAATTATTTAGTAAACATTTAAAAAGTTTTATTTACCATATAAAGTTTAAATTTAATTTTAGATGTCACCACTTTACTCGGTGCTCAAAAACTTACGAACCATCTTCACAAATTAAAACGAGAAATACCAACTGCCCTTCAAAATTAACATTAAAAATTCATATTATTAGAAAAAAATAGTAATGATGTAAGAGAACAGTTATTACGTCTCTACAAAAATGGACATACAGCAGGAACAGCATTAGAAATGATTAAGTGCAATATCCAGCTAACTTGTGATGACTACAACACAGCTTTAGCAGATATAGGAATAGATGCCCAAGTTATAAATATTTGATAAAAACTGGATTTCGTTATGGATTAAAACTACAATAATTTGCCCAAATCTATGAAATATTTCAACTCTCGGAGGTTGGAGGATGGAAATAAAAAATAAGTAATAAAAAATCCTCAGTATTTTTACCCTTAATTTAGTTACTGATAACCAAAACATGTATATTAATTAAATTAAACTTATTTTAAAAAAACCTGATATTATCCCCTGGCATAATAAAAAAATACACCTTTATAATACATTTTTACACTGCAATTATATATTTTTTTACTTTCTAGCCTAGAAAGCACAAATTGAAAAAGTGCGCCAAATATTCAAGCCACACCTACTAATATTTCTATTGGCCTATTTTAGCCTCATAACGGAATCCGGTGCTGGATGTATTCTCGCTCCAAGGCCGATAAACATTTACCAGGATTGCCTAATCGGGCTGATTTGTCCGCCAGCTGTGTGACGTCACTGCAGTCCTTCATTATAACGTTTACCAAATAAATGCATGGAAATAATAGGAATTAGACAGTATTTTTATGATTTCTTTAATACTAACGTACCACTATTTGGATTTTTAAGATTAAACACTTATAATTTATAATAAATATTCTCATAAAATCGTTTTAATACAGCCGAGGACTGCAGTGACGTCACGTGCGATCGATTTTTTGGCGAACGTACGTCTTATGGGATTAAGCAATCCAAGGAGTAAATTCCAAGATTTATGGGCACAGTTGGCAAGGGCTTTAAATGCTGTGGGTTTGGGTGAAAAACCTACTGAAAAATGGCAAAAGGTGAGGGTGAGAGTACATTAAGAGGGAATAAGAGCAGGTAATATATAAATAATCAATTTCGTTCACAATTGGTAACATTTTTTAAAATAATGTGGTTCAAATAATTGAAAAGAGCATAAACAAATATAGAAAAATCAAGATAAATACAACAATAAATACAAGTAAAAAGCAAAGCAAAATAAATCACAAATTTATAAATATAAAATATAACCTCTCTTTTCAAAACAAATTTTTGTGTGGAGCGTTAGTAGTACCAACAAAAAATATTAAAATTTAATCGGGAGGAGTTGAGAATCACTTCCAGTCGGTTGCGATTCGGTACCGATTGCGCTGCCGACCAGTGTAGTTCGAACGTGACGTTACGTATCGACATGTTAAGAATCCCTGCCCAGGACCCCTATTTTCGAACGTGTGATGTGAAGTGAATGTGATGTGAGTAGGGAAGTGATCGATCCCTGACAAAACCTTTCATGGGTCGTATTTTCGATATCACAACGTTGCCTCGTTATATTTATGAAAAATGAAAGAATTTTGACGTATAACATACATACTAGAAAGTTGGCAACGTTTGATAAATTGGGTTTGAGGCAGTTCAAACTGATAACTATATTCTTTTATTTATGATAACTACAACTATATTCTTTTATTTATGAAAAATGCAAGTTTCAAAACAAAACTACGGTAACAACTCTAATGAACATATGATTTTGACAATACGCTGACGCCTGAATAATAATGCGCATGTTTCACTGCTCCGACTGGGTCTGACCAAGCGAAGTGTGATGTGAGCTATCATATAGTCTAAAAATACGGTTCACCGGTTTCTCACCAGTGATCTATCACATCGCATATTCGAAAATAGGGGTCCTGGTAAAATGTTTATCATTCTTTTTCTCCTTAGACCATATATGGTCTAAGTTGTTCTCGCTCTAGTAACTTGTTATTGACCGTACCCTTAGACAAGTGTAACCTAACCTAACTTAATCTAAGACCGTACCGCTTTATTGTGTTCTGTGGTCACATTTTTCAACGATTAAGCGACAAAAGTGATGTACCTATGCTCAAAAATTATAACATTGTTATCATAAATCATAACCAACTATTCTGTGATATGCGATAATGGATTTAAAAAGAAAAATATTATTTTATGGTAATGACGACATTATTTTGTTAAGGGAGATATCGAGGCTATTTTTTAGGTTAAAAATTACATGAATGGTTACGTTACGTTACAAACGCATTTGATTTATACTTCTTTTTGATTAGTTACGTATTATTATCTATTACCCTTATATCCATATACAATATAATATGGTCTAAGCTATTACCCAATATTAGGTTTGTTCCAACCAAGCAAAGAATCGTTCTAGAACGGTAATATTACCACTCATGAGACCAAATTTGTGCACTGCGCAACTCACTACACCACTGCGCACAAAATAGTATATTAAACAACGCATTTCATATGGAATTCTGTTATGACACGAGTTCAAGTTTAAAAAACGAATCGCGAAGCGATAAGTTTTTTAAAGAACGAGTGTCACAACAGCCATATGAAATAAGTTGTTTATAATATTTTTTATATTTTGCCCTTTTTACCATTTTTTAAATTAATTTTTTATTTTTATGTAATTACGAAAATTTTTATTTTAAAAAGTATGTCGGCAGCACTGTGTAATTTATAAAAATTGACAGTTGTGACATTTAAATTATCAAATGTTAATGTTTTAAAATATTTTAAAATGAATAATATACCAATAATAATATATTATATAAGTAAAATATTATATTCATATTCACAGATACTTTCTTAAAGAACAATATAAAATTAATAAATTGCTATTAACCACAAATGTCATTGTCAATAGTCTTGCCTTTAGATACTTCACTCATGTCGCATGTCGCCAACCATTTAAAACAAAAATTTGCGTGCGTAAAAGTTACATTACGATACGCAAATGCGTTTTATAATGCAGATTTTTATAAGTGCAAAATATAAAAATTACTATTTTAGAACGGTTCTCTGCTTGGTTGGAACAGACCTAATATCTATTCTATGCCTTTTCTTATCTATGTTCTATGCTATGAAAATGAAAAAACATTCTAAGGACATGGTACTTCTAAGTCTATGGATCAAAGATCAAATTTTGTCGAACATTTTTAAAGTAATTTTTAGCATGATTCTTTTTTACCTTGGAAAACGTTTCTAAATGGTAAATTTCAAAACGAGTAAATATAAATTTAATGTTATTTTTTAAATTTGTTCCTTACAATGGAGATGAGCCAACAACTACATGATATTTTCATGGAGGAGATTAAAGTTGAAGAGCATTTTGTTCCAAATGAAACAATCAAAGAAGAAATTTGTTTTAATGAACTGGACAATCAAGCTTGTGTAATAAAAAACAGTGTGTTTTCAATAAAACAGGAAAATGATCCTAAGTTATATACAGATCATTTACAAGAATCCTATTTTAAAACTGAAAGTGTCTTTAACTTGACTAGTGATGATGAAGCTCAAAAGTGTAACTCAATTCTACTAAATTGTAAAAATCCATCAAAAAAAGGTATGTACATTGACTGTAGGGATCTAATGTACCTATAATGTGACCACTTCAGAAAATTTAGCTAGATTTGTGTTGTTCTTTTAAAATTAAATATATATGTAGTTAAAACATATACAGATCATCACAATTTTTCCATATAAAAGCTAATTTAAATTGGCACTCACTTTCCAATTAGTTGAATAAAAGTCTATTGCTCTAAATAATTATTCTTTTTGTATGTTTTAATTATTTATACATCAATTTCCTTAAAATATTCACTTTATAAAAAGATTACCTGAACTTAAAACAATTAACTTTTTAACAAAACTTCCACAGTTCATTAAAAAAGTAGGTAGGTATTAATTTTTTAGCTGTTTTGCTAAATTATCATCATATTGAAATATTGAAGTTACATATTGTTTTATTGTTTATTAATTGAGTAGTGTTAAGACTAAACCAAGTATTGAAGTAATAAGGCATAACACTATTAAAGCCTAGATGTTAGTATCTGTAAGAGATTCTCCTGGATATATATTTCCGTATACGATCAGTATAACTGTAGATATATAGAAAGTCCAGGAAAAACTATATTGTGTTGATCTTTAGAATAATTTAATGTGTTTGTTATACATTTATATCTTATCTATACCTATATAAATTGAAGACTCAATCAAAGTAAATAGTTAAATAGTAGAGAACTTCCAATATTTATTTTTTCATTTTAAATTACTGCTAGATGTGTTTTTATTTAGTTTTTCAAGAAAATCAAAATTTTGATTTTTATCACAAATATGTATTATTTTACTTACATTAATTTGTGTGAGTGGATTATGTGTGTTCAAGTAGGCATTTTACTTAGTTTGACTTACCCTGTTGTTGCAATCTATATATTAAGTTTTCATTGTATTGTAATTAAATTTTTTTCATTAATTGACCTATTATATACACCATTACATTTTGGACATTTATTTTTGTAAATACCAGATTTTTTAAATTTAATTAATTTTGTGTGCATGTTTATATAACAGTTTTTTCCAATATTATTTTGTGTTTTAAATGAAATTAATGTAGGTAGATATTAATTAATTAAGGTAGCCAAGATATAAAATATTGAAGATTAAGCATTTTCGTTTAAAGAACTTACAAAACTGTGATATTTTGATAGATGAATGAAATAATCAGAGTACAGTGGGTTGCCAAATTAATAGGGACACTAGAAATTTTTTACATTGGGTACATTCAGGAGGTCCCAGCGGCTAGATCTAGCTACTCAGCATGCTGTGGCCACTGTTAATAAGCGCCTTCGTTTCGCCTGAATGCGTAGCTCACTGAAAGCGGAACAAAAGTCAAAACATTTGAAAACATAACCCAATTTTTATTTTGGTTTTTATATGTCTATTGTGTTTATGTACAAAACTACAATAATTATCTTCAATTATCAATTGAATAAATCTTAACCCAACAATCAACACCTTAGAATATAATTAAGATCAACACAAACCTACATAACCCAATTTCGATATGTCATTAATGTCAAAATCGTGATGCGCTTTTTAGAAAGCGACAAATTTCTACGCTGAGCAAAACAGTCAGCCGCTGTTGAATAGCTTTCAAGCAGCGCTACATTCAGAGAGACTCCTTACTAAGCGATCTCAGCCGCTGGGACCTCCTGAATGTACCCATAGTCTCAGTTTTAATGAACTCTTAGACAAGTAAAGAGAGAGGACTGCGCATTGGAATAAATTTATGTAACCCATTTACCACCAAACTAATGGCCGACAATATTGACATAGGCGTATCATACGATTTTTCTTATACGATTATTAAATAATCATTTTCATTATTTCGTATTACAAATCTAATTTAAAAAAGTTTTTAAATATGTACTGCTCCAAAAAAAAACAACAATCATTTTAAAACATATTTATTTAATAAATATTACAATTTTAATCTATTTTATCTATTTTAAATATATGTTTTTGTTCCACGCCACTGCAAAACTATTACATCTATGAGAAAATAATAACAATTAATTGAAAAATAATCTTTAAAACTGAATGGAAACAATGTTCAAAATGTATGTACAATTATTTTAAGTTATCGTACATAACATATGTGATTTAGTTAAACATCTATTACCTGAAAGCTGTAATATTAATAAAAATAAATTTCAAGGAAATAGTTGTAAAATACTTCTTACCTATGAAATGAAATTCCTTGCTCTTTTTTAGCACTCTGACTGTTGCACTTATAAGCTACACAATTAACCATTTTAAAATGTCTATTCAGGTTATTAAAAAAGGTGAAAATTAATAAAAAAACTAAAAAAATACAATTCGATGTTCCAAATTTGTTTACCACCAAACGTTTGAAAATTGGCTTCACTCACACGCATAAGGTTTTCATTGCCATGCGCTGTCCTCTCTCTTTCCTAATCTAAGAATGAACTATACTCGCAAATTACTGTCTTTATACAGAAAATAATTTATGTTTTTCATTCTGGCAACCTTGGTGACGCTTTTCGTGATTGACAGTGGCGGGAAAAGTAACAAACATGTCAGTATTTTAACTGTCATTCAGTTTGTCAAAAGTTTGGTTAAGAACGTTAGTTAGAGTGTGCTCAAAGAAATATTGAAATAAATTGTTTTCATGAAGTGTACTAGTTTATCTTGATAAAAACGTAAGTCTTATGCATTTTTCTATTGATTTATGATAAATTTTATATTACTTTTTAAATTAAAGTAATTTTTTTTTATAACCTCAAATTGATGTTTTTGCAGCATGGGTCGGACTACAGACACGTCTCCAAGAAAATGTGCAGAAGTAAAGGCGTTGCTACTCCATACTAGCCATTCACAAAGAGAAATTGCAGCAATAACAGGCATTTCAAAGTCTGTAATCAACAGAATAAAAATAAAAATCGACCAAAATCTTTCCCTGAATGTGGATCGTTCGGGAAAATGTGGCAGAAAACGGGTCACTACTCCTCGCACTGACCGAAGGATCAGGGACATCTGTCTCCAAAACAGAAAACAGAGTGTGGCGCGTTTAACCTCCATGATCAATGAACAGGGAGTTCAAGTTTCGAAGAGAACTGTTCAGAGGAGGTTGGCTGAGGAGAATCTCATCGGTCGTCGTCGTTTTAAAAAACCTCGCCTCACAGATGCAATGAGGAAAAAGCGGCTGAATTGGGCTAAATCACACAAAAATTGGACTGTTGAGGACTGGAAGAAGGTAATCTATTTGATCTGAAGTCACAAAGCTCTTAAATTTATTTATTTTTTAAATTTACTATTTTTTTCAGGTGTGTTTCTCCGGAATGTCTCGTGGAGAGAGTGAAACATCCTGTGAGTGTTATGGTGTGGTCGGTGATCTCTTCCGAAGGAATGGGGCGCCTCCACATCGTGGAAGGGACCATGAGGCAGGACCAATACAAGCAAGTACTGGAAAATCGGCTTCTGTCACAAAGCCAGGAGTGTCACTGCATTTCTGGCTGAAAAAAATGTGGAGGTTTTGCCATGGCCGGGTAATTCCCCGGATATGAACCCCATAGAGAACCTGTGGGAATTCACCAAGAGAGAGATCGCCAAAGAAGTCATCACGACAAAAAGACAGCTCATTGTGGCATCACTCTCCACAACTAAAGGAAAACGCAAAAAAATGCATTGAAAGTATGCCACGACGAGTGCAAGCAGTGATTGCAGCAAAAGGCGGAATCACAAAATATTGATTTTTTCCACCTTGTGCGGTCCTGTGTCCTTAAAAGCTAAAATAAATTTTATTTTCATTATTTTTATTGTGTTTTTATGTTACTAATTACATGTTTATGTCAGTAAGACATAATTTACAAATTCTGAATCAAATAAATCCGAAAATTCTATACCTCAAATCTAAAATTCGATGTTTTTCATAGTGTCCCTATTAATTTGGCAACCCACTGTATATGTTACATATTTTATTATTTTTTAAAATTTCTAATGGAAGGGGCTGCCATTTATTTAGAAAATACGTGTAGGTACTCTAAATGAGCCATTACCTACCTGCTGTCAAATACGTAATGATTAGTTTTTAATGTAGAAATGAGTGTAGAAATAGTATATTACGTAACGCGTTGGTTGAGGAGTCATTTACGCACGAGCGACAAAATGGTAAGTACGAGGTGAAGCCGGGGTAATTGACTTTAACCTACGAGTAACGTACTATACTTTATCTACGACAAATTAAAACTAACAAGGTATTTATATAGACGTTTATTTTTAACTATTTATATAGAAACTTTATAAATATATACCAAATTTAAGAAACTATTTTGTATTAATGTTAATGATGAAATGAGAATAATTTTAAAAAATCTCTCATTGGAGAAACTTTTTATACACTTAAATAAATAGTCGTAATATAACGTACAATTAAATCAAACTAAATTGACATTGGATAATAGTATATTATTTAACGAGCGGTAATGTAGGTCATAACTCACGCAGATGAAGTTTGCAGCACGAGCCGCAGGCGAGTGCAGTAATTCATCAAGTGAGTTATGACCATTACCGCAAGTTGAATACTATACTTTATCTACGACTTTAACAATAAATACTAAAATGTAAGTATAGAAAAAGAACTTTATTTATAAACCGTAATAGTAATAACAAATGAAATAAAAGTTTTAAGTAGTAATTATTCATTTTGCTTATTGATGAGATTAACTGTAAAGTGTGAACAACCAGTAAACTGAATTATGCAAGTTAATTGTTTCGTTCGAGTTTGTTGCATATAGGTATGTTCTAGAAGAAGTACCAACTGGTTGAGGAGTTATAGAACTATATATTTTATTTGCAGTATTTGTCTTATTCCTTTCGGAATCATTAATATATCCCTAAGCAACATTAGTTCATCTCCAACCACCATGGCGTTTAGTGCCGTGATATCCCCTCCAGCATCTACTAATAAAGTGGCTGACGAGCGGTGAAAACAATGCCCAGTATATAAATTACTATCTGGTAATTTTAAAAATAAATCAATATCCTTCCCCATTGCTCCAAATTTGTGATTCCATGACAGTATATAGTTACTGTGACAGTATGGTTCAATAACTCACTAGAGAGTTATAACTCACGCTTTTTGTTTATGGATACTATTAATTCCTCAAAAGCAGTTGAATAATTATTGTATAATTTAATAGGAGTAGATAAAAATTAAACAAAGTTGACATTAGATACAGGGTGTTTCATTGGGAAAGGGCCTAACTTTAACTGTTGATGGGGATCACTTTGGTGGTTCCAAAAACCTATATTTAATGTGTCTGCTGTACTTTATAACCGAGATACAGGGTGTTTTATAAATTTATTCTATTTCTTTCGAACCTCATAACTTCCGAGTTACCCTGTATATTATTTTGAGTTTTGGTACACGTAATAACCATTACCTAGAGACTCCATCAAAAGCATCTCCAAAAAGATAATGCAGGTCCGGCTTAACAAAAAATTTCAAAACTCGTCTTTTCTAAAAACAACACCCTGTATATAGATTTTCTGAAAATTGCTCTTTATAATAGAAAAGGGTATGAAAAATCGAATCTACTTATTCCTTTTTTATTTTTCCGCAGACAATTTTACTACCAAAAATTCACCGTCAAACTTATAATTTATGCACGTTTTAGGGGTTAGCAATGGTATCGGAGAGATTTTTTTTTATTTTTTAGCTTGAAATGGAATCCATTCAATGCATCTAGAGAAGCATCCTAGAAATTCAATTGAGTGTGTATGTTTACGAGTACAGACCACTAAAAATGTGATTACAGGGCCGTACTTAGAACATACTCATTCAGTATGTTTCGAATATCTCGAACACCCTGTATCAACAAAAGTAAAATACGAGAAATAAATTTGTTTATTTCAAATAACGAAGAGATTTTCATAAATTTAAATAATTAACATGAACAGAAAATAAGAAATTCTAACAACATTGTTCAAACAAATATCTCGAGAAGAAAATCCATTTCCTACAAGAGAGGCCCATTCGCAACACAAATTTTCTGTTAACGTTTGGTGCGGTGTCATTGATAATAAATTAATAGGACCACACATCTTTCCACATAGACTGACTGGCGAAGTCTATTTGGATTTTCTGCAGAATATTTTACCATTGCTATTAGATGATGCATACGTAAATGTAGCAGGAATGTATTATCAGCATGACGGTGCTTCGGTGCATTACAGAGTAATAGTGAGGAATTTTTTAAATGAAAATTTTCCTAATTCATGGATAGGCAGAGGTGGTCCGAATAACTGGCCTTCAAGGTCACCTGACTTCAATCCTGTGGATTACCATATTTGGGGATATCTAAAATCAAAAGTATATGCTACCGACATCAATAGCAGAGAAGAACTTCTTCGAAGAATAGAGAATGCCTGCGGAAAAATCAGAAATAATCCAGATATGATTAGAAGGTCCATTCGCAATATTACAAAAAGGGCAAGAAAGTTCATAGAGCAGAATGGAGGTCATTTTGAGCAATTTTTGTAGATTGGACTTTTTTTGTTTGAACAATGTTGTTAGAATTTCTTATTTTCTGTTCCATGTTAATTATTTAAATTTATGAAAATCTCTTCGTTATTTGAAATAAATAAATTTATTTCTCGTATTTTACTTTTGTTGATACAGGGTGTTCGAGATATTCGAAACATACTGAATAAGTATGTTCTAAGTACGGCCCTGTAATCACATTTTTAGTGGTCTGTACTCGTAAACATACACACTCAATTGAATTTCTAGGATGCTTCTCTAGATGCATTGAATGGATTCCATTTCAAGCTAAAAAATTAAAAAAAATCTCTCCGATACCATTGTTAACCCCCAAAACGTGCATAAATTATAAGTTTGACGGTGAATTTTTGGTAGTAAAATTGTCTGCGGAAAAATAAAAAAGAAATAAGTAGATTCAATTTTTCATACCCTTTTCTATTATAAAGAGCAATTTTCAGAAAATCTATATACAGGGTGTTGTTTTTAGGAAAGACGAGTTTTGAAATTTTTTGTTAAGCCGGACCTGCATTATCTTTTTGGAGATGCTTTTGATGGAGTCTCTAGGTAATGGTTATTACGTGTACCAAAACTCAAAATAATATACAGGGTAACTCGGAAGTTATGAGGTTCGAAAGAAATAGAATAAATTTATAAAACACCCTGTATCTCGGTTATAAAGTACAGCAGACACATTAAATATAGGTTTTTGGAACCACCAAAGTGATCCCCATCAACAGTTAAAGTTAGGCCCTTTCCCAATGAAACACCCTGTATAACTATTATTTTCTTGACATTTAATTTGACAGGTAATTAATAAATAAAAAAAAAATTGCATTACATTTTTGGAAAAAAATTTGTCATACTTGAGATTTGAACTCACGTCCCATCGTTTACAAGGCAAACGCTCTAATTTATGACCTATCGCTTTGAAATTTGACAGGCAATGCTAATTTCATGAATTTAAACATCAACAGATACGTATTACGCTTAGAACAAAAAAGATACAGGAAGGAGTATATGCAAAATGACCATGAGTCCAGAAAGGAGCTTGCATATGGCGGCCAATTGTCAATTTTAATTTCCGTTTCCATTGACGTACCGAAAAAAAATAAAGATTATATCAAGGTTTTTATTTTTAATAAATTTCAACCAATCAAGTGTGTGAATACAATTAGTGTTCTTAATAATTTAGTATTTATAAAAACCGAATGATACGCCTATGCGCTTATTTTTGACATTTATATGCAAATAATGCTTTGACTGTATACTGTAAACATAAACAACAATGAGTCATACTAGGAGCTTCAAGATGGCCTACTTCCGTCGCAAATTTTCCTTAAAGTTAATATATGACAGAGTCCTTCCTGTTTCTTTTTGTTCTAGACTATTACGTATCTGTTGTGTAACTATGGTGTTAACCAGGCGTAGTTTGTCACATAATCAAGGCAATATATCGGCTGACCGATATACATCGAGTTATTCATGCTTCATGAACTAATGTCATATATTTCAGACAAATTAAAAAAATGGATTTGCTTACAGACGCCTGGACAAAATATATATAAGAAGCTTTATGCAGGCCTTTTAGGCCCATAGCTTTAAAATCTCTTTCCATTCTGTTTTTGCTTTTTGTTTCCAGTTCCGGATTTGTTTTCTCTTAGGTCCTCCTCTACTGCGTCTTTCCATCTTCTTCTAGGTCTACCTCGTTTGCTCGTCCCTTCTGGGATATTGTTTTTAAAACTCTTTGTAGATGACCTAGCCACTGCAATCTTCTTTTTTTTATAAATTTGCTGACAGGAGCCTCTTTAAATATTTCGTATAATTTCTCATCCGTCTTAAAATTTTCCTTTCCCAAGTCTCCAAACGTTGTGTTGTTTTGTTTGTCATTATCCATGTTTCGCACGCATAGGTTAGTGTGGGTCTTATCATTGTTTTATAGATTCTGATCTTTGTTTTTCTGGAAATTTCTTTACTTTTTAGAGCTCTTAGGCTTCCTGTACAATTATTACTCTTAGCAATTCATAGCTCTATTTCGTTTTCTTCTTGGCATTTATTATCTATTAGGACTCCTAGGTACATGAAACGCTCAACTTCTTCGAATTTTAGCGTAGTTCCATCTTGTTTACGTATTTGAAGATTTGTCATACTTCGACTTCCATGTTTATTGTTTAACTCCCTATTTTTAGTTTTACTTATATTAATTTGTAATCCTATCGTCTCTACTACTCTTATGAGTTGGAATGTTATTTCTTTCAGCTCTCTTCTACTTCTTGCTATTAACGCAATATCGTCGGCGTATGCTAAACTTTGATGACTTCTATTGAATAGTATTCTTTTTCTATTAATATTGCTTTGCCTTACTATATATTCCAGAGCCAGGTTAAATAAAGTTGTTGATAGTGGGTCCCCTTGTCTTAGCCCTTGCTTTAAAATATTCACTCACTTTATACCTTCAACTTTTACTCGGTTTGTTGTATCTTTTAAAGTCATCTGTGTTAGTCATACTAATTTCTCTGGGATTCCAAGATTCCTTAATATCTTAATTAATTTCTCCATGTTTATACTATCGTAAGCTTTCTTAAAATCTGACCAAAATATCGGTCGCATATATCCGTGCCATACCGACGAACGACCGATATATCGGCCGACGACGGAAATACACGACAGTCGCCGACGTGGTACTGTAGCCCACTGTAGCCAGCCAGGCTAACTACTAGTTAGTATCGTTCAAAATATCGGCAGAGGAACAGCCAGAGCCTCCAAAAAAGCGTGTTAGGGTGGAGAGTGATTGTTATAATGGTTTTTGCGGATTGAATCAACGTGAGGTACGCCATATCAGTGGTCTGCTTGAAAACTATGATGTATTTGGCTCTGATAGTGATGAGGAGCCATTTATTGATAGCGGGAGCGAATATATACCAAGTGAAAATGACATGGGACATTAGGAAAGTGGCGAAAGTGAGGTGAATGAAATAAGCTTTGAAGACAGGGATGTTCCAGTGCCAGATGTTGACATCAATGAGGATAATCTTGACACCGACGTAACAGACTATAGAGACCTAACTATTACATGGACAAAACAGGAATTTGTGCCAAAAGTACATGCATTTGATGACAGTAATAGTGGAGTGGCGAACGAATATTTGACTGAAGATTCATTGGAGATTGAATTTTTTTTAGATCTTTTTACTGAAGATATTGTTCGGTATATAGTAGTAGAAACTAACCGATATGCAATACAACAAAATGAGAAGAAGTGGAAACGATTATCAGAGTGAGAATTTTTTACTTTCATTGCATTGACTATGCTAATGTCGGGAAATAAAAAATTGGAAATAAACGAAAATTGGTCAGTAGATCCATTACTATACACACGAGCGCTCAGTAAGTACATGAGCAGAGACAGATATTTACAAATACTCAGAAATCTTCATTTTGCAAATAATGAGGAGGCAGAAGCTAATAACCGTCTGTACAAGGTCCAATATGTACTGGAAGAAATCAAACGAAGATTCAAATCACAGTTCTATCCATTTCAAAATTTGGTGATTGACGAGAGCACGATACTGTTCAAGGGTAGACTCAGCTTCAAACAGTACATAAAGACCAAACGTCTACGTTTTGGCATAAAACTGTATGTTCTATGTGATTGTGAGAGTGGTATTTCGTGGATTTCATTGTGTATATTGGTAAAGATACCTACGTTGAACAAGAAAATGTAACTGGTCTAGGAGCCTCGGGAAATATTGTGGCTATGCTTATGGAGCCGTATCTAAACAAAGTGCATTCGCTATACACTGACAACTTCTATAGTAGTCCAATACTGTCATACTATTTATTTGAAAGAATGACCAATTCGTGTTAAGTCTAATAGACTCCATATCCCCAAACTTGAAGAAAAACTTAGAAAAGGGGAAACTGCTTCGAGAAGCTCAGGTATTTGTTTAGTGACGAAATGGAAAGACAGAAGGGATGTCACGATGATCACCACTATGCACGAAAACAAAATTGTAACTTTGGACAAGATCGACCGTTCCACAGACGGGAATGTCAAGAAACCATTGTGTGTAATTGATTAAAATGACAAAATGGGTGCCGTGGATCGATCGGACATGATGATGAGTAGCGTTGACAGCCTGCGTAAATCTGTAAAATGGTACAAGAAATTGTTTGTGCACACCCTCGATATGTGTGTACTGAATGCCCGTGGTATGTTCTCTACAAAACATCCTATGAAATATCCACTTTCAAAGTTTCAATTGAACCTTATACGTCAACTTTTGGAAAGGTTTGTGTTTTTTTGATACCTAATGTACATAATTTGATGATGGTATTATATCTATTTCAGATACGGACAAGTCAATAAACCCACACCTATGTTTGCTGCAACAACTTCAAGATTGACTGAAAGGCACTTTCCATCCCTTGTACCTGCAACTGAAAAGTCCAAAAATGCTTCGAGAAGGTGCACTGTCTATTCCCAGACTATACATGTGTAAAGAGGCTTATGCGTGGTTCCATGTTTCCAAGATTTTCACACTAAAATAAAATTTTGAGTATTTTTAATTAATTAGTACTTAGTTTTGATGCAATATTAGTTTGAGTTGTTATTTTTGGGCATCAATATGCAATATCTTGTTAATTTTCGTTGACTACAATAAAGTTTTATTTCATTTTCCTGAAATAGTAATTTTATTTTATGCTAAATACAAGGTGACAGATATATATGACACCCGTCCATCGGGCATGCAAAAAACTGCCGTTCACACAACAAAACAAGTGAAAACGCGGCCGTCCTGAAAGGGTTAATTAAATTGATTGACATACCTTGATTTATGTTCGGTATGAATATTATTAATTGTCAGATTGTAAAGGTCACATTACCTGTAATATTTTCACAACTATAAATACTTAAAAAACACATTACATGTTTTACTATAGCTTCTAATTTACTACACCAACAAATCATCAAATGTTATTATACAGGGTGTTTCAAAAAAAAGGTAACACCGTCTCTAGGATAGGTAAAAACAGAAAAATAATTGGGATGGCTTAGTGAAATTTTTTTCTAACGCCATCCGTTTTCAAGATAAAGGGCGTTGAAGAAAATGAAAAATTACACATTTCTTACGATTTTGCCGAAACTACTGGCACCATTGCAATGAAATTTTATACGAATATGTTTTGGAAGCTAATATATCCCATGAATTTGTTTTTATAACTAACTCTCATAGAGGGCGCTAGTTTTTTTTTTCCTAGGGGGAAACCGCTTGGCGAAGAACGCTAAAGTCGATGCATTCAACAGTGTCGGGCGCCACTCCGACTAAAACCCCCCTGACCTCCTCCTCACCATTCCGGGACTGCTGTCAAGCATAACATCGGAATGGGGGTGCCCTCTGTCTTCAAGCTGGACTTTTCTACTTTCTATAATCTGACTCTTTGGTTTTCATAATTGCTCTGATATATCCTTGTATCCGATCCCATTTATCCTTGTTTTGTACCATCAATCCTATCAGATTTTCTTTTGTTAGGGGTACCCCTATGTCATTTTCCATCTCCCGTCTTAAAGAGCACCATCTTTGACACTGGAAAAAGGTATGCTCTGGGGTGTCACTCATTTTGCAGTATATGCATTCATCATTTTGTGCTTTCCCTATCCTCTTAGCGTAGCTTTTAAAGTAGTAGTTTATAGTAGTTTTAAAGTTTCTGTGATTGCAATTTACCCAATCCTCGATTTTTGGGATCAGTGTCTTGGTCCACTGGCCCACTACCTTATTCGCCTCCCATTCTGCTTGCCATTTTTTCATTTTATTTTCAGTTTCGTTCTGTTTCGTTCCTTCTGACTGGTCTTGTTTCTCCTTTGAATTCCTTTGAATTCCTCCTTTGAATTCCTTCCATTTTGCTTCGATTATTCTCATATTTCATCCCATCAATCCATATGGGAGCACCGTATAAAAGGATTGAGTGGACAACACCACATAAGGCTTCCCTTTTTTTACTGCCTGGTCCTGCGATATTTGGCATTATTCTTGTCAGCATTGTGATTTTTTGCTCGGCTTTCTTTACTGTCCTCTGGAAGTGTTCTTTATAGTTTCCTTTTTCTATCCAGATCCCTAGATATCTTATGAAATTTGCTGGCGTAATTATTGTTTCTCCGAGCTTAAAGCTAAGTTGGGGGTGTCCTTTTTGTCCCTTCAGGATAACTGCTTCTGTTTTATGTTCTGCTAAGCTTAATCCATTGTTGGCCATCCATAATTTAACTATTTTTAGTTATTTGTTAGTCCCGGCCACTAGTTTCTCCATATTTGGTGTCATCTGCGAAACCGATTTGTTCCGTCCCTTCTGCTAACCTTAAGTTAAAGACTCCGTCATAAAAAATATTCCACAGAGTAGGCCCTAGTATCGAGCCCTGGGGTACTCCAGCTTGCATGCCTAATCTATATCCCTTGTTTACCTCCACAGTTCTGTCCTTGAAGTAATTCGTTATAATGTTGATCAGGTACTTGGAGATGTTTCTCTTTTGTAATTCATTTAATATTTTGCTCCAAGGGGCAGAGTTGAAAGCGTTTTTAACGTCAAGTGTTACGAGTACGCACCATTTTCTGCTATTTTCCTTTATTTCCATCACTGCATTGACTGCTTGTATCGTTGACTTGCCCTTTCGAAATCCGTATTGTCTTTCCGATAGTCCTCCTTTCCTATGTAATTCTTCTTCCAATCTTTTCCTTATTAGTACTTCGAAGAGTTTACTTATCGTATTTAACAGACAGATGGGTCTGTATGTCGTAGGTGTGTCCGGAGATTTCTTTTCTTTAGGGATGAGAATGAGTTTGGCTGTTTTCCAGTCTTCAGGTATTTCTTGATCTTTTAGTAGCTCATTTAAGACACGTAAAATAAAATTTGGGTTGGTGTTAATAGCAACCTTTATGGCTTCCATTGGGATGCCATCTATTCCTGGTGCTTTACCTATCTTAAGCACTTTTTCTGCTTCTCTTAGCTCCTCCAGTGTGAAGAGTTTAACTTTCGACGTGACATAATTTTTTTCCCAAAAATCATTTACTCTGGGGAACAGTTTGGATGCTTCAGTTAGTCTTGTTTCATTGGTTAGCTCGTATGGTGTTTGTAATAGAAACTTTTTTGTTACTATTCTGTATCCTTCTCCCCATATATCATTATCAAGTTCGTCGCAAAGTTCTGACCATGTTTTCTTTTTTGATTTCCATATTTCTTTTTGTAGCTCTTTTCTTCGAGTTTTGTATACTTCTTTGGCCTCTATTTTTTTATGTTCATCAATATCCCTGCTTTTAGCTATTTTTGTTGCGTTTCTTCTAGCCTCAATACATTTTTTCCTTTTTTCGGCGATAGCTGGATTCCACCAATAAGGCATCTTCCCTTGGTTTCTATTTCCTACTCCTATTTTACTACTTTTCAGTGCTTGTTTTATTGTTTCAGTACAAGTATCCGGTGTGGCTTGTTCTTGTGGATTCGTCTCGATCTGCCAGTTTAAAATGATCTCAAATATCTCCCAGTCATATTCTGTTTTTAAACCCAGAGATTTTATTGCTTTATCTTTTGTCCCTTTGATTTCAAATTGTATGAATTGGTGTTCTGTAGCTGTCTCGTCGTCTAGAACATTCCAATTTGTAATGTGTTTTGCTAATTTTTGGCTGGAGCATGTAATATCTATAAAGGATGTGAACGATCCCCTGATAAACGTTGGCTTTTTTCCATCATTATGGATCACTAGGTCTAAGACTGCCATCCACTCGTTCCAGTATTCTCCTCGTTTATCAGTTGTCTGTGAGCCCCAAGTCGTGGATTTTACGTTTAGGTCTCCCATAATAATATAATCTCTATGTTTTTGGGCTTCATGCATAATATCATCGACTTCTCGTTTGTATTGATCGATTGTGATATTCGGCGAGCTGTAACAGCATATGAGACAGCATTTATTTATATTTAGGCTGATATATCCATGACCGTGTCTAACGCTTTTTACTTTCACGTTTCTGTTTCTAATAAGGACGGCTACGTCGAGTCTTTTGTCAGTAATCCATCTCCTGCTATTTACTATTTTTTTATTTGGTTCTCCAATCACCAATATATCCACTTCGTTTTTTGTGCAGGTGGCATGTGCTAAATCATGAGCTAATTTAGAACGTCCTAAGTTTACCTGTAGAATTTTTATATTTGTGTTTATAGCCATTTTAATGTGGAAGAAACACGCTGCTTGCTGTAGACAGAGTCCTGTTTCTTTGCTTGATCAAGGTTCTGTAGTATGGGCATCTTGTTTGGTCCTGTCTGTGCCCTGGTACATTACATTTTTGGCAGTATGAAGGGTTTTGGCATTTTTTTGCTTGGTGTCCTGCCTCTCCACATTTTAGACAGTTGTTGGTTCTGTCTTCTCCTGTACACTCGTTTATTCTATGACCGAATTGTAAGCAGCGGTAACATCTTATTAAAGTAACCCTTCTTCTTACCCTGCACATTACCCATCCAATCTTTATTTTCCCCTTGTTTGCTATGTCTTCCGCTATGTTTTTTTTTATCGATATCGTTGCGGTTTGGTTTCCATTTTGTGTGGGTCTCATTGAAAGTACTTTGATATCTGTGTTTCTTAAGTCTCTTCTTTCTTTTTGAATATCCGCTATTAATTCTCTTTCATCTATGCAGGCATCTATATCTGTTATATGCAAGATGGAGTCTTTGGACTTTACTACTACTTCCCTATCCTCGTTTTGGTTTTTAATCATGCTTTTTAATGTCTCTGCTTTATCTTTTTTACCCTCTATCTCCATAAACAGGTCTCCTTGTTTGGTCTTTTTGATCGTTCTGATTTTAATCCCTGCTTCCTCTATTTTGACCGCCCCCTTTACTTCTTTTAACAGCTCTGCGTATGTCTTCCCTTTGGCTCTAATTATCAATTTTTCTGTTTCTTTATTTCTTATGGTCACCGATTTTTTGGTTGTTTTCTCTTCTGTTTGATTTTCCAGAATTTCTATCTCGGTTTCTGTTGTGTGGAATACATATTCGATAGTTTTTCTTAGGTAGTCTTTGTCCGTTTCTCCATTTAGTACTCCAAGATTGAGAATTTTAATATTTTCCCTAGTTGAAAATTCCAGTAATTTATTAAGGATAATAAAAAACTCTTCGTTTTAACAAAAAAGCAATTTTTAAATAAATATTGGAAGTTTTGTTAAAACGAAGAGTTTTTTATTATCCTTAATAAGATGGACTTCCAAAAAGTAAGGGTTAGTACAATCAATTTCCAGTAATTTAGTAAATATCTCGTGTAGTGTTTGTATTTCAGTTATTCTTGATTCGTCCATAGTATATGGAAGAATAAAATAGTTGATATTTTTCTGATCCTTATTTCCTTTGCTATTTCTAACCTGTCTAGTTTCTTTAATGAATTCTATTTGCCCTTCAGTTAGGCCATCGCTGATCATTTCCAACACTTCCGGGTAGCGTGTTTCTAAAGCTTGTGGCATATCTTTAATTTTTGGGTTTAAAAGAAATGCTATATCCTCTTTTTAGTGTATGTTCGCTAGGTCGATGCTGCTCGTGCTTCATCTTGCCATTTGTAATCTATAATTTCTTTTAATTTTTCTACCCCAATTCCTGTCTGTAAGGTGTCATGTATTTCGTTTCTGATTTGACAATTTTTTCTATCTTCCTCTGTCTTTAGGTCTTTTTCGCTAACTTGAGTCTCTGCTGTCTTAGTTTCTTTATTTATGTTAAATCCAAATGCTTCGCCTTTGTATTATTTTATTCTTCGTGATAGTTTCTCCATATATGTTTTCTCATACACTCCGCCAAAAAAGTATCGCATCACTTATAAAATTACAAATATTTATTACCGCATTTGGTTAATTTAAATTATTTCTTTATGGCCCTTAAGAATATTAAGGCTAGAATAAATATTAAAATAAAATTTGTAAATACAGCTTACTGTTTAAGAAAAAAAAGTGATAATTGCTATTTTGTCTGGTTTTTATATTATCAGTCTTTATTTTACTTTGGTAAAGAGTGTACAGTTTGCGTTTAAATTAAAATTTTGTATTAAATATCGAGTATGGAAGGTCGTGACAATATAAATTTAAATTTAACGAGGGATCAAGTGGTTAGAATAATTTCCCTCATTGAAGATGGAAGGAGTCAGAGATATGTGGCAAATTTAGTGGGTGTAAATCAGTCGATAGTATCACGAGTGGTAGTAAGGTACCGAGAGACTGGTCTTTATGAAAGACGAGCTGTAACAGGTCGGCCAAGAGCAACTACGCATGCAGACAATAGATTTTTAGTCC
This sequence comes from Ophraella communa, assembly GCA_035357415.1. Taxonomy (NCBI): domain Eukaryota; kingdom Metazoa; phylum Arthropoda; class Insecta; order Coleoptera; family Chrysomelidae; genus Ophraella; species Ophraella communa. The sequence goes on along the minus strand of CM068991.1, from coordinate 21,504,378 downwards.
TTCAGGCTTTGCGTCGAAGACATGTGACTGCAAGTCAACTTCAACATGACTTAGCCGAGACTCGAAATGTACGTGTGTCTTCAGAAACTGTTAGGCACATCTTAAGACAGTCTGGAATTAGGGCCAGAGTAGCTGCCACTGCCCCGAGACTTACAAGGGAACACCGTATAGCACGACTAACATTTGCAAGAGAGCACGTAAACTGGAATATCGACGATTGGGGTAACATACTCTTTACGGATGAGTCAAGATTTTGTTTATACACTTCGGATCGAAGAATACCAGTTTATAGACGAGATGGCGAGCGTTATTTTCAATGCAACCTAAGACCTGCGACAAACTTTGGAGGAGGATCTATTATGCTCTGGGGCGGAATATCTTTAAGGGGTCGAACCGAATTGGTACAGCTAGATGGAGGATCCTTAACTGCTGATAGGTACATAAGAGAAATTTTGGAGATGCATGTTGTTCCTTACGCCCCATTTATTGGTGATGACTTCGTTTTAATGCATGACAATGCACGCCTACACGTCGCAAGAATCGTTACAGAGTACCTTCAAGAGGTAAATTTACAAGTTTTAGATTGGCCAGCGCGCAGCCCGGACTTAAATCCAATAGAACATGTTTGGGACTATCTTTACAGAAGGGTGAGATCCGGTAATGTGACGCCAGCTAATCTTCAGGACCTGCAACGGTTATTAACCATAGAATGTGATAATATTGATTAAGATTATCTGAGAAGATTAATTGGATGTATGCCACAACGTTGTCTAGATGTTATAAGAGCTAGAGGAGGCAATACGTCTTACTAAATTACCATTACTTTTGATTTTTATTTATTTTAAATCAATGCTGTTTATGCGCTTACTTCTAATTTATGAAAAAAATTAAATAAACCCTCTGTTTTTCGTACATTCTGCATTTTTCTTTAGATACTTATTGCTTACTCAAAAAACCAAAAGAAACAACAGTAAAAAAAATCATATTTTAAATTATTTTTAATACAATATTTGTAGTTTTATAGGTGATGCGATACTTTTTTGGCGGAGTGTATTAAATGCTCCCTGTTTTACTTCTGCCTTTGTTTTCGGTGCGACCGTTATTTGATTTATTAGTTCTCTGTAACATTTTTCTAGGTATAACATTTCTGTTTTGATTTCTTGCAATTCTTTGGAGATCTCTGTCTCTTCAATTCTGGTCTCTTCTTGGGGCGAGTCTTCTCTTCTTTTAGTTAATTGCCTCTCGGCATCTTAGTCCATTTTCTGGCAATTTTCTATTGCTTTTAATCCCCCTGGGGGTGTTCTTGGTATTGATAGTCTTCTTTCAAAAGGGTTTTCCTCCTTCTTTTCCTTATCTGTTTTTATTTCTCCATCTGTATGTACCTCTCTCTCTTTATAATTCTGTTTATCTTGACTGCTCATATCGTTCCCACGAGTAGCTAGGTCCATTCCTGCAGAGCCCCGCGTGTAGGAATAAGGCCTTGCTTCGGTATCCACCTCCGCCTCCAACAGCACCCTCGCCATGATGCTGAGGGATCGCTTGCGCTAGTTACTCGATTCATACAACGTATTATTCAACATAACTTTTTTTAGGGTAGAATTATTAGTCAAAACTCCAAGTGAACATAAACATCGTTTAATTCTACACCAAAAAGGTACTCTTGGTAAAACTCGATATTATGTACCGTTTTCGGAATATTTTGATTTGAAAATTATGAAGTAATAACCGCTCCTCGTATAAGTTAATGATAAATTTATTAATTAAAAAAACTTACAATGAAAAAATTAAAATAAAGACAAAGAACAAGAATTTTATGTTATCGTAAGAAATGTGTAATTTTTCATTTTCTTCAACGCCCTTTATCTTGAAAACGGATGCTTTAGAAAAAAATTTCACTAAGCCAACCCCAATTATTTTTCAGTTTTTTACCTATCCTAGAGACGGTGTTACCTTTTTTTGAAACACCCTGTATATTGTATATCTTTTAATCTCGTCCACCAATCAAAAATGTCCTTCTTCACCATTACTGAATGTTACGGTAATTTAATTTATTCTCTGCATATTTTTAACATACATATTCATTAATAAATTTTCTAAAACTGAGTGGTCACACTGCTCCTAATATCCATTTTGGACGTCAAATAATATTTTTAACTAATGATAAAAAATATTTTTAAAATATCCTACTGTGGCTTTTAAATTCCAGGAAGTTTGACGAGAAAGAACTCTACAAAGAATTGGATTTTACAGAGGGGAATCTTAATTTGTGCATTATGTGGAAATATGTACACCAGAAGATTTGAAATTGTATGGCATGCTACACAGCACCTTGTGAAAAAAAATAAGTGTACATTTCAGTCAAGTAACCAGGAAGCAATGAAAAAAAAAGTCAATAATTGTGGACTAGAATGTGAATTTGGCCAAGATATAAAAAATGTGTTTTCTGCAAAAACTCAAACTCATACATCATACAATATTGTAAAAGAAGAAAATTGTGTTATTTGTTTTAAGCCTTTCAATCCGAGCCATTTGTATCTTCACATGCGCACGCACACGGGTGAAAAACAATTAAAGTGTGAAAGTTGTTTAAAATATTTTGGCCGGCAAGGCGATTTGAAACGACATATGCTTATTCACACAGGAGATAAACCATTCAAATGCGAATTTTGTCCCAGATCGTTTACACTAAAAAATACTTTAGTTTCGCACACGCGTACACACACGGGTGAGAATCCGTTTACATGTGAAATTTGTTTAAAATGTTTTAAGCAATCAGGTAGTTTAACTAAACATATGCGCATTCACACAGGCGATAAACCATTTAAATGTGATATTTGTTTAAAATCTTTTAGCCAGAGCAGCCATTTGAAAACACATATGCTAATTCACACAGGTGATAAACCATTCAAGTGTGATGTTTGTTTAAAATGTTTTAGTCTACAAGGCAATTTGACTCAACATGTTACGATGGTTCACGGAGGTGATAAACGGTTCAAATGTCAAATTTGTTTAAAATCTTTTAACTATAAAAACTGTTTGAAAAAACATATGCAAGTTCACACAGGCGATAAACCATTTAAATGTGATATTTGTTTAAAATCTTTTAGCCAGCAAGACCATTTAAAACAACATATGCTTGTTCATACAGTCGACAAACCATTCAAACGCGAAATTTGTTTAAAATCTTTTAGTCATATGCCAGTTTACACATCCGGTGAACCATTCAAATATCAAATTTATTTACAATCTTTTAGCAAGCAATGCGATTTGAATAAACATATGCATGTTCATTCAACCAATAATACATTCAAATGTGAAATTTGTTTAAAATATTTTAGTCATAAAAGCCATTTGGAAACCCATATGCTAGTTCACACAGACGATAAACCATTCAAACAAGAAATTTGTTTAAAATCTTTTAGCCATATTCTTGTTCAAACAGGCGATAAACCATTCAAATGCGAAGTTTGTTTAAAATGTTTTAACAATTCAAGCAGTTTGAAACAACATGTCCTTGTTCACAAAGTTGATAAACCATTCCAATGTGAAACTTGTTCAGAATCATTTAGGAATTACAAAAGTTTTTTTATACATATGCGTGTTCATGCAACCGATAATATTTTCAAATGCGATATTTGTTCAACCTCTTTTAGCAAACGATGCCAATTGGAACAACATAATATGCTTTTTCACACCGGTGATAAATCATTAAAATGTTAAATTTGTTTAAAATATTTTAGCTATAAAAGCTGTTTAAAACAGGATTGAAAGGGCGGAAGTCACTTTCGCTTTGTTTTACAGTAGATTAAAATTAATGCTATTGAATTGTGGACCATAAATTAAAATGCCTTTAAATTCATCTAATGAAGTTGCATCTTTATATTTTTATAGAAAGTGGTAAAGCATGATTTGTATTATATTGTACAGTAACATAATTGCCATTAAGTTGTTTTGGTTTGTAATCATAAACAATTTAGGACTACAGCCTTTTTTTGTTCTTCAACAGGATCTTATCAACTTAAGAATGCAAGACTTAAATTTAAAAAGTATTATGCTTTGCAAAAAAAAGTTAACCATCTTCGGAACATGAAGAATTGTCTTGGGTAACATCCTAACATCCCCTTTATTTTTTGTTGTTTTTAAAGATGTATAGAAGGAATGGTAAATGGAAGGTACCCATTCTAGCAATTCCATTAAGTGGTTATATTTTGAACTATCAATTGGAATTGATTTTTCATTATTTATTCGGTCCAATGTCTTTGGTAGGAAATCATCAAGAGAACTTCTCATTTTTCTTTTAAAATTGACAGATTTAAAATTTTCTTGGGAAAATGTTGTTTTATAAAACATAATGCCAGGGTGGTCTCTTTCGACGAGTGCACGATTTTAGATGATACAAATGGCTCATTGTCTGTGTTCCGCTTCCTATTGACAAATGGACTTGTTGATTCTTTGCCCATTTTTTCAAAGTTAAAAAAGTCACTTGTTTTCATCTCATAAACAATAAGTGGTTTTATAGAATCGAAATACTTATAGTGGGCAATCTTTTCTTCTTCCTCTCAATAGGTGCATGTATTGTATCTGCTTCGTTGTGAGTATGTCCCTTCAGTAAATAATTGTGATTGTGATGAATTCTAAGTACTGAGGCATTTTGGACAGCCCACATATACATCCAAAAAAAAATTACGGTTTTGGTCAGAGCAGTTGTCTGACCAAAAAGTTACCCCTTTTGTTGTAGATGGTAAATTTCTTAACCACATTATTACAACAGAAGCTATCTCATTGCCACCTCTCAAACGATTTTGACACAGCCTGACAGGCGGTTGTCCAATTTCTCAAAGCAGTGTTCTGTTCTAAAAGGCGGTTGTCCACAGAGATTTAACTACGGTCTTTTTAAGAATCAGCGCTCCTTACAAAAAAAGACCGATGTCCTACATAGGGCTTTATGTCACAAATTTCATATTGGACATGACTACCAATTTTAATAATATTATCTGGACAACCAGCTTTTAACCACCATTAAAAAGAGAAGGTTTTATACTGTATTATTGGCTGCATACCTACATTTACTGTGAAAATGGACTTCCGCCCTTTCAATACTAAGGGACAGATATATGCTTTTTTCACAGGATATAAACCATTTAAATGCGAATTGTGTTCTAAACGGTCTACCTTAAGACACCATTTAAATAACCACTTAAGTACACATCCATAGGCGAAAATCTGGTCCATTTAAATATTCTTTAGTACGAACATTACATTGTCCATATTTTTTTCCAATATCGAGTATTATCCATTTTTTAATATATCTGCTAGTCGGACACAAAGTAGAAAACTATGACCTTTACCCTGACGTTATACCTACAAACATCACGAAATGATTGAGTCAAAAATGGCTATTGTTACTTTGGCGTGTGCGTAAATATTTTCATTGTTTGTTTATTTTGTCAGTATTTTTTGTGTTATACATAACTGTTGTTTTTACGAATATTACATTTGAATAAATTTATCTAAATTTAAAGCAGCAGATAATTTGGTGTAACAAAAGCATAATGAAAAAATATCAAATCAATGGTACCTAATAAAAGTTCGGATTTAATATAATATTTATATATCTAATTGAAGTGGTTGGTGATACAAAGAATACTCTGATTAGCTTAATACTTTATTGATTGGTGTTAACGTGTGAGAGTACATCGGTACAACTATCATAAATGGCTCGCGGAAGAACCTCGAGATGGTTGCTTGCGGACCCGGTTGATCTCGTTGTCTTTAGTACTGGGACTACTACGGAAGCGGACTGGTCGAGAGAAAGGAAGCTGGTTCTGTACGCTGCCTTTTATAGTCCTGTAGTGGTACCAGGACATCACACCCCCATGACAAACTGTGAACAAACTCATTTGTTTACACAACAATGCAATATAAAAATTTTCAAAGTTATGTGTTTCACTTTAAGTCTTTTTCAAACGATTCATGTACCACAGTTCAGCTTTGTAGCTAATGTTTACATAGTCCGCGACCGCTTATTATTATTTTTTTTGTAACAAACGCTCCAGCATATCACCTTAATCCCGTAATGCAGTCTGAAATTACTTTCCCAGTACGTAATCTTTCAGCTTAACCGGAGGCTTCGTTATCCTTTTCCCGGATGCTGCTTTTGGTTCTTTTGGACGATTCTGTGTTGGCCGATCTCTTCTGTTCCCATGCGAACCTCGCTGGTGGACTTCACCATCTGAAATTGATCTACTATTAGTTTCTACTAAAATACCTGAATCCGCTTTTGAAGTGCTTGCACCATCCCTCACATCAACACCCTCCACATTGTCTGTTCGACTAGAATATACCCTATCTTTTAAAACATTTACATTCGGACTATTACGGTTTACATTGTTACTTACATATAAAACAGGTACCTTTTCTCTATATGCCACCTTATTTGGCCTTATCAACTTATTACCTAAGCCTCCTTGTTCCTTGCTTTCTGCTTCCCCTTGCCTCTGTTCTCCTTTTATTATTTGATTAGCATGTCTTTTCCCATGTTGCCCATTTAAAACTTCACATATGAATGTTGCAGCTCCAACTTTCTTTAATATCTTACCCCTAATCCAGCTTTTTATATCCTGTTTTCTGTAATCTCTCACCCATACCTCCTCCTGAATTCTAAAACTTCTCTTGACACTAAATTGATTGTACTAACCCTTACTTTTTGGAAGTCCATCTTATTAAGGATAATAAAAAACTCTTCGTTTTAACAAAACTTCCAATATTTATTAAAAAATTGCTTTTTTAAAGGTTCAATGACAGCTGTTTCGCTATGAAGCATCGTAAATATTGGAAGTTTTGTTAAAACGAAGAGTTTTTTATTATCCTTCTCTTGACACCTTTATAATTCTTTATTTGTTCTCTCTGAGCTCTCTGTATGTTTCTCTCTACCTCCTCATTGATTCTTGGCTCTTGTTCTTTTACTTGACTCAATCTTGTCCTCACTTCTCTTCCTAACATCAAATTTGCTGGTGTTTCCCTGGTTGATGCATGTCTATTTGACCTGTAACTTAATAAAAATCGTGCTATCAGAGTGGAGAATTTTTCTTTTCTCAATTTCTCATCTGTGATATATGTCCTAATTTTGTTTTTAAAAAGTTTTATACTGTTCTCAGCTGCTCCATTACAACGCTGCATGCCTGGTGGTGATGTTATATGCTGGATACCATTTTTGCTAAAAAAACCTCTGTAATATATCTGAAGTCAGAAACCACTGTTTTAGGTAATCCCCATCTTGAGAAACATTTCCTTAGTTTCTTTTCTGTTTCCTCTGCAGTTAAATTCTTAACTTTTGCCACATCTATCCATTTAGAATACGAGTCCACTATAATTAAAAAGTTCTTACCACATATTAGTCCCAAATGGTCCACGTGAACTCTTAACCATGGCCCCTTTTCAATTTTATACGGACTCAACTCTACTTTTGGCGGTGATTGTTCATTTTTCTTGCATGCTATACATGAACTTGCTATTTTTTCTATATCATCTGTTAAACCAGGCCAATACAGGTATGATCTAGCACTATTTTTCATTTTCTGTACTCCCCAATGGTCCTCATGCAGCAAATTCAACAGTTTTCCCCTAAATCCATTTGGTATGACTACTCTGTGTGTCCAAAACAATGCCTCGTTCTCTACAAATAGCTCATTCTTTTTTTTAATAAGGTATTAAAGATTCTCTTACCTTTTTAGGCCAGTGACCTGAGGTTACATAGCGTTTCACCATCTCCAGGTCTTTATCCTTCAGGGTACTGTTTTTAACTTCCTCAAAATTCACCGGATATTCTTCCTGCGTAGCAAAATTTGTGTAACTGTGTAACCTCCTCAATATGGTTTATTGGTGCTCTAGACAGATAATCCGCAATAGTGTTAGATTCTCCTCTAATATGCTCTGCCAAATACGCTGCCTTTTATAGTCGCTGTGACGTAGTTCCGGTTTCTGCGACGTGGCTGTAGTAACGTGTTCCGTTCGGCCCTGGGCTCTTCCTGTATTGGTACTAGGACATCACACTAATCAAAATAAATTCTTAGGAATACAACCATTTGCACGTTTTTGGCGCTATTTCTTTCCAACATTAGAAGGTCATAATTAGAGTTAAAAAGACCGCATGTCAGTGATTGTTAGACAAGTGTACATGAATGATTGTTTGATGTGTTTTTACTAGCAGTAGTGACGTCAGGGTAAAGGTCAAATTTTTATGGAAAAATTTGAAACATTGCTTTATAATAAAATAAAATTGTGACCCTAATTCATTTGATAAATAAAAACAAATCGCTACATAAAAAATAAATTAACAAGTAACAAACCCCCTAATAATATCGTCCCTGAACCCCGTCAATGCCAACCTTAATAACTGATGTTCTCGAATACACTGTCAGACGAATGATCTTATATATATATAATAATTTAAATTAGTAAGTTACCTATCAATACTTGGATATTATTTTATACTATGAGTGAGTGATCAGTAGTTAAATAATTAAAAGTAAAAAAATAAGAAGCCCTCTTATGACATAAACAAAATTATATTGTTTATAAAATCGAGTTTAAAACTCCTTTCCTCTTTCCCAAGAATCGATTGTCGAGTAGCTTAAGTCTGTCAATTTTGTAGCTGCCACTATTAATTAATTATTGTCTAGGGTTACCAAATATGTATGTGATCTTTGAACCCAAATACAACATTTTTCAACTAGGTATAGCACGACTCTTTATTTACATTAAGGTTATATTTTTTTTGTAAAACATCATTTATTTAATTTAATAAAATAAAAATACCTAATTTTGTTTTATTTATTTTCATTAATTACCTCAAATTACTCAGAAGGAGAAACTAAGAGTAATCAGTAACAATGCCGTTCATATACCATTATCGTTACTGAACGACTTTATATATTTAGAGCCGGTTTATTCATCTGTCCAGTAAAGTATCCGTTAGTTATTTGTTCACTAAACTTAAAGGTCACCTGTAAGCAGTTTGTGTTTATTCAACGTATTTTATTAGTTCAGTACTTACTGAATACTTAGCACTTTTGTGCGTTGCCTTAATAAAGTTTTCCTTATATTGACAGTTACGCTTGCGTACAAAAGTGTTTGAAATAAGGAAACTTTAATAAGTCATCGCTTTGACTTTATTTCGGTCGTGTTAAGGACTCAAATAAAAGTAGTATAAAAGTAATTTCATCTTTTTCTGTGAAGTGTCAGAATGTGATGTATATTTTAAGAAATCAATTAATTGTAACTTAAATAATATAAAGATTTATCAAAATCTATAATGTCCGAACTATGAGAGACAGGTAAGATAGTAATTAACATTAATTAATTGCCGCGTCATTCAGTACGGTCTCTCCGATCACGATCCTGTCTTATGTGAGATTTATTCTGCAAATTTTAAGAAAGTTTCTTTGAGAAGGGGAAGAATATATAGTAGGTACAATTATGGTAGGTTTTGGAAAGCATGTGATCAGGTGAATTGGTTTGATGTTTTAAACAATATTGATCCCTTACAATATTTTCATTCTGGTTTAGTCCAAAAATTCAATTCTGCATTTCCAGAAAAACATCTTAAAAGTAAACATAAACAGTGCTGGATGACCAGCGAAAAATATGCATTCGCTAGAATTAATTAAAAGATGTTGTAACTGTGACGTAACCTTTTTGACGTATTTTAGTAAATATCGATCTATTTATCGTGCAATTATAAAGGCAGCCAAATTTTTACACTATGACAGACGAATAAATAACGCTAAGAATAAACAGAAAGAAACATGGAAAATTGTGAATGACTTGAGGGGAAAATCGTCTTCATTTGTTAGTTCTAAACTAAACGCTAATGATTTTAATCAGTTTTACTGTTCCATTGGGCCCAATTTAATTAAGCAATTTAATTTCTGTCATGATCCTTCTTTCTTTTTAGATAATCTAAATGTTTCTGAGCCTTTTTATTTGATCCCTACTGATATCTTTGAAATCAAAGAGATAATTAATTCAATAAAAAATATTAACTCTTCAGGTTGGGATGGTATTAAAGCTAAAGTTTTATCTCAATTGCCTGACAATGTCATTTCAGTACTGGCAGACGCCATTAATGTATCATTTAGCTCTGGTGTTTTTAGTGATTTTATGAAAACGGCTACAGTGATACCGTTTTATAAGGGAGGAGATCATAAATCTCCTTCCAATTTTAGACCTATTTCTTTGCTACCTACTTTATCTAAGATAGTCGAAAAATTGGTTAAAAGGAGAATGCTTAATTTTCTTAATAAATATTCCCTAATTTCTAACCTTCAATTCGGATTTCAACCAGGAAAAAGTACTGCGGATGCAATGTTTGCTTTCATGGAAAATATTTATTTGGAGATGAATGAAGGAAAAGTAGCAGCTGCTGTTTTTTGCGATCTTTCGAAGGCGTTTGATTGTGTTAATTTGATTGTCTTAAATTGGTTTCAATCTTACTTATCTGATAGACAACAAGCTGTTTACTATAACGATGAGCACTCCGATAGGGGTAAATTACAATGTGGCGTTCCCCAAGGATCTGTGTTGGGTCCATTTCTGTTTTTATTGTATTTTAATGATATAGTCAACCTTGACATAAATGGTTCTTTTACAATTTTTGCCGATGATGCTACCATTTTATGGACAAATGATAATAGTATAGATATGGAAGCTAACATTAGTACAGATATTGCTAAGGTAAAGAAGTGGTGTGAAGCCAACCATTTGCTATTAAATATTTAAAAAACTAATATTGTAGCCTTTAAATGTGATTTGTCTAATGTTTTTATTGACAATCTCAAGATTGAGTGCAATTTAGAAAACAAGTTTTTGGGCCTTTGTATAGATCACAGACTTAAATTCGATAGTCATATTAAACATCTATGCAATAAATTGTCATCAGGTTGTCATGCTGTTAGAGCCATTTCAATAAATTTAAATTTTACTGCGGCCAGGAATGCATATTTTGCCCTTATTGAATCTCACTTACGTTACGGTATTTGTTTTTGGAAGAGTTGCTCTTTAGAACTGTTTAATAAAACTTTTGTTCTCCAAAAAAGGGCTATATGATATTTGTGTAAAGTCCAAATTGATGTTTCATGTAAACCACTGTTTTTAAAGCATAATATTTTAACCCTGTCATGTCTTTATTTTGGAAACTATTTGCTTGGCATTTAAAAAATATAGGAATATCGTTCATATTTCTTCTTTGTGCAATACTCAACTAGCGTATATGATTCCTATTCCCATTCTTCATTAACCAAAAATTCTATTGTTTATTTAAGTAAGAAAATTTTTAATCACCTTCCAATAGAACTAAGAAAATCTAGCTCTTTAAAAAAGCTGCGGATGCGCACAAAGGAACTATTGCTTTCGAAAGCCTATTACAGTGTAGAAGATTTTTTTTTGGATAACTTTGTATAAATTTTATGTATGTATTGATTGATCTATTTGTATTGCTTCTGTATTTTATTTTACTTATTTTTGTATTTTATATTACTATATTTGTATATTTTATATATATATATATATGGTTTATGTTATGCTTAATTTTAATTTAAACTGACTTTGTAAACAAGATTTTATCTTATACAATAAAGTATTTTTTGATTGATTGAATGTTTTTATCAACGTAGAGTATAGTCAAAATATAAATGTATGACATTTATTAACGTAATAACAGACACAACACTCTCTGATAATAATTAGTAAAAAAAATAACTTTTATTTAGATTAAAACTAACAAGTATTCGAGTCAACTTATTATCTTACAGAAGTTTCCTGGCGATAACTCTTTTTGCGCCATGCAGTATTAAGAGGGGCGTCAAAAATGTGACAGCTGAAAACGGGTGGCAAGCCTGAATTGTACCCAAAACTTCAATCATTTTCTAAACAACAAATCTAAAGAACGCCTTTAAATTACGTATTCAAATTTTAACAGAATATAGCTTAGACCTTTCTCTAGGAGATAAGGTTTTTTAGTTGAGTTTTATATTATAATAAAAGAGATATTGGCGTTTAAGTGATGGTATGTTTTTAAAAAGTTTAACAATTTGTGATCACAAATTTTAACGCCCGAAGCTTAACTCCTAAAGAAAGCATAGAGAATGCGACTAGCAAAATATGAAGTTAAAAAAAGTATATTTTTTAAGATTTGTTGCACGCAAAATTTGAACATTGCACCAATCTGTCAATTTAGTTCAACAGTTTTGGTGGCGCCTTTTTCCGAGACGTATGTCTATTCTCTATTCTAATTCTCCAAATCCAAACTTCACTTAACATAACCAACGGTTGGTTACCAAGCTAACCTTATTTCTCGCTTATAACGTCAAAATATATTAATTTTAGTGTTTTGCTTTTAAATATATAATTGTCTATATTAATATTCGTTTATAATTTACCAGAAGGTAAAAAAAATTAATTTTAAAGTATATTTTCACAATTTGCGTTGGTTTTTACATCGTTTATAGCATTATTCAACTGTGATATGTGCAAGGAATTTACCGTTGTTATTTCCTAAATTACTTTTTACTTAAACACAGTTGTTTTATTTTAATCGAATTGGTAAAAATGTGAGTTTTGAGAGACCCGATTTTTGTTTATACTTTTTTTAAATCTTCATTCAGCATATATCCTCAAAACAAAACAAACAGTTTGCAAAATATAATTGTTTTTTAAACTTATACTCACAAAGGGTACATATCCCCTTTACCATTGAAAGTTTGTTGGTAAATGATAAAACAGACCAAAGGGTTCCATATTCATGTCAGAAGGAAGTTCATATCTATCTATAATAAGGTGAACTGAGTACATATAAATGAGAAAATGAGTCCTAAAAAAGAAAAACATAAAACATTTACTTGTTTTTTACTAATAATATGCAGATGTTATTTGGTAATGTTTAAAATGTAATTGAACCCTAAAACAAACATTTGTATTTTAAAACACATAGTAGCCCACAATAGGTTTCATATTGATGTAGCCATGGGTTCTATAAGGGTCCAGATTCAATGTTTTTGAAGAAAGAGTTCTAAAAAATAAAAGATTAGAATTAAAATAAAAAATTATTAATTATTTGCTATAAATACAATAAAACCTGTCTAGACAGTTACTTGCGAGGTCTAAAGTTTTTGAAGAAAGAGTAACATACATTTTGAAAACCATTGATTTATTTCTCCAACAATTTAATTATCTAAACATAGATGAAATAACATATATGGTTGCCAGAAAAAGTATATTGCTAAAAATAGTATTTTCAGGACATTTTTGAAATACTTTAGAAAAGTAGTACCCTATTGAATCTTATACCGAAAACCGTTTACACTACCACTACACCAACACACACTTTTATATGTCTGACGCGCGATTCGATAACCAAGTTATCTTCTTCAGAGACCGAAGGTAAACTAAAGCTATGTCTACAAACTAACCTTATATATATAACATATTTAGCGCCAAATGTTTTCGCGGTAAATATTTTGGCGGTAAAGCCAATTTTTAGCGCGAAAACATTTTTACAATAAGTTTTCTTATAATAAACTATAAAGTGGACTATCTGGGATAGGTCCTTTGTCCTTATTTAATCTATTTTTACACTTAATAATTTCTATACTTTCAAATGCATCCAACAATCTATTGTTCGATACATTTTTTAACAATTTTAAACTATCTACATTTACAGAATGGTTTTTGGTAAAAGCATGTTCGGCAATACTAGATTTTTCTATGCGTCCATATTTTAGATGAGCTAAATGTTCTTTAAATCTAGTTTTAACCGATCTTTTTGTTTGCCCAACATACTTTTTATCACAATCATTACAACTTATTTCATATATACCGCTTTTTTCCAGATCTTCTATCTTATCCTTCGGATTTCCTAACAATTGTCTCAGGGTGCTACTAGTTTTATGAACTAAACCTAATCCCACCGTGCCGAAAATTGTATTCAATCCTTTGGTATACTGAGGCATAAATGGTAATGAAATGAATTTCATATCGTTGTGTTCTCGCTGGAAAAAGGTGGTTTCACAAAGAGATTTCTTAAAACTATGACGATTGATTAGCTTATGAATTCGTTTTTTATCAAATCCATTAAGTACAGCTATATCCTCAATTAAATTCTTTTCTCTGTTATATCTTGTTTTGTTTAAAGGAAAATGAATTAATCGATTAACCTATCTTGTTTTGTTTAAAGGAAAATAAATTAATCGATGAAGATATAACAGAGAAAAGAATTTAATTGAGGATATAGCTGTACTTAATGGATTTGATAAAAAACTAATTCATAAGCTAATCAATCGTCATAGTTTTAAGAAATCTCTTTGTGAAACCACCTTTTTCCAGCGAGAACACAACGATATGAAATTCATTTCATTACCATTTATGCCTCAGGATACCAAAGGATTGAATACAATTTTCGGCACGGTGGGATTAGGTTTAGTTCATAAAACTAGTAGCACCCTGAAACAATTGTTAGGAAATCCGAAGGATAAGATAGAAGATCTGGAAAATGAACCTATCTTGTTTTGTTTAAAGGAAAATGAATTAATCGATGAAGATATAACAGAGAAAAGAATTTAATTGAGGATATAGCTGTACTTAATGGATTTGATAAAAAACTAATTCATAAGCTAATCAATCGTCATAGTTTTAAGAAATCTCTTTGTGAAACCACCTTTTTCCAGCGAGAACACAACGATATGAAATTCATTTCATTACCATTTATGCCTCAGTATACCAAAGGATTGAATACAATTTTCGGCACGGTGGGATTAGGTTTAGTTCATAAAACTAGTAGCACCCTGAGACAATTGTTAGGAAATCCGAAGGATAAGATAGAAGATCTGGAAAAAGCGGTATATATGAAATAAGTTGTAATGATTATGATAAAAAGTATGTTGGGCAAACAAAAAGATCGGTTAAAACTAGATTTAAAGAACATTTAGCTCATCTAAAATATGGACGCATAGAAAAATCTAGTATTGCCGAACATGCTTTTACCAAAAACCATTCTGTAAATGTAGATAGTTTAAAATTGTTAAAAAATGTATCGAACAATAGATTGTTGGATGCATTTGAAAGTATAGAAATTATTAAGTGTAAAAATAGATTAAATAAGGACAAAGGACCTATCCCAGATAGTCCACTTTATAGTTTATTATAAGAAAACTTATTGTAAAAATGTTTTCGCGCTAAAAATTGGCTTTACCGCCAAAATATTTACCGCGAAAACATTTGGCGCTAAATATGTTATATATATAAGGTTAGTTTGTAGACATAGCTTTAGTTTACCTTCGGTCTCTGAAGAAGATAACTTGGTTATCGAAACGCGCGTCAGACATATAAAAGTGTGTGTTGGTGTAGTAGTAGTGTAAACGGTTTTCGGTATCAGTTTCGCCAACGGTTCCAGATTCAACATTTTACTATTGAATCTTGTAGAAATATTTTGTTTACCATATTCCACCTAATAAAATAATCAAAAATTAATCAAAGAATTGACATCTACTTCAACACCTTCAAATAATACATCCATCAGAAAGTAAATAAAATCTGTGATAAAACTAACCTCGTTTAATTTTGCATTGTTACCAAGATACCTTTCGTTATTTTTATATATTTATGAAGCAATACATTTAAATCTCAATATTAATTATAAAAAAAGGTATAATTACATACTGTCCACCTAACCTAACTAATTTTTCTTTAGACCATGTTGATGTGTGTATATTCAGAAACCGTAATATGTTTTTATTATAATTAATATATTTGAGAGTTAGTACAATAAATTTCATTAATTAATTATTTGTTAGGTATGCCGAAATCTTATTTTATTTTTTTATATATCGATATTTTAAATCCTAAAAACAATAAATTTGTTACGCCTACGAAACACAACAAACTTCCAAAGTGTATCCAAATACATGATACAAATATACAAGATAAGAGATATCGTGCATGTTTGGGGCATGGTTAGTGACGTCACTTGAGATCAGACGCCATTGTTTACAGGTTATAATTTTAAATTTCTCCGAGAAAATATAAAATAAATTAATTAAAATGCGTTGTGCTGTATACTGGTATGGTATTGACAATAACACTAAACATTTTCGAGTGATATAAAGTTCTTTAGCTTTGGAAAAGACAAGAAAGTGTAAAATGGAAATATTTATGTAAGCGGATTAACAATTTCAACGTTAAAAACGCCCGTATTTGCTCAAAACATTTAACTTCTAAAGATTACGATCAAAACTTCAAACTTGAGTTGCTTGGATACACCCCAAAAAACTACCAACCCCTAAAAAAGGGAGCTATTCCGTCAAAAAACTTACCTTTACCAAGCAAACCTCAAAATCTTAATAAAGAAAAAAGTGCATCTCGTAGGGAAGAACACATTAATAATAGGGAAAAAAGTTAATGGAAACTGTTTTTAAAGAGTAAGTTAACAGTTAATATTATTAAATCATATTTTAAGTTGTATGATAGAATGATTGTATTATGGATAAATAAAAGAGGTATTTTGTTTTTGTAGAGTGGATGTTTCTGATGGTGTTGATTATGTTGATAAGTGCTATAATTTATTTGGAATTTACTATCAATCTAAAAAACAATAGACTTATATTTTTATATATAAATATGTAAAAGGAAGGTAGTCTTGACTGATATATATGAAATTAAAAGTTTTTTTGAGGTAAGCAGTCAAATAAAAAAGGGCAATTAATGTAAACTCTTTATATTTGCGAAGCTTTCGAAAATGTTTATTTTCTTCTTCAGCACAAATATCGTGAGGTTAAAAATTTTTACCAAAATACAAAAAATGAATTAAATTAAAAGAAATGTTAATTTAATGAATTAATTAACATTTCTTTTAATTTAATTTATTTTTTGTATTTTGGTAAAAATTTTTATAATGTGCGCATTTATGAGGCCAAAAATTATTTAACCTCACGATATTTGTGCTGAAGAAGAAAATAAACATTTTCGAAAGCTTCGCAAATATAAAGAGTTTACATTAATATCCCTTTTTTATTTGACTGCTTACCTCAAAAAAACTTTTAATTAAATATGTAAATATACCTTGCCTAATTACTTAATTATTTTACCTAGTCTACGTCTACCATCGTTCCCTCTAATTAAATCTCGAATAAAAATATAATTTAACAATTCTCAATTTTTTATTCTCAATTTTAAGCCATACATGTATGATTTGAATTTTGTTTTGATAAATAATGATAAATAACCAACAAATAAAAGTTTCAAACAATAAATTGACCAAATAAATATCAAATTCCTATATATTAACGTTAAAACGTGCTATAGAATATCACAAGTGACGTCACATGCGCAGATCGGACGAGTTTTGAACCACTAGATATCATACCTTGTATGTTTGTATCATGAATAAATCTCAATTCACTTAAATGATCTATGTCTGTCCTTCTGTTCATACAATTATGTTGTTAAAAAATGTGCGCCATCTCCAAGAACGGTCTCTTTTTGTCATAATTAACTTGGTGGTCAGAATCATTAACATGAGTTGCTATAGAGCGGGTCACAGTTATTATGCAGCGTGGCCGGCATAGGCCAATGTAAATCTTATGGGCGAATATTCAACACTGTTGCCGCTTTGGTTACGGCTTGAACCACAAATTTATCTAAAAGCATAATTATAAATATTCTTAATTACTCACTAAACGATTTTCAAATGAATAATTTAGTCAACATTTAAATCATAATAGTAAGACAATGGCAAGTTATATTCCCGCGCCAGTTGGAACCAAATTCGAAGAACATGCCGATATGGCAACGCCGTCGTCCATAAACGCAATGCTGCATAATAACTGTGACCCGCTTTTTTTTTATAGAGCGCATCTTTCAGGATGTAATCTGAGAACAGATTCCATTGCACGAATTCGATCATCGAATTGTTTAGAATATGCATATATTTTCAGTATAGCGCTTGGTACACTCCCAGTCTGATCTACTCGAAAATCGAGTTCTTGAAATAGAATATGATCTCTGCAATCACTTTTATGTGAGATGATTCTAGAATGGACTAGTTTAGTAGGATCATATTAATCAAAATGATAGCAATATATATTTAGGATAAGATACCTACTTACTTATATTGGTATTCATTTTGCAATTAATTTTTCTCATTTCGTAAAATTTAGCAATAAATAATTAGTAAGTTTTAAACGTCGCGCCAACTAATAACCAATAATGAAGTGTGTTTAAAAGTCAACGTTGTCATATTTTAGCTACGTTCGTTTCAAGTATTCTCAAAGAACTGGCACAAAACACCGTGTTCTGTGACTAATTGATTGTACCAGTTGACAAGATATATGACAAGAGAGAAAATCGTGTTTATCTGTAATAAACAAACAAGACCCCTATTCTTGACGGTGATAGAATAGAACAGCCAATAGAAAGTGGGTGTGGTTCTATTGAAAATGCCAAAACGGTATTCTTGAAATTCGTTCTCTCACTGTTCCGATAGAAGGGTTGCTCCCCGAGAGAACAATTACTTCTATTGGTTATTTTTGAAGGAACCACTATAACACCAAGAGAAGGTGTTAGGGATTTTTATTTTCGAACCAAAAATAGTATAGAAGTAATTTCTTTCATAAACCAAACACAACCAAACAACAAATTAAACTAACGAAAATGACAGAATATTTTGTTTAGTGTTTTACTCCTTATTTGATAAAGTGTCAATCAGAGAACCAAAATATCGATATGTTTATCTCTTTTTAATGACAACAAATAAGAGAAAGAGATAAGTTTCTCTGTTAATATTAAAGCATATCGACAACATCGCAAATTTTCTACCAATCTTGTTGACTTATTGTCATAACAATCAATAAATGTCAATTTTACATGGCAAACTTAGAGAAAAGCGAACTTTATCATTAGTTTATACCAGGAGCGATTATTACTTCATAATTTTCAAATCAAAATATTCCGAAAACGGTACATAATATCGAGTTTTACCAAGAGTACCTTTTTGGTGTAGAATTAAACGATGTTTATGTTCACTTGGAGTTTTGACTAATAATTCAACCCTAAAAAAAGTTATGTTGAATAATACGTTGTATGAATCGTGTAACTAGCGCCCTCTATGAGAGTTAGTTATAAAAACAAATTCATGGGATATATCAGCTTCCAAAACATATTCGTATAAAATTTCATTGCAATGGTGTCAGTAGTTTCGGCAAAATCGTAAGAAATGTGTAATTTTTTATTTTCTTCAACGCCCTTTATCTTGAAAACGGATGGCGTTAGAAACAAATTTTACTAAGCAAACCCCAATTATTTTTCATTTTTTTACCTATCCTAGAGACGGTGTTACCTTTTTTTGAAACACCCTGTATAACAATAAAATGTAAAATTTAGGTATATATAAATGCATGCAATTATTTAATGTTTAAAGTATCTTGGAGATAGGTAAGTGGATTTTTTTGCCATACCTGCCGCATTAGCACAACTGTACATTACTACAATAAAAAGAATAGTACAATATTTTACAAAAATACAACATTTATTATAATTACTTACTGATACAAATTTAAAATAAATAATAAAACTATATCAAAACAAGAGTAATATATAATAAAACTATATTACAATTGAAATAATAATTGAATGAAATAATTTATGAACTTAGTTCATAGGGGTTGTCTCTGGTTAATCTTTGTTTACTAACATTCATAGATAAATAAAACAAGTAGGTACCTACTTCGCAACTGTCAACTTTTTACGTTACACAAGTGCCGTGGCGATAACTCTACATATTTGTACCATGCAGTATTAAGGTTTTGCCTTATTAAAATAAGGAAAATTATGATGTTAAGCAAGTGTGTACGCTGCAGCACAGAGTATATAATACAAATCAGAGTATCCACTCTATATGGAGGGGGTATGCATCCATTTCAGGTATCGCCATGACACTTTGGGAGTATCCATAGCCGTCGCCGTTAGTTTTGGGTAAGGTAGGCAGTTGGTTGTATGTGAATAAATCAGTGGTAGCGTTTGTATTGTGTGGAATAGTGCATTAAACTATTTAATTCAGGTACAGAAAACTGCGAAAGAGATGCGGAACAAATGTTACTTACATTAAAATAAATACTACTGATGCATGTACTCCTTCTCAGTGTTCTGTATCTAATAAAGAGACTATTATACTTAACGAAACGGATTATCGTAATAATACGGAAGTACGGGTTTTATTCATTAACAATTTTTTTAGTACTACCCTGAGCTTATACCACAAAACAGACTATCCAATATTCTGTTTTGTGGTTTATACTTACTCCCAAAAAATGGCTGCTCTTGTCTTATGAACATCAAAAGGAGCCGACAGCGACTGCGATTTTCGAGCTTGTGCGATGCGCTGTCGCATGCTCTTTCGCACGAAATTGAAAGAACATGTATTTTTGAATCCCCGTGACCGACACAATCTATCGTGTGCGATATAACATCGGTTGATCTGAAGTAGTCGATGTTCTCTGTCGTGTACGACGGTAATGTTGTATGTTATTAGTAATTTCAGTATTGGTTTATTTATTTGTCATTTATGTATTACATTTAATACATGCTATTATGAATTTTAATAATCAAATCAATTTAAATGGAGTAGATGTATTAGAAGATAAAACGATAAAACAACAATGTTCTATTAAATTCTATACTCAAATAATATATATAATTTGTATCATAACTACCTTCCTCCATTGTTTCCAACTTTTTTGCGATCGAGGAATTTCATTTAATATGGTAGTTATTTCTATCCAATGGTTTTCTCCCTCTTTAAATGATAAAACTTTTGAAAATTTTCCACTTATAATTGTGGGTGCCGCTAACATACTCCAATTAATATTTTTTTTGTTTCTCCGTTATTCCTGCCACTTTTCCTGACATTTTTTGAATAATAATGCCCAAGACTTTAGACAATCCACCTCTTAAAACAACCGCTAAGTTATTTAATTTCCGAACAAATAAAATTAGAGATTATATTTTTGACATCTTCTGTGTTGCCACGTTCAAAACTTTGCAATAGGAAAAAGCAATCGGTCCGAAGTCGAAAATACTACATTTATAATTCATTCGATGCGACCGTCGCATGCGGTTAGTCGTGTACGATGACCGTCGATTGATTTCGAAAATCGCAGCCCTGATTTGTATTATATACTCTGTGGCTGCAGTTAAATTTGATCTATTTTGGTTCTAACAACGGAAGAAAAGGTGTTTTTGGTAGAGCATTATTTTCGTTCATACGGAAAAGGTCGTAATGATGGTCCAAGCTTAGAACAGGGCTGCGATTTTCGAGCTTGTGCGATGCGCTGTCGCATGCTCTTTCGCACGAAATTGAAAGAACATGTATTTTTGAATCGCCGTGACCGACACAATCTATCGTGTGCGATATGACATCGGTTGACTTGAAGTAGCCGATGTTTCCTGTCGTGTACGACGGTAATTTTGTATGTTATTAGTCATTTCAGTATTTGTTTATTTATTTGTTATTTATATATGTATTACATTTAATACATGCTATCATGAATTTTAATGATCAAATCAATTTAAATGGAGTAGATTATTAGAAGAAGCCGAAATATTATTTAATAGACCAGATAGACGTTATACGCCTTGCTTAACCCGTTCGAAGATATGGGGGATACAGACTTTAAAAAAACAAAACAAAAGATCTGGTAAACAATTTAGTTGAAACACTAACGCCCCAACTCGAATATCTTCACTAAACATTGAGAGAATGGTATTATTTTAGAAGTTATTAAGGGTACATTGCTAAGTAGAAACAAGTGATTTATACTTATATAATTACTTATAATTTTTAAACTACCTTAATACCCAAGACTGAAGACAATCCACCTCTTAAAACAACCGCTATGTTATTTAATTTCCAAACAAATAAAATTAGAGATTATATTTTTGACATCTGCTGTGTTGCCACGTTCAAAACTTTGCAATAGGAAAAAGCGATCGGTCGGAAGTCGAAAATACAACATTTATAATTCATTCGATGCGACCGTCGCATGCGGTTAGTCGTGTACGATGATCGTCGATTGATTTCGAAAATCGCAGCCCAGGTGTCAATAAAATATCAACAAAAATTTAATAAAGCAGCTCCTAGTAAAAGTGTGATGTTAGCTGTTGTTGAAAAATTTCGTCGCACTGGTAGTGTATTGTATCAACGTAAAGGTTCTTCAGGTCGTAGAAAAACAGTATGCACTAACGAAAATGAAGGACGTGTTTTTAATCAAGTTGTGCAATCACCTCAAAGAAGTATCTTGTAAGAACTGCATGTAATCTTAACATTAGTGAAACGTCTTCACGTCGCATGTTCAAATCAATTGGTGGTTATCCATACCGTATTCAAGTTGGACAACGACTAAATGCTGCGGACAAACGTGCAAGAGAAATTTACTGTGGTCGCATGTTGAGTTTAATTTAAGAAGATCCCGAATTTTTGAAAAACATATGGTTTTCAGACGAGAGTCACGTTCATCTTAGCGGCTATATTAATCGACAAACAACCAGATTCCTTGGATTTGAACGTCCTGATGTCATTGTAGAAAAACCACTCCACAGTCTTCGAGTTACCGTTTGGTGCGCGGTATCTGGTAATGGAATGATTGGTCCTTATTTCGTTGAAGATGATAATCAGAATCCACTTACTGTCAACCAAGAACGTTATAGAGAGAAAATTATTATACCTTTTGTAAGAGATCTAAATAACTTTTGTCGTGCACGAAATCTAGGTACAGTTTCGCACACAATGGTTCCAACAAGATGGTGCAACGAGTCATACAGCTGTGCGCACCTTAGACTTACTCCGTCAGCATTTCGATAATAGAATAATTTCTCGGGGAACAGACTTCGAATATCCTTCTCATTCACCTGATCTGACGCCACCTGACGCATACATTTGGGGTATAATGAAGGAAAAAATATTTCATTCGGAAAATCCGCCGGCGAATATTGCCGAACTACGGTAAAGAATACAAAATATTTTTCGGCAGTTCCATCAACCACTTTTTATAAATATGTTTATTGACTTACAAAATCGGTATGAAGCTTGTTTGCGTCGAAATGGTGAACATTTTGAACACTTACATTACAGAAAATAAAAATTAATTTTTATTTTCGGTACTGTTTATTTTGGCGGATACTGTACTAGGATATGAATTATCAATAAATAATTTTAACAAGATATTAAGATTTTTAATGTGAAAGGATTTATCAGAAATTCCCAACACTCTATTTTTCATCTGTTTGACCAAAATTTACTTTCATTGAATGTTTGTGGTAAGATAAGTAATTCAGATATCTACCAGAACTACATGGTTTTCTGTACCAACCTATCACTATTTTGTTGGTTGTTGTTCATACGAACCTAGTGTCTAGAAAGGGTACCGAGTTATTTTCGTCTTCAGTTTCAATGGTAAATTGTATGTACGGGTCCAGACTATTGAAGGTGTTGAGGATTTCAACAATACCATTACTTGGTAAAGCTACAATAATGCCATCAACAAATTTCTTGATAAAATGAAGTCTTTTCAACAGCACTTATTTTACTTTTAACAATAAATTTTATAAACAAACTTTTGGTAAACCTATGGGTGCCTCTATTTCACCAATTTTAGCAACATATGTGATGGATGATGTTCTGGACACAGTATTACCAGTTTTATCTTTTAAAACTCTGTTTTATTTTCAAAGGATTTAATATTACATGATCTAGTGACTATTATATTCTAAGAAAAGGAAAGAAATATGGACTCGTAACAACCGACAGCAATTTGAAGCAAATAAATGTGCACCAAACAATAACACCAGTGGCGTATCTATGAGAAGGGCTTAAGACATCATTCTATTTATATATCAACGAAATATTTAATTTTAACTGAAATAAATAAGACATATTTAATTTGTTTAGGGCTTAGAATATAAAAACGAAGGAAGGAGCGAAATAAATCACCACTGGTGTAAAACTTATTTTTAAAAAATTTATTTTATTAATTTTACAACTTATTTCCCGACAATTAAAATACGATGTGAACAAAGTGAAATGTAATTACTGACTACTTGAAATGAATGCAATTTGAAATAAAGAAAACTATGATACAAAAGAAATATGATATGCTGGTGTCGGCTTATTTTATATGATCTTCTGGAAAGAGGGTGACATAATTCCTCCCCCCGAAGATTCAGCTTCCGTGGGCTGCGGCTAAGGAAGTTGAACATCTTGGAATTGGTTTTCTTGAGCTGGTTTTCTTCGGTGAAGTTTCTTGAAGGCCATAATTAGACATAATATAAGAAGAAGACAATAAATGATAATTGTCCATGAACTTGGAATATAAGACGGCGTATAAGTTTCTAGAATTGGAGTATTTTCAATAATTCTTTCTCGAAGAGTATTAAGATCATCAAGATTAATTTGTGGAAGACTGAAGTTATTATTTTGATTTTTAATAGGTAGTTGATTGGAAATTGTTATTTTTGGAATCAATATTGGTTGACTTTCGAATTCTATTGGACCATTATTTGTTATCACTTCAGAGTCTGTGATTATTTGACAGGATTCTGGGATATTAGCTAAATAGGTGCCGCTGTATGTAACGATTTCTTCTTGCTGGAAACATTTTAACCTAATGTTTATTTTCTTGGGAAGGACCATAATCCATTGATTGGAATTTTCCAGTCTCTTGAATATTGGTTGGGAATTGCTGATTGGAACTTGACGACAATTGGAACTGGTCTTGAAATCTAGGATTTGAATTTCACATGGGCTACTGGGATGAGTTTGTTGTAAGCTGACTTCGTCGCATATATATTCTTGCTTAGTTAGTTTTGTGCATGATTCGTCCAAAAGTTTGTAGTACAATTTATTTTTTATTAAAAATTTATTTTGAGGGATTATTACATTAAACTGACTCTCACTTTGAACAGGTATGGGATATAAATGGTATAAATCTAAATTAAAACTATGTGTTATAGGAACACGTAAAATATATGTAATCTTACTATTTATTATATAATAGGAAACTTTTATTAAACTTTCAAAGATTGGAATGTTACTTAATTTTAATTTTATTGGCATTTGATTTTCATTGAGATTTTTATATATTTTTTCTAAAAGTTTAAATAATTCGCTGGGTTTTATTATACTAGGATGCATGATTCCTACTTTTGCAAATGAAACTGAATTTTCTATATCTTGTAAAATTGAATTAAGCATTTCATACATATTTAGAATTTGGAAGATAATATCTCTTACGAAGGCATTAGCTTCAAAATTAGCTTGATTACTTACATATAAGTCTATTGATTTTAATTTACGTTCTAATAAAATTTCATTACGATTTATTTGTTGAATACTTTTATTAAATTTATCTATTAGAGAGATAGCTACTGAATTTTGAATTTTAATTTTATTTGTTAGTTGATTTTGATTTTCTTGAAGTTGTTTAATAAGGCTATCGTAACGTTCACCATCGCTGGCATCTAAATTTCCACTAATAGTTTTAAAAATTGAACCGAGGCCATTGATTAAACCTCGTTTGGTTCTGTTAGAATAAGGCAACAATTCAGTTAATTTTGCTTCTACTTTTCTCTGACTAAACTTTAAAAAACGCTTTTGATTTGTTATTTCTTCTTGATATATTTTATTTTTAGTTGCTGAATTAAAAATTTGAAATGTTTTAGTTTTAAGGTTTTGAAACTGTGTTACTAAAGGATTTATATCATAATAATAAAAAATAGTGTGATAGTATTCAGTTACTTTCGCTGAGCCAAGTTTCAAGGGCAAAAGACCAGGGTTATCTTGCAAATTTCGAAGTGTAATTGTCTCTTGGAATCCGAGAATTCCGGGAAATCTGAAATAATAATTAGGTGTCAAATGAATATATTCGTCTAAGTGGACGTTTTATATTACTCATATGAACTTTTCCTTGTTTAGTTGTAACTATTTTACGTTTACTATTTACTGATTTAATACTACAGGCTTTATGAAATTTATTGGCATTTTTCTGTCTCTTTTTATTTTTTACAAACACCTTTTGTTCTGGTACAAATAATTCAGGATTTTCGCGGTTTTCATTTATCTTTTTTATAAGAACATCTTTATTTTTTGATAAGTCTGAGTTAATTTTTGCATACAAGAGTTTAGAGCGTTCTTTGTGTTTACTTACATAATCGTTTATTAACAATTTGTCTAATTCAATGTCGAATGGATCATTATCAGTAATATGTCCGTTTATAATGTCCATTGGTTTTAATTTGGTAGCTGAATGGATGGAATTATTATATGCTAAAATTGCGTTTGTCATTTTAGTTTCTATGGGCGTATTTGAAAAACCTTGAGAATTGAGTAGTCTTAAATGTTCTATTAGAGTCGAGTGAAATCTTTCTATAATGCCATTTGATTCAGGGTGATCAGGAGAACAAAAATGAATTTTAATTTTGTGTAACCCTAGTAGTTCTGTAATAACAGTATTTTTTAACTCAATACCATTATCACAAATAATTTGAGTTGGTATACCATGATGAGAGAAATATTTAATTAAATTGTTTGCTACTTCTGTTCCAGAAAGTGTATTTAAGCGGTATGCTTGAGCATATTTTGAAAAACTGTCAATAATAGTTAAAAATTTTGAATTTTCAAATGTAAACGAATCTATATGAACTATTTCAAACGGTTTAATTGCAGTTGGTGTTAAATTTAATTTTAATTTTACAGGGTGCCTATCATATTTACACTGTTGGCATATATCACATTCGTTAATAAATGTTTGAATTGATTTTTTCATTTCAGGCCAATAATATTTTTCTTTAATTTTTAAAAGTGTTTCATTAATGCCGCGGTGATTTGATTTACCTTCATGGTAATTTTTTATTGTTTCGTAGATGTCGTCTTTATTTATAACATCTAATAATTTAATGGTACAATTTTTAAATTTTATTGAAGAAGATCTAAAGTATTTTTGTAAACATACTGAAAATGGTTCGTAAATATCAGGATCTTCAAAATATAGATAGTATTGAGTATCTGGAACTATATATTCTTTAATAAAATTGATTACGTCGTTTTCAAAATTATTTTTTGATAATTGAACTAAAAATCGTTGTCTATTACCGAAAAGAATGACTCGTTTTAATTTTGCAGGTGAATGAAAAACTGATTTAATAAAGATTTGGTTTTTACCATAATTTACAGCACACTCGACAGTGGGTATGCCTATAATTGGATTTTCATCATAATTAGAATGTATTGTATCCAGGTCATCTGTATCGTTTTTTGGAGTATTGTCAGGTTTTGTCATTTCGTCAACATTAACTATCATTGAAAAATTGTCTAAATCTTGATTTGAAGTACTTTCAGTTATTATTGGGATTTCATTTATTGGTTGATTGGTAATCGGTGAAGGAGTATTTAAGGATTGGTTTGGGGGTTTTCGTGAATTTGGGTTATTATAATAATTAGAGGTTTCGCCTAAAATTTCATCAACATTTTTCCAAAATGAATTATCGTTCCAAAAAGAATTAGTTTCTTTAGTATTAATTTCAATTCGCGATAAAGAATCTACGTTATTTGATTTACCTTTTCTATAAAAAATTTGATAATCAAATTCTTCTAATCTAATTTTCCACCGTAGTAATTTGAATTAGGTTCTTTTAACGAATGTAACCATACGAGAGGCTTATGATCGGTTATTATATTAAATCGGCGACCATATAAATACGGACGAAAGTATTTGGTTGCCCAAACTATGGCAAGTAACTCCTTTTCGATAGTCGAATAATTTTGTTCGGAATCGTTAAGGGTTCTTGAAGCATATGCTATTGGTAGGTCTTGTCCGATGGGACCTTGGGATAGAATGGCTCCTAATGCTACATTGGAGGCATCAGTGGTAAGGTTAAAAGTTTTATTAAAATCGGGATATTGTAATATGGGTTCGTTAGTAAGTAAGGATTTACAGGTATTAAAACAGGTAATATATTCATCGTTAAGTTCTATTTTAGCATTCTTTTTCAAACATTTGGTAAGGGGTTTAGTTAGTCGTGCAAAGTCTTTAATAAAGCGTCTATAGTATCCAAGTAGTCCTAAAAAATTTGTTTTGTTGTTTTAGGTATTGGGTATTTAAGAATTTAATTTTATCGGGATTCGGTTTAACTCCTTCTGGCGTATCTACGTGACCTAAATAAGCCACTTCCTTCCTTAGGAATTCCGACTTGTCCAGTTGGACTTTAAAATTTGCTTCCCTAAGTCTCTGAAATACTGCTTTAAGACGTTCTAAATGTTCTTGTAGTGATGTCGAATATATTATAATGTCGTCTAGGTAAACTAGGCACATTTCATTTTGTATACCGCGAAGTATATTGTCTGCAACACGCTGAAAAGTAGCTGGGGCATTTTTAAGTCCGAAAGGCATGCGTAAAAACTCCCAATGGCCATTTTCGGTAGTAAATGCCGTTTTTTCAATATCTTTTTCCTCCATCTCTATTTGGTGGAAACCGCTAGCGAGATCAATGGTTGGAAAATATTGGCAATTTCCTAATTTGTTAAGCAATTCAGTTGTGTTAGGTAAAGGATATCTATCTTCGATTGTTTTTTCGTTCAATTTTCGATAGTCGATAACGACTCTCCATTTTTGTTTATTACTAGCGTCCATCTTTTTACCTACAACCCATATAGGGGAAGACCAAGGTGAGCTTGAAGGACGTATTATATTTGAATCTAACATTTTTTGAATTTGTTGGGATACTTCTTGTTTATGAACAAATGGGTAACGATAAGTTTTTGTATATACCGGTATTTCATCGGTGGTACGTATACTATGTTTAATTTTATTTGTAAAGGTAAGCGGTTCACCTTCTTTATAAAATATGTCACTATATTCTTGGCAAAGTTTTAATATTTTTTGTTTTTCTTCTTCATTCATGTGACTTGTTCTAATTTTATTAAGATCTAAGTACGTATTATCTGAAGTTTCTATATTATTTATTTCAAAATTTTGTAAATAATTTTCATCAAATTTTTCTACTAAAAATGGTTCTGAAAAATCTAAAGATACGGTACTGTCTGAATTATTTAAAATTGTTGTAAGAGCATAACCATTTTTTGCATTACTAATACATTGTGGAATTTCGCAGTTGCATAATTTTTGATATGGGATAAAAATATCTCCATGAGATACACTTGTTTTTATTTTAACAACTTGTTGAGTTCTAGGGGATATTGTTACAAGATTAAGATCGGTATTAACTTCATGATATTGTAATTTTAGTCCAATGAGACCGTCAAATACGTTATGAAATTTGAAAAGATAGAATTTTAATTTTAATGGATTCAATAGATTAAAAATGTTAGATGTAGGAATTTCAACACTATGTTGATGTGCCGATTTTTGAAATACAGTAGTCACAACAAATGGATCATTTTTTATTTCTTTAGAATAATACTTAAAAGCTAGATTGGGATTGATAAATGATCGACTTGATCCAGTATCTATTAAAAATTTTAAATTATGTTCCGGTAGAACAATATACGGTAGTTCACTTGATTTCATATTATTCAAAGTTATAACTAATTTTTGTTTTGGGTTTTCCGAGGCTCTTAACAAAAATTTTCATTTTCATTATTTGTATTATTGTTATTATTACTTAAATCTATATTATTACTTAAATTATAATCATTAAAATATAATTGATCATCAGCTTAATCAGGATAATTATTGTTATCATTACTTGAATAATCCTGGTAAGGAGGATTATTATTTTCTGAAGTTTCTACACTATAAAGTTCTTCAGAAACAAAATTTGGACGTTTTGTTTGCCTAAAATTACTTGTAGAAGGTGGTGGTCTTTTATTCATATGATTATTGTTGTTATTAAATTGTGTTTGTAAATTAGAGGAGTTATGATTAGAATATCGATTTTGATTTTGTGGTTGATGAAAGTTTTGTCTAGGACTTTGTTTTTGATAATTTCTAGATGAATTTTGTAAATAATGAGCATTTTCTTCCTGTAAGACAAACTGCATTGCCTCGCTTAGTGAGGTGGGTTTCATACAACGAATCGTAGTACCCAAAGGCTCTTTTAATCCGGAAAGAAAAGTTTTTAAAGTTAAATTTTGATACAACTGTCTTTTTAAATTTTTACCATCTTCTGTTGTTTCATGTAGACTTACATAGCTACAGAGTAAATTTAATATATGTAAACACCTATCATAAAATAATTGTGGATTATCCTTGGGATTTTGTTTTAACATTACGAGATCCCTATTTAAACATACTTCATCTCGTTGATCCGAGAAGTTTCTAGTTAAAATATCTTTTAATTCTATCCAAGTATTGCAAGCTTGAATATTAATAACTGTTTTGGCTTTACCTTTTATTTTTGCTATAATCGAATTCAACAAATAAACGTTCTGAAAATTATCTGGATTGTTTCTATCAAAGAAATTATTGATTAATGTTTCACTAACGGATATAAATCTATTTAAGTCGTTTGGATTCCCGTCAAATTCGGGTAAACAATTTGAATATTCCCATTTTAAAAGATTGTGCTGCCATATTAATTTGATTATCTGTCGGGTTTGAGTCAGTAACGGTATCTAATACTAAATTACTTAATGCACAACTTAATTCGTTTATAGTTATTTCAGAATTCATAAATTGTACTTACAAGACCAGTAAGACGATTTTAAACATGCTCTACTAACTATGAGAATTCGTTTGGATCCTCGCAGAACTTGGGCGATATGGGTCCCAAATCTCGTTGTTTGCTGGATAATGGCTGGAACAGGTCCTCTGTGGACGGAAGAGTAATCCAATGATGTGGTATCTCACTGCACTAACCAGTTTTCTCACAAAACAACTTTGCTTAGTGTTCGATATACTTCGGTAAATCGTTAAAACGAAAATCGCACATTCGATATGTTCGACCCGAAGAATCCTACTGACTGCGCCAAATAAATCACCACTGGTGTAAAACTTATTTTTAAAAAATTTATTTTATTAATTTTACAACTTATTTCCCGACAATTAAAATACGATGTGAACAAAGTGAAATGTAATTACTGACTACTTGAAATGAATGCAATTTGAAATAAAGAAAACTATGATACAAAAGAAATATGATATGCTGGTGTCGGCTTATTTTATATGATCTTCTGGAAAGAGGGTGACATAATTAGCGTTATACATAAATAATAGTCCTAGATGGTGTTTAAAAATGGCGTCAGCAGTTTCCGGTTTGTCAGTGGCGTATCAATTTTAATTTATGATAAAATGTTGTATCAATTTCAAAAATAAAAATACTGATGTAAGAAAGTTTTAAAACGTAATACATTTTGTAA
Organism: Ophraella communa; assembly: GCA_035357415.1. Taxonomy (NCBI): domain Eukaryota; kingdom Metazoa; phylum Arthropoda; class Insecta; order Coleoptera; family Chrysomelidae; genus Ophraella; species Ophraella communa. The sequence goes on along the minus strand of CM068991.1, from coordinate 21,472,967 downwards.
ACCATATTTCTATATACACTTTTATCAAATACATATATAAATATTACATAGCTGTGCATATTCAGTAAATCACTTACGTAAATAAATTGTATATGTTTAGGTACGTCTCTTAATTCTGGTTTCTTAAACACTAAAACAGTACTGTTTCAAATGTTAAAAAAAACCGTTAATAACAATAATAATGAATCATATATGGTATTTGCAAATGGCCGCTGTGACGTAATTTCCGTCGTAAACTACCAACTTAGAAAAGGTGTTAGGCTCCTTCCTTAGTTTTTATATTCTAAGGTTTTGGGTCTACAACGCAGTTACTCATATTATAGTTTTTTTCTACGAATAAAGAATAAAAAGGAAGGAGTATAATACGATTTGACGATGTCCGCGTTGGTTCTTGCATATGGCTGACTTGAAGTTTCCGGTTACCAGTGGTGTCACACACAGGGTATTATAGGTATACTTATGCCTCGTATTAATTGTTAAAAAAATAACTGTTTTCCGCTTGTAATTATCTGTACAGTAATATACAGTTCGTTCGCTGGATCTTTTCCCATGGCTGAAATTATTAACATACTACTTTTCGTAGTACGTTTTTTTTCCACTCACAGAAACTAAAACCCCAAAATTGAACCGTTTGTTCCAATACAGCATAATATAACAAACAGTGATAGCCATATGACGAATGTCGATGATAGGTGTAACCTACACAATGAAAGTTCTGTGGTTTATCCGTGAATTTGTAAATTGACAGACCAAATACGTTGTTTACATTTTTATTTTAGATTTTTATCCATTTTATTGCCCCTTGCATATAAATTTATTTCAAAAACAGTTGTTTTAACAACTAACCTATACCTGAGTGTTCGAATAATTGTGGTAAGTGAATATTATTTATCTACTTCTTATTAATTTATTTTGCAATGAAAATTAACCTTAAATTGACATATCATTATGATTCTGGATAGAACTCCATCAAACTGAATTATATGAAACACATTTTGCTTTTACCAAAGTAGAAATTATTGACCTAATTTTCTGGATAACCAGAACCATTGATAAATAGTTTTCATTTTTAGAATATGCCTGGAAAAAGGTTGAATTCGCAAGCACAGGAGCTGGTCCTGAATTTGTTGGGAGTATTTTGAGTTAGAAAAAAGAAATGGGGGACCTTTGGAACCAATTTCAAGTGTTCAAGAAGTAAAATTCAATGCTATTGAATTAATTTGGGCAAATTGCAAGTCATATTATAATAAATATATTGGTAAAGATGGGTATTCAGATAGTTCAGTTATAAATATGTGGAAAGAGGCACTGGAATAATGTAATCCACAAATTTGGGAAACGTGTGTTAGGCATACCCATGAAATCATACAAAAGTGGTATGCCCGAGAGCAGAATATTGATGATATAATTTTAAATAATAATAAATATTAATGCTGGTGACAGTTCTGATTCTGAATATGAGGAAAATTAAATAAAATTTTTCAACCCATTTATTTTTCAAAGTTAAACTGTGTGGGTGGGACTGTCCAATAGTAATGGTTGCAGCCATAACCCTAACAAAGCAATTCTGATTTGCATAGTTTCTAGTGAGAAAGTTATTATTGATCCTAAATATTATACAAGTAAATTTGTTTAATAGCAAGTTTGAAGAATAGCTTCATTAAACTCTGGTATACTAACAGTTGTTTTTTTAAACTAAACATTTAGGTAGCATATTGCTAAAAGGCTATAAAATATTTACAAATATCACCAGCTTTAATACAATAATAAATAACGTCCACCGTCACTTTAGCCATATCCTTATTAAACTATCAATCTACGAACTACGTGTTATTTAATGTATTGATGTATTGCGTTTGTATATGGTTCAAGGTCATGGGAAAAGATCCACCGAACGAACTGTACATTGTCATAAGATTGTAGGAATATAAATTTAGATTAAAAACTTCTAAGTAGGTAATATATAAATAGTTGACTTAGTTGGTCTGTATAAAAAATAAAGGAACGTCTATGATAACAATGTGGTTGTCATTAAAATATTTTGTTAATTTTTAATAATTCAGATAAATAGATCCCTGCAGATGAAAAGTAATTCCCATTCAAGAGTTGGGTTAACTACTTAAATCACAAAATAATATATAAAACAGCATGAAAAAACTATTTATGTCAAATGTCACGATTCGTATAAGTCATATTTGGTTCTTCAATATGGCCGACTTCCGTCGTGATTATTTGCTAGATTAAAATATGACAACATTCCTTCCTTTCTATTCTTTATTCGTAGGTTTTTTTTCCAAGATATTACAAATTTTCACTCGATGTGACCCTGCCATTAATGAACGCATGAAATGAACATAAAAAAATGGAAACTTCAAGGTTAATCTGAAATCCATCATAAAATTATGAATGAAAATTTACAAATTACATACTGATCATTTTTTACATGTGAAATCATATATCGGTTTCCTTTTTCCGCTATTACTACTACTAGAATTATTAGGGAGTTAAGGCTGCACATCACATACATACGTAAACGTATCTAATGACAGCTACGCATGTGCCGTTTAAATTTTCGTTACGATACGAGATACGTTAGACGTAAAGATACGGATTCCTACGTGGACCCAAGAACGCGGTAGTATCGACCCGATACACGCCGACGATATCCGAAACGCTGTTAGATATCCCGAACTGCGAAATAAAGAAACGAAAACGAAGAAAAATCCTAAACTGCAAATCCAGTTGTTTTTTGTTTTGATAACCATTTTTATGACCATCATAATCTGTTCTTATCTATATGTTCACAATGCAAGTGAATAATGTAAATCGTCTATCAGGAGCAGGACGGGTATATTTTTCAAATGAGGACGATTTACATTTATTACGGGAGGTTGTGGGACAAAACCCTTATGAAGACACTTCCAGATGGAATATAAATCAAAGTAACTTAATGAAAATCATGGGAAAATTCATATTAAGTAGAACCTTGAAAATTTAGTTAAGAAATATATAGAAAAGGGTAGGACACTACAATTTCAGTAAGTTACCTATTGATGTGTACCGACTAGTGTACACATTTAATCTTTCTGGACTTGTTTTCATTCAAAAACACAAATTCTTCTAACCAAAAAACCAAACAAATATGACAGCTGACAAAAACAAAACATGACGTTTGGATACGTTGCGTTACCATTTGATCTGTGCCTTAACTGTTATATTTCTCATCTTGGTAACGACGACGTAAAGTGGAATTGGTACGTTTACGCGAAAAAGATACATTTACGTACCCTGTGTGCCTTAACTCCCTATTGTAAGATGAGCATTCAGCAAGAGTAAGTGTCACAGGACGTTACAAATAGTAGAAAAGAAGAATTTGTCCTGTGATCGGCTATGTCAAAATGAATTGTTAGAGTAACACACACTCTAACCAAACCCGTCCCTTCCAGAATGCATCCCTCTAGGAGCGGTGCATTCCGGGAAGAACTTCCTCCACCCCCCCATCACGTCCGATGGGGGCCTCAGTCCTCGGGCTTATGCTCTTCCTTCCACTATCTTGGTTCGGAGATGGTTTCCAGGTGTCTTCTGCTTGGTCTGGGATGGTGCTTTGCACCTTTATCCTCCTGTCTTCTTTTTAGGCGTTCAAGAGTGTGTGCTTTTCGCTGCCTCTAAAAAGTTAGTCCTTAGTCGACGAACTGCGGCTAAAGGTAACCTTAGAGAGTGGATCCACTTGTTAAAGCTGTCCCTACTCAAGAATCTGCGCATCTCCCTAGGGATGGGAGAGTCTTTTATAGGTGGTTCCTCTTCTGTCTGCTTCTTGACAGATGTTATTTCTTCTTAGTTGTCCAGATGTTTCCTTGGTCTAGGATGTCTCCTGTAGTCCTCTGCTGTGTAGTTTGTTAATTCCCTATGTGCTGTGTTCGGGTGTGTCCTGAGTTCTTCAAATCTTCTTCTGGCTCTGGCTTTCATGATTTCTTCTGTCTTCTCCTAGTCTAGTTCCCTGTACAGTTGTATATTTCTTATGTACCATGGGGCGTCTTCTGCTTGCCTTAAGCTGATGTTCTGCTGTACTTGTATCTTCTTTTTGCAGGTTTTGACTGTGTGTCCCCAGGCTACGGAGGCGTACAACATGATCGGAATGATGATTGCGTTTATTAGATGTATCTTTGTCTTCAGTGCTAGTTTGGATTTTCTTCCTATGAGTCCGGCTAGTCTTCCTCTTGCTTGTTTTGCCTTCTTTGTGATGTTTTCTACGTGTTCTTTGAAGGTTAGTCCTTTGTCCAGTATCACTCCTAGGTATTTGGCCTTGTTTTTCCATTGGATCTCTTCTCCTCCTATGTTAATGTTTTCTTCTGGTTTTTTCCTTCTTTTAGTAAAGTATACTGCTTGAGTTTCCCCGGGTTTATTTGGATTTTCCATGTTGTGCACCATTCGTCTATTTGGTCCATAGCCTGTTGGAGTCTTCTTGTCACCATCCTTGGTTGAGTGCTTCTTGTAACGATAGCCGTGTCATCTGCCTGGAGAACCATCATTGTGTTGTCTGTCTTTGGAATGTCTGCCGTGTATATGTTGTAAAGCACCGGTGAGAGGACTGCTCCTTGTGGTACTCCGGCTTCTGTTGTTCCTACTTCGGATTTTGCGTTTCCTATCCTTATCCTGAATCTTCTATTTTTCAGATAGCTGAGTAGTTGTTAGAGTAAGGAGTAGAAAGAAAATGAAATTACATTTGTAAATAGTTGAGATTTACATATCACTAAAGTAGATAGACGAACAATTTCTGTAAAAATATTATAACCTTAAAAGTTGTGCATTGTCATAAATTTTAAGAATACTTACAAAAATGGTACTTTAAAAATCGAATTTGGAAAGATTTTGCTTATATGTATTTAATGATGATACTTATTACGTTATATTTCAAAGTATAATAATAACAAAATAACTCAAACAAAAATTATTTCTGGAGATTTATAATATTGCCGTTTGGAATCATTTCGTTGACATTTCACAGTTCAACAGCGCATAGAACACACATTTTGACGTCACACTTTCCCAGTCCATTTGGCTTCACAACAAGGACAGAAAATTGACGTCTATTTGTTTGTATGATTATATAACCTATGTCACAGAGTATATAATACAAACCAGAGTATCGACTCGCTGTCGGCACCTTTGATGTTTATAAGACAAGAGCGGCCATTTTTTGAGAGTATAAACCACAAAACAGAAAATTGGTTTTCTGTTTTGTGCTAACCAATATTTTGTTTTGTGGTATATGCTCAGGGTGGTACCAAAAAAATTATTATAAATAAGACCCGTACTTGAAATTTTTCTTTATTGTTGAGATAATTGTTATTTTAAGAAAGTTTAGAAAAATAGAATTTGTTTTCAACAAGATTAATAATAGGTATTAACTAAACGTTGATTTATTTGTTTTTAAAAAAAGTAAAATTGGTTTTTTAGGTTATATAATTACATATAAATAGAATTTCTACGCAAAATAAATGACCGAATATGTATGTCTTACATGCAATTTTCCTAGTTAGTAAGGAAGGATATAAAAAAACCCATCAACAGCTTTAAAACTTATTTATTTCTCCAAATTAACAATTTATTTTTATTACTTTTAAAATTTCTGTTGATACATTTAATGGTAGTGTAAAGTCTTAACCTAAAATATAATTTTTTCACATAGAGTAATGGAAAATGTGTACAAAGATGAATAAAAATTTCATTACTACTAATATTTATTATAGTTTGAAGAACACGATATTTTATTGCCAATTCTTCAAATAGTTTTTCAAAAATGTTATTTAGTTTAGCAATAAATATAATAAAACTATTACCTGGCATTAAAATATTTCCATAGACACTATTATCTTTATTTCTATATGCTTTAAATAAAAAGAGTAAAGCTGAATCATCTAAATTTTCAATGGATTTAGAATAATGCTCACATTGTATGTTGTTGTAAACATTTTTTTATTAAATATCCACTTACAGAACACTGAGAAGTAGTATTTATTTTAATGTCATTTAATGTAAGTAACATTTATTCCGCATCTCATTTGCAGTTTTTTGTACTTGAATTAAATAGTTTAATTCACTATTCCTCACAATACAAACGCTACCACTGATTTATTCACATACAACCAACTGCCTACCTTAACCAAAACTAACGGCTATGGATACTCCCAAAGTGTCATGGCGATACCTGCAAATGAATGCTTACCCCCTCCATATCGAGTCGATACTCTGGTTTGTACTATATACTCTAAATTATAAGGGTTATATTGAAATTTGTTTTATTTAAAAGCTATAAATATGATGTTGATAGACTAGTGTTACGACTAAACCAAGTATTGAAGTAATAAGGCATAACAATATTAAAGCCTAGATGTTAGTATCTGTAAGAGATTCTCCTGGATACATTTCCATCTCAGAGAAGTATAAATGTATTTAGAAAATCCAGGGAAAAACTATATTGTGTTGATCTTTACAATAACTTAATGTATTTGTGTTACATTTATGTCTTATGAATATCTAAAATAAATACATTTATTGTATCAACCCTTACTATATGGAAATCCAGCTTACTAATAATATTAAAAAAATAAACTTCTAAGTTTATTTTTTAATGTTCTTAATAAAATAAAGACGAAATCAAAGTAAATAGTTTAATTAGAGAACTTCCAAGATTTATCTGTTCATAAACATTTTTAATTGCTGACCTGCTAGATGTCTTATTTTTGTTTCAAGTTTTTCAAGACAATCATAACCTTGTTTTTTATCACAAATGTGTAGTTTTTTTAATTAAATTGGTTTGTGTGAGTGATTACATGTGTCCATGTAGGCATTTTGCATAGTTTGACTTATCATGTTGCAATCTATATGTTAATTAATCATTGTATTATACTTCAAAATTTTTCATTCTTTGACCCTTGATTTGACCTATATAATATACAAAATTACATTTTGGACATTTCTTTTTTTAAATTGGTTTGAAAATTCTTATTTCCAGACTAATTTGAATTTTGAAAGTACAATTTCCCTGAATAGGCATGAACATTTTATATTTTTATATATATAAGTTCATCAGAATAATAAAAAGTATTTTTTCTACAAACGTGTTAAAAATGCCATTTTTAGCACTCCATAGAAGCCTTAAGCCCGTTTGTAATTATCAATGATTCATTACAAGTTTTAGTCAATTTTTTAGGATCCTAAATTCAGGACCATAAACATTGAAACAATAAAATCAAATGTATGCAATGTTCAAAGTTTTAATAATTTATTTAGGATGAGATCATGCGCACTGCAGTAGGCGGGAGCCTCCTTGACTTTTAAACGGTGTCTAGCTAAGTTACTTTATGTGTACTGTGCTATTGTTAATGCTATTATTTCTAACTTTACGGTGAACTTATAAACATGGATGCTGAATTTTTATTACTAACAGCATCAGTTACACCAATTTCTGCAAAAATAAACAACATTGAAGTATAAATTACCCTATATTTTTGCTCTAATCTGTCAATTAAATGATAGAAAATAGGACCGGTTCTATAAATATATCACGTCAATTAAAATTGAAGAGAAATAGGACAAGTTGAGATGATTTGAAAATTGACAAAAAATTGACACAAAATGTGTATGTATTTATCAATTATTAAGGATCCTAAAAAAATGACTAAAACTTGTAATGAATCATTGATAATTACAAACGGGCTTTAAATATGTCACTTTATAAAATCACTTTATGGCACTGAGTGCCTTAAAATGTTTTTATGTTTTGCACTTATAAAAATCTTCATTATAAAACGCATTTGCGTATCGTAATGTAACTTTTACGCACGCAAATTTTTGTTTTAAATGGTTGGTGTCATAACAGAATTCCATATGAAATGCGTTGTTTAATATACTATTATGGCACTGCTGTCAAAAGTGAATTATTGTCAGATTTTGAAAGCAAACGTCAAAATATTTAGATTGTTAATGCATGCCTTAAAAATGTACTTTTAACACTTATATCATAAATAACTATTAAAAATAATTTGTGGCTTTTAAATTGTAGGTTTGACGAAAAGGAACTCTAAAAATAATTGGATTTTACAGAGAGGTATCTTAATATGTGGGATATGTGGAAATGTGTATACCAGAAGATTTGAATTTGTATTGCATTTTATGCAGCATCTTGTAAAAAAAAATAGATATAGATTTCAATTGAGCAACCTGGAGGCAATGAAACAAAAAAACAATTATGGAGTAAAAAGTGATTTTGGCCAAGAAGTAAAAAATATGTTTTCTGCAAAAACTCAAATTCATACATCATGCGATATGGAAAAACAAGTAAAATGTAATATTTGTTTAAAGTCTTTTAACAAACCGAGCCATTTGTATATTCACATGCGCGCACACACGAATAAAAAACCATTAATGTGTGAAATTTGTCTAAAATATTTTAGCCGGCAAGGCGATTTAAAACGACATATGCTTATTCACACAGGCAATAAACCATTTAAATGTGATATATGTTTAATATCTTTTAGCCAGCAGGGCATTTTGAAAAGACATATGTTTGTTCACACAGGCGATAAGCCATTTAAGTGTGAAATTTGTTTAAAATATTTTAGCAGACAAAGCAATTTAAAACAGCATATGCTTATCCACACAGGTGATAAACCGTTCAAATGTGATATTTGTTTAACATCTTTTAACCTGCAAAACAGCTTGAAAAGACATATGCTTGTCCACATAGGTGATAAACCATTCAAATGTGATATTTGTTTAAAACATTTTAGAGCGCAACGCCCTTTGAAACAACATATGATTGTTCACACAGGCGATAAACCATTTAAATGTGAAATTTGTTCAAAATCTTTTAGGCATCGCGAATATTTAAAAAAGCATATGCTTGTCCACACAGGCGATAAACCATTTAGATGTGAAATTTGTTTAAAATGTTTTAGTCTGAAAAGCAATTTGACTCAACATATTATGATGGTTCACAGAGGTGGTAAACGATTTAAATGTGAGATTTGTTTAAAATCTATTAGCCAAAGCAGCCACTTGAAAACACATATGCTAATTCACACGGGCGATAAACCATTTAAATGTGATATTTGTTTAAAATCTTTTAGCCAGCGCAACCACTTGAAAACGCATATGCTAATTCACACAGGTGATAAACCATTTAAATGTGATATTTGTTCAAAATGTTTTAGTCTGAAAGGCAATTTGACTCAACATATGATGGTTCACGGAGGTGATAAACGATTCAAATGTCAAATTTGTTTAAAATCTTTTGGCTATAAAAACCGTTTGAAAAAACATATGCTAGTTCACACAGGCGATAAACCATTTAAATGTGATATTTGTTTAAAATCTTTTAGCCAGAGCAGTAATTTAAAAAAACATATGCTAGGTCACTCAGGCGATAAACCATTTAAGTGTGATATTTGTTACAAACCCTTTAGCCAGAGCAACCACTTAAAAACACACATGCTAATTCACACAGGAACCATTTAAGTGTGATATTTGTTTAAAATGTTTTAGCCTGCAAAGCAATTTGACTAATCATATGTTATTTCATAAGGCGATACACCATTCAAATGCGAAGTTTGTTCAAAATCTTTTAGCCAGAGCAGCCATTTGAAAACACATATGCTAATTCACACAGGCGAGAAAGTGAGAAATTTGTCTAAAATATTTTAACACTTCAGGTAGTTTGAAATAACAGGTGCTAGATCAGAAAGTTGATAAACCGTTTCTGAAACTATTTCAGAATAATTTAGGCATTAAAATCGTTTTTTTATACATATGCGCGTTGATGTAACCGATAATCTATTCAAATGCGATATTTGTTCAACATTTTTGTGTACTTGATACCCCTAGCAGCCGTTGTTATTTAGTTTAAGTAATGTAATGCACCGAGTACGGAAATACGAATAGAATGGCAAGAACCTAGTTACTGTATAGATCCGTATGCGACATCGAGTAGCTTCGGTTGTGTTAAAAAGTATTGTCGATAATACCGATTCCTTAAATTTATATCTAGTGCCATCTATCTGCCAATAAGAAGTACTGTGCGATAAAATAGACAGCTACATTTCAACGAAACTAAGTAAATATATATGTTTACAATCAAAAAATGATCATTTATTTAATTGTTTCAAGTGGTCATCAATCAGTTTTAAAAATGGGAAACAAACAATAAATGTATCTCGTTTGGTACCTAAAACTTTACAGTTATTAGAAAAATGTTCCTCACAAACTACATATTTTTTATAAATGTCTTCAACTGACAAGTCTATAATTTAAAGGCTGTATCTTTAAAATCCACTCACTAAACACACTTGGTTCATTTTTTGGGAAACGATGCATTTTGCCTTCACGATTTGTACATGTAGATACACAACATTTCCTTTTAGATAAGGGGGGTTGATAGTTTGAATCAATTTTAGGGACAGAATTATTTGGAAGCACAAAACCAAAGATGATATACACTAACAAAACTAAAAAAACTGAAGACAAAACTCCTGCTCTTTTCCTGATTCTCGGAACTACTGTCTCTTTTCTTAATTTTCTTAAAACTGTTTCTCACCAAATACAGATTGATACAGATCTGTTAAATTAAAAAGTATTGTCGTTACTAGTATTAGTAGAGAGACCTCTTCCGAAAAATAGAACAATTAAAATGAGTAGACGCAACGATCAGCGCCATCCTATGTTTGTGTTAAAAATATTAATTAGTTTTGGCGGGAGTATATTTGCTTTCATTTCTATTCGTAGTTCCGTATTCGGTGATGTAATGTCACTTAGAATAATAAACAACTATTTGATTAAACTTAACTTCCACGTTTTATTAAAAAATTCGCCTTTAAATTACGACAGCTGTTTCGCTAGTATTAGCATCGTTAGATTTTGTTTGTTTGTAGCTAGGTACCTGATGTTGATTAGGTAGTATTAAGGCTAGACCAACTATGGAAGTAATAAGACATAACAATATTAAAGCCCAGATGTTATTAGCTCTAAGGGATTATTCTGGATGTACTTCTCTCTAAGATCAGTATAACTATGTTTTAAGTTTTTGGTGATTAACAATAAAGGAAATATATTATAAAGTATTTTTAATATTACATTAACGACAGTTATGACAGTTAATCAAAATATATATATAAATAAATATAACAGCAGTACGTAGCCTTAGCAACGTATATTATAGACTACTTAAGGGACGATATACAGTCTCTTCACACCCTCGGAACTTTTAAGAATTGTATATATGTTATATGGAAATTCTTTTCAATCCAATTTTTCCACTTAATTCTTCCAATCTTGGACCAAAAATTGGCTTGGTAAGCATATCTGCCAGTTGATTCGAGGATGGAACTTGTTTCACTAGCAGTTCTCCGTTGGTGACACACTCACGTACAAAAAGATGCTTCAGCTTAATATGCTTAGTACGTTTGTGGTACTCATATTTCGGATTATGAGATAGCTTTACAGCCGACTCGTTGTCCAAGTAGAGTTCAGGTTTCTCTAAGGCGATTAAACCTTTAAATAGCCCATTCAACCACAATATTTCTTGTGCTGCTTCGCTCGCAGCGATAATCTCAGCTTCTGTGGATGAAATCGATACGGTCGTTTGCCTTTGACTTCTCCAGCTAATAGCAGCTCCTGAGAGTAAACAGACCATACCAGAAGTTGATCGTCCAGTCGATTGATCTCCTGCGAAGTCAGAGTCAGAAAAACACAGTAGGTTTCCTGATGACTCTCTTGTGTGTCGATAAATCAAGCCTTTATCCATGGTTCCTTTTAAATAACGAAAGATCCGTTTTACTAGCATGACATCATTTGCTGTAGGTGTTTCCAAGTTTCTTGACGCTTTGCTAACAGCGTATGCTATATCAGGTCTTGTACCCACTGCTAAGTATGTAAGGGCTCCAACCGCCTGTCTGTAGGGAAATACTGGGTTGCCTTGCACAATCGCTTCGGTATCGTTGATATTTTCTTTAATTATGGGTGTCGGTGTTGGTTTGCTGTTCAGCATACCGAACTTTCCAAGAACCTTTTTTGTGTAATTTTGTTGACTAAGAGTTATTTCTCCATTTCCAGTCTTAATTTCCATGCCCAGGAAATAGGAGGCAGATTTAAAAGTTATTTTGAATCTGGTTTTCAGTTCCTCGATAAACTCGTCAGCTGCAGCGGTTGTATTTGACGCCACAAGTCCATCGTCAACGTATAGCCCAATTAAGACTTTGGACTGATCTCTAATTCTCACATATAGGCAGGGATCTGCTTCACTTTGTTGGAAACCATCATTTTCTAGAAATTCAGCTATGCACGAATTCCAACATCGCGGTGCTTGTTTCAAGCCATATAAGCTGCACTTGAGTTTACAGACACGTTTGGTTCCGTCATTGAAGCCTTCAGGTTGTTTGACATAGATCTCTTCTTTGACAGATCCATTAAGGAAAGCTGTTGCCACATCAAACTGTCTTAGTTTTAGATTTTCTTTGGCCGCAATCGCTATAACTGCTCGTATGGTGGTAAGGCGAGCCACAGGACTAAAATTTTTGTCGTAGTCCACGCCTTGTTGCTGGGAGTAACCTTTAACAACTACCCTAGCCTTAAATTTCTCGATAGAGCCATTTGGATCCATTTTCAGTTTGTAAACCCATTTACATGGCAATGCTTTTCTTCCTTTAGGCAAGTTCACTAAATCCCAAGTTTGATTTTCCTGTAGTGAATTTATCTCGCTTAGCATGGCTTCGAGCCATTTCTCTTTGTGAGGTGATTCCACAGCTTCCTTGTAAGTTTCTGGATCCTTCGGTAAATTTTCAATTTCAGCAACAGCTGCCAGTATGAAATCATCATACCGTTTTGGTCGCTGTACTTCTGATCTGTTTCTCAGACTATATCGCTCCAGTTCAGGTTGATGTTGATACTGAACATCTTCACGATTTTCCGGTTGATTCACATCTTCATTTTCATGTGCATTCAGTTCAGGTTCAAATTGAGCATCTTGTTGATTCAATTCATCGTTTTCATGGATGTTCAGTTCATGTTCAGGTTCGTCAGTGTCGTCGTGTTGATGATCAGGCACTTCATAAAATTCTTGTTGTTCGTCGTCTGAGTCATCTTCTTGGTCAATAGTTTCATCTTGCTGAGTGGAATCTGGATTGTTAGAAGTTGGAATCTGCTCATTTTGATATTGTTCAACATTCAGTTGTATTTTTGGAGTCGAAATCGAAACAGAGTGAGTAAGGTTGTCAATGTTGTCTATAGAATCTGAATAAAAGTTTGTCTGTAGAATTTTCACGTCTTTGGAAATAAACGACTTGCGTTTGTTTGGAACATACACCCTATATGCCTTGCTGGAATCAGAGTATCCGACAAACACTCCTGGAATTGACTTATGTGCAAATTTGGGACCTTTGGCACGCACTTTTAATAGCACGAATGCTTTAGATCCAAAAGTTTGGAGATGATGGATGCATGGCTTTCTTAGGACCCATTTCTCAAATGGCGTTCTGTTTTCTATAGCACTGTTTACGCTTCTATTGGAAAGATAGTTTGCTCTCGCTTTCTCCAATAATGTCCGATTTTTCCGTTCAGCGACACCGTTCTGGTGTGCGGTGTAGGGCGCGGATAAACGTCTTGCAATCCCATGTTCCTGTAGATAGGCTTGAAATTTGCCGTTGACATATTCTGTGCCGTTATCTGTTTGCAGGTGTTTCCAGTAAAATTTTCCATTTCTTGTTTGTAGACTTTAAAGTGTTCTAGTGTTTCAGATTTATTTTTCATAAAGTAGACACGTCCATATCTACTGTAATCGTCAATAAATGTGACAAAGTATCGACTTTTCCCGTAGGACGTTGTGATAGGGCCACATACGTCACTGTGAACAATCTCCAGACGTTCAGTTGTTCGAGGAGTTGTTCTTTGTGGAGGGCTTGGTACTCGTGTCATTTTTGCTTGAATGCATGCGTCGCAGTCTGACAGAGACTCCTTTTTGTCAAAGTTCAATCCAATCATTGTCTCGTTGTTGAGTGCTAGATGGAGGTCTTTGTCGTTCATATGTCCAAGCTTCCTGTGCCAGTCTAGTAAAGAGTTTGTTTTCGTAATTATCGGTGGTGCTTCAGGCGTAGCTGTGTAATTTCGTTCGACAGTTTGTGATTTGACCATTTGTTTTTGACTTTTCTGCAGTCATAACCAAAACCCCTTTCTTGTTGCGTACGAGCGCTTTGTCTTTACCGAAAGTGACAGAAGCTCCATGTTCAATCATTTTTGGCACTGAAAGAAGGTTTATGCAAAGTGATGGTACATACAGAGTATTTTTGAAATCAATTGTTCCAAATTTGTTTTTTAGTGTTACTCTTCCTTGGCCTTTAATGTCAGTCGAGTGCTGTTGAGAAGCAAAGTTAAGTTTTCTTGAAACAGCCGTCATGTTTTTGAAATATTCGCGTTGAAACGTCAGATGAGAGGTGCAGCCGCTGTCCAGTACCCAATCGTTCTGGTTGTTTTGGTTTGAAGTGAGGAAGCACTCTTCAGCGTAATAGGAACTTTTAGAATGTGTGTCTTTATTTTTCTTCCAGCAGTTAGAGCAAATCTTGTGCGTCTTCTTCTGAAAGATTTTGCGTCCCGATTTCTTACAGATTTTGCAAGATGCGTAGAGTACGTTTTCTTCTTCTTGTTGGTGTGGGCTGACCTCGATGTCACGATGCCGAGCATCGCTCTCTTCAATTATTTTGATTTTGAGTTCCTCAGGTTTTGGTAGAGTGTCACGTGACTCCATTGCTACACGAAAGTTTTCGTATTCCGAGGAAAGACTGTAGAGCATGAGGATGGTAAGTAAATCCTCGTTTATATCTACGTCCATTTCTGCCAGCTTGTCTACAGTGTCCATGAATTTGTTCAAGTGTTCACGAACGTTGTGGTCTTCAAGTTTTGTAAGTATTAACCGCTTAAGGAGAGTAGCTTTTCTCGCGGGGCCTTTACTAGCATGTATTTCCTTTAGCTTGTCCCATAGGGCTTTGGCAGACTTACATTTTTTGATGTCTTTCAGTTGCGAAGGAGCAATCAGCAGGATGAGTTCTGATTTTGCCTCTTTGTCGCCGTCAAGTTCAGCGGTGCTTGGAGTTGGAGGTAATGACTGGTCTACATACTTCCATAGTTTATTTTTAATTAGCACGGCTTCCGCTTGAATCGCCCAGGTGTCGTAATTATCCTTATCCAAAGGTTCGATGTGATACGTCGTTTTCGGCATCGTCGTATGTTGCACGAGTTTAACACTTCACTTCGATAAATATATGGATTATATTCGCTCTGCTACCATTTTAAGTTTTTGGTGATTAACAATAAAGGAAATATATTATAAAGTATTTTTAATATTACATTAACGACAGTTATGACAGTTAATCAAAATATATATATAAATAAATATAACAGCAGTACGTAGCCTTAGCAACGTATATTATAGACTACTTAAGGGACGATATACAGTCTCTTCACACTATGCAATGATATAGAAAAACCAGGAAAAAACTATATCATGCTGATCTTTACAATAACTTAATATATTTATGTTACAATAATGTCTTATCTAAGTATAAAATGAAGACTCAATCAAAGTAAACAGTTTAATAGTGGAGAACTTCCAAGATTTATTTGTTCATTATATATATATATAATATATATATATATATATATATATATATATATATATATATAATCAAAACCCTTCTACCATATAGTATGGTGTAGGGAGGTATTCTCTTCTTATCCATGTACGAATTTTCCCATTTCCCCCATTCTTTCTTGTTTTTTGCTTTTGTTTTTGCCTCATTCCACGTTAGATTTCTCTCTTTGAAGATTTTTGCAATTGCTTTGTCCCAGGTATTTTTTGGTCTTCCTCTTTTGCGTTTGGTCTCTGGTCTTGCCTGCCATACTTTTTTAACTATTCTGGTATTCTTCATTCTCTGTAAGTGACCCCACCAGCTCAGTTGCCTCTTGTTTATAAAGTCCAATACAGGTTCTACTTTTAATTCGTCTCTTACTGTCTGGTTTCTTATACGGTCTTTCCTGGTTATCCCTTTCACTCGTCTTAGATATTTCATCACCGTTGCTTGTATCTTACTCTTTTGTCTGTCGTTTATAACCCATGTCTCGCATCCGTATGTGAGTATTGGCCTGTATATGGAGTGGTACACTTTCATTTTTGTTGTCCTAGATATTTCCTTTCTGTTAATAAATTTGTTATTCATTGCGTAATAGCATTTAATGGCTTTGTCTATTCGCGTGCTAATTTCTAATTCCTGCCTGCCAATATTTTCGATTATGACCCCTAAGTATTGAAAATTATTAACTTGATCTATCTTCGAATTATTTATATATATGTTTAGTTCCTGATGCTCTTCTGTAATTGCCATTACTTTTGATTTTTTCACGTTGATCTTCATTCCATGCTTCCCCAGAGAATCGTTCCATATTCTAATATTCTTCTGCAGGTTTTTTCTTGTATTTGCCATTATGACAATGTCATCAGCAAAGGTGCACTCTCCTACTTGAATTCTTTGCATATTGTGGTATCCGACATATAGCTTTTCGGCGTTTTGACTACACTCTTGTATGATATCATCCATAAATATAATGAATAGTGTTGGGCTTAATCCCCCTCCTTGTCTCAGTCCGTCGTGTGTTATAAATGTCCCTGATCTCATATTTTTACTAATCACATAATTGCTCGTTCTTTTATACAATGTTTTAATACTTCTAATCAGTTTTTCGTTCACATTTCTTTTATATAAACTTTCCCATATCTGCTTCCTAGGTACACTGTCAAATGCTGTTTCTAGATCTAGAAAGGCAAGATACGCGTTTTGTGTGTTAGCTGTTTTCTTCTCGATTATTTGTTTTATTGTATAAATATGATCTTGGGTGCTTCGTCCTTTCCGGAATCCACTCTGTGCTTCTGTTAGTGTGTGTTCTACTTACTCTATCAATCTTCGGTTTAGAATTTGCTCATACAGTTTTAATGTGGTACTTAGTAAAGTTATCCCTGTATAATTATTGCAATCCATGCTATCTCCTTTCTTAAAAATTGGTAATATTACACCCATTTCCCAATCCTCCGGTATTTCTTCATTTTTCCATATTTTATTGAATAATTTCCTGATTATTTCCTTTCCTTGTTGCCCTATTTTTTTTATCATTTCAGACGTTATTTTGTCATGTCCTGGAGCCTTTTCATTTTTCAATAGTTTTATAGCCTCATCAAGTTCTGTTATTAAAATTTCTTCTTCTCCTCCTCCTTCTATGTTTGCCGTTTCTAATGTATTTCTTGTTTTATTCTCTTTTGTATTTAACAAACCGCAAAAGTACTCTTTCCACCGTTCCATTATTTTTTCTTCTGTCGTTAGCGTCACTCCTGTTATATCCTTGATTCCTAAAGTAAGGCTTTTTTTTTCCTTTCTCATGCTCTTTAGTACCTTGTAAAAAAGTTTTTGGTTGTTTTTGCTGTTCTCCATTTTATTTCCAAAATCTTCCCATGCCTCTTTTTTTGCATTTTGTACTGATTTTTTGACCATTTTTCGTTGTTTTTTATACTCTTCAAAATTTTTCTGCGTTTTATTTGTCAGGTAATTTCTCCAAGATTTTTTCTTTTCTTGTATTTGCTTCTTAATTTCGGTCGTCCACCATGCTGTTTGTTTTTTCCTGTTATTCGTTTTTAAGGTACCACATGTGTTTTTTGCCGCTTCTAGTATTGTATTTTTAATTTTTTGCCACAATTCTTCTACAGTCATTTCTTCTATATTTAACATTTTGCTTTCTAATGTGCCATTTACTTTCGCTTCGTATTTTCTTGCGATGTTTGGGTCATTTAGTTTGTATGCTTTTATAGTTTCATGATCTAGTTTTTCTCCCCTCTTTTGAACTGGATTGGTGTGTATGTTTCCTTTAATCTTTGCCACTACTAGGTAGTGGTCACTTCCTATCTCTGGTCCTCTGACATCCATAATATATTTCAGGCTTTCTCTGTTTACAACTATGTAGTCTATGATAGATTTTTCTCCTCTACTCTCTACCACCCTTGTGCATGTCTTTAAGTTCGTAGAATGTATTTGCCACAATTAGGTTATTTAGTTGACAGTAGTCTATCATTCTTTTCCCATTATTGTTCCTCACATCTTCTCCGAAACGTCCTATTACTTTATCATACTGTGTATCAGCTTTTCCCACTCTTCCATTAAAGTCGCCTACTACGTAGGTATTTCCTGCACAGTTTTCTGTTATTTCTTCCAGCTGTTCCCAAAAAATGTCCTTTTTATCTGCTCTTTCGTCTTCATTTGGGCCGTATACTATTAGTACTGACCATCTATCTCCTCCATTTTCCTTCATTTCTACAAGTAAAATCCTTTGAGTAGCAATTCCATTTTTGTATTTTGTTTAATATTTCTTTGTTTATTATACATCCTACCCCCGCCTCTGCTCTCTCATTCTGTTTGACTCCGCTATATATTAATATGTGGCCGTTATCTAGTTCCATTGTTCCTTTATCTTTCTTTTTTGTTTCTGTTATTGCTAAAATATCCAGTTTTATTTTTTCAAATTCCTCTTCTAGTTCTTTTTCTTTACCACTTATGCTTCTTATGTTCCAAGTTCCGAGTTTCCATGTCTTATCCGTATCCATTGCCTGTTTCGTTATATTTTTCCCATTATCCTTCTCCTTATTTAGTTTTTTTGACTTCTGTAATTCTTCTTTCTCTTTATTCCATTTCCATTCTTCTCCATTAACTGTTAATTTGCGAAAACCAATTTTAACATCCTTCCCTTCCTGTTTCTCTATTTTTGCTCTCTCGCGGATTTGTTTTACCTTTTCTCTCTCCTTTTTGCTTGAATCTGGGTTTATAAAATATCTTTCGTTTCTTATTTCTTTTAACTTATGTTTGTTTCGCATTATTTCCTCTTTATCTTCATTGTTATTGCATTCGATTAGGCACGTTTTGTCCCCAAGTTTTCGTACTGCTTTTATATTGGCCTGTGTTGTTCATTAACAACTTTAAATTGTGGATCTGCTAGATGTCTTTTTATTTCAAGTTCTTCAAGGTAATCTAAATTTTGTTTTTTATTACAAGTGTGTAGTATTTGGATGTCATTGGTGTGTAAGAGTGAGGTTGGATGTTCAAGTAGGTGCTTTGCATAATTTGGCTTATCTGGTTGTTTTAATTGAAGGTAACGAAAAAGCGGACCTTTTAGCCAGGAAAGGTGCTGAAGGAATATTTATAGACCCGGAGCCATTCCTAGGCATAGCGAATAGCGTAGCCAGAGGATCAACATCGAACTGGGTAGATCGGAGGAGACGTTCTTAATGGTTCGAGCTAGAGAGTTTAAGGCACTCAAAGGCATTTGTAAGAGATCTCTAAAAAGAGGTCTCAAGAGCTGCTGAATATGAGCAGACAGGACCTACGAATAATATTAGGACTACTGACCGGACACAGTCCACTTAATAGGCATATGAAAACAATTGGACTGACAGAGAGTGCGGACTGCAGATTCTGTCAGGCTGAGGATGAAACGGTGGAGCATATCTTGTGTAACTGCCGAGAGCTCGAGAGAATAAGGATCAATAAATTTGGTCTGCATCAACTAGAGCCCAATGACTTCATGGAAGTGTCGCCAACCACCCTAATGAGCTTTATTAGAGGCATAGGGCTGGTAGAACGACTATAACCTAGGGGTGAGCCACAACAGGTCGCAGTGGAAGGGACGTTAAACGACTATGCTTTTAAGTGTTCATTGAATCTTACTTCAAAATTTCCTTGTGTTTGACCTATATAAACAGCTTTACATTTGGACAATTAATTTTTTAAATACCAGATTTTTTAATTAATTACTGTGCAGTTCTCCACAATTTATGTTTAGCGGCAAATATAGACCTAGAAAATGAAGATCTTTGTGATGAGGATAATTCAGCAGCTGATCACATTCCACATGTTGAAAATATTGCAAGAAGGCCATAGACTAAGAAATGAAATAATCAATTAATGTTTAATTAATTTAAATAAACATGTATTTATGTAAAAACAATCGGTTTTTTTTCTAAGAAAAAATAAAACCAATAAAAAAATGCCTTTAATTCATTTAATACAAAAATAATAATATATTGAGATGATTTGATTATCTCAATAAAGAAATAAATTTTGAATTTTAATTTTTAAATTACTAATTATTTATAGGGTAGGGTTCCAACATCAACTTTATTTTAATTTTTTTTATTATTTTGAAATTTTAATAATTCCAAAGTCAACTAATGCCTAACAAATTCCTATCTGCTACCTATCTAAACTAAACTTCTATAACTGGTTTCTTTTTATTTATTATTGATTAAACTTCTTCCTCTAGACTTTTTACTTTTTAAATTATCTATTTCAACTCTTTGACCTTTTTTAATTCAACCATCCAAAATTAATTTCTTTCTTAACTCTCTTTACTTTTTTATTCATCCATCAACTCACTGTCAAACTTCCGATCCTCGGCAACCAACTTTCTTGATCACTATCACTACACTTCTTATCTACACTTATACTATTACAGACTTCAAAACATTACAAAAAATTTTTTTTAACCTAATAAATTATTTTTTTGACTTTGACAGTTTATTTCAAATTATGACGTTTCCGAAAATAATAATAAAACCAAAATAAAATTTGATGTGACCCTTAGTATATCTTCTCAATATATATTGTAATATTTAAATATTCGATAATAGTATAATGAGTATAATATCAACAGAAGTTGTTTAATATAACTTAATCAAATAATTTTTTATTATATTGTATTATTTTATTATATATTTTATGTATTTGTAAGAAATTTCAAGTTAGAAATAATTTTTATTATGTAATGTATCAATATTATATCGTGTACATAAATATGTTATTTAAAACCTACTAGAAACTTCGCGAAATCGATTATATAATGTAAAAAGAAGACAGATATATTTTGTTCTGGAATGATAGACAATATACGAAGTGAGTATGTCTAGTTATACATAGGAAAGAAAGAGATACACATATTTTTCTAGCAATGACTAATCCATAGAACAATAACGAAGTTTCTAGAAGGTTAGAAACCTATAAAAAGACTTGAGCAGAGGTCGTTAGGAGGGTAGTATATTATTGGAAGTCAAACATAGAAGATCAGTCAATGTGAACAGTCAAAGTGAACAAACAGTTTTTAAAGTAGTTAAAATAAAGTGTTAAATAGTGACATTAAGAATACAAATTAAAGTAATCAAGGAGTAAAACAAAGTGTTAAAAAAGTGACATTAAAAACTAATCAAAATTGTAATTAAAAAAAAAATTTTCGACGCATAAAAAAGAAGAAATTACTTATAAGTGTACTTACTATTTGGGATGATCGAGAATCACAGTAATATGACATGTACTTAACGTTTATTGTTCAACATACGATACACTACGTTCGGCGTCTGGCAGGTGAATGAGGGCGAGGATGTGGTTGCTCACCTGTAGGTTAGCTAACAGCTGCGCATGACTACGTACGCGGGTAATTTGAATATACTCCACATCTTCCCCCTAATTTTACTGCCTATTTACAATAATTAGATTACAATATTTCTATGTACATCTACCTACATAAACATGGTCAATGTAAAATAAAATACCCATCATCAACAATATCTAGACGGTCTCACGATAGTGCGTTTCGGTCGTCCCGAATCAGATGAATGATTTGGAATATCTGAATCAGGCTCACTAGAATCGCCTGAGTCGCTCTCTGCACTCTGAAAGGATTGACTTTCTGCATTATCGTGCAACTCGTCGTCTAAGTCTTCGTTTTGGACTGAGGTCAAGGGCACACTCACAATGATTGGTATTTTTCTTGCACTCGTTGAATCTGTTACCTCTAGCGCCCTTCCCCGTCATCACCGTCCACTCCCTGATTCTCAAGTTTTGTACCTTCTCTTTCAACTCTTTTAATGATTTGGTTAGCATGTCTTTTCCAGACTTGTCCACTTTTAATTTGACATAAGTAAGTTACTTTCCCTATTTTCTTAATAATGGTAGCTTTTATCCAACCTTTATTGTTGGGGTTGCTGTATTCTCTAACCATGACCTTGTCATTGACACAAAATTTCGAATGAATGGTTATGGAATCAGAATCTTTGCAATCTGAGCTTGCTGCAGGAGTATCAATTAGCGCGTCAAGTCTAATAGTTGGTTTATCACGAAACACCATCTCCGCAGGGGTTTTTTGAGTGACTGTAGATGGTGTATTTCTGTATGAATACAAAATGCGGCTAACTATTGTTGAAATGTCTACATCTTTAGCACCTAACATATTTGCTTTTAGCTTATTTTTAATAATCTTGACAGCATTCTCAGCTGGACCATTACTTTGCGGGTTATATGGAGAAATAGTAATGTGCTTAATGTTATTCATTTTGAAAAATGATTCTACTTCCTGTGAAACGAGTGATGGACCATTATCAGAGATAACAGTGCAAGGCAAACCATATCGACTAAAACAATCTCTAAGCTTAATCAACGTTTCCTGAGCGGTGATTCTAGACATTATATATACTTCAATCCATTTACTGAATTGATCAAAAATTATAAGAAACTGCTTATTTACATATGTGCAGAAATCTATAAAAATTGTTTCAAGAACTTACAAGCAGTGGGCCATGGACTTGCTTCCTTTGGAGGACTGTGCCTAAAAGCTAAACATTTGTCACAAGACTTGCAAAACTATTCAATTGCTTTGTCTATACCCGTAAACCATATATATGACCCAGCTAGATTTTTGGTTTTAGAGATGTGAATTGTGTAATTCTTCAAGTATGTGTTCCCTTAAGCCATCTGGAATTACCGCTCTATGTCCATAAAATACGCACCCTTCTCTTAAATGCAAAAATTCTTGTACATTGTAGTACGGTTTTAATTCCTCATCGACTTGGCTTGGCCACCCTGATTGGATAAATGCCCTAACTTGGGATAGTTTACTATCCTGCTCAGTTGCCTGACATAATGAGGTTTGCGTTATTACTGACCTTTTGGTCGATAGAAGATACAAATGATCTTCGTCTTTCTCATCGTCGAAGTCACAGTTTTGAGACTGCATGGGTAGGCGGGATAGACAATCAGCTATGATGTTGTTTTTCCCTGCAATATGTTCAATTGTATAGTCAAAGTTCTGCAAAAATAAAGCGTACCTCTTTAAGCGATTAGCATACATCTGATTGATGTCTTTGTTGTTGCCAAAAATAGTAACTAGGGATCTTTGATCCGTCCTTAAGAGAAACTTTTTTGCAAATAAATATTCCTGAAATTTTTTATGGCAAAGTAACATGCCAAACTTTCCTTGTGAGCAGTGGGATACACCTTTTCTGCTTTACTATATGTTCTAGATACACATGCAACTAGTCTTTCTGATTTGTCTGGCATTATGTGAGAGAGTATTCCAGCAATACCCATTTCGGAGGCGTCACAGGTTACAACTACAGGTAATTTAGGATTGAAAAACGTTAGAACTTGCTCTGAACCTAGAGCTAACTTAATTTCCGAAAATGCTTTTTCATGCTTATCATTCCAATGAAACTTACTACCCTTTTTTAACAAACTATAAAGTGGTGAAAGCATTTGTGACATATTGGGTATAAACTTACTGTAATAGTTTGACATTCCAATGAATGATCTTAACTGTGTTATGTCCATTGGCCTTGGTATATTGATAACGGCATCTAGCTTGTCCCTATCTTTAGAGAGACCCTGTTTTGAAATGTTAAACCCTAAATAAGAGACTGATTCTCGTAGAAATACACACTTGTCTAAATTTACTTTTAGTCCAGCATTATCCAATATACAAAAAACCCTTTTTAAAGTATCTAAATGATTTTCATTTTCCCTGTGACCTACTAAAATATCATCTTGAAAGCAAGTTACATTATCTATACCTTGAAATAGCTGCTCTATTTTATTTTGAAAGTGAAAACTAGCACATTTGACTCCAAAAGGTAATCTAGTTACTGTATATAAACCCTTATGAGTTGAGATGGTTACCAACTTTTGAGACTCCTCATCAAGCTCAAACTGCAAATATGCATCACGCAAATCTATTTTTGAAAATAACACATTTCCTGATAAACTAGCATAAATTTGATCAATGTTAGGTAATGGGTAATATACATCAGAGAGATACTTATTAATATAAACATAGCTACCACAAATTCTTACTGATCCATTCTTCTTAAAGACAGGTACTATACAAGATGACCATTCTGAGGATATAACAGGTTTCAGTATTCCTTCTTCCTGCATTCTATCAAGTTCTTTTTCAACTTTATCTTTAATTGCTAGTGGAATTGGACGTGGACGATGATGTCTGGGAATGGCTTCAGGCTTCAAATTAAGAGAAATTGTTCCATACTTGTATTTTCCTAACTTGCCATCAAAAACATTTGGAAAGTCCCTTTTCAGTGCTCCCTTGGCCTCGTCCTCATTGATGACATTAATTGAAGACTCTAAAACATTAAAACTTATGTTAAAATTTTCAATAAAATCTCTTCCCAATAAACATACTGTTCCCTTGGGAATAACATAAAATTGCAAAGGCCTGCATAAACTTTTATAACTTATTTGAGCAGTAAACACTCCTTCAGGTACAATGTGTTCACCTGTATAACCTTTAAATACTTTTGCAGTTTTAACTAATGAAATGTTAAAAAATCTTTGTCTAAAAAAACTGCTGCTCACTGCAGAAATAGCTGAGCCAGTGTCCAGCTCCATGCTACATTTTTGGCCATTAATTGCAACTTCTATTAAAATTGGAGACAATTTATGAACATGATTTAAGAAACATACACTTTCATCACCAGATTCTTCTGAATCCTGGTCTTCAACATATCGGACACGCCTATTAAAATTACTTTTAGGAGTGACATTAGTACATACCTTTTCTAAATGCCCAATCTTATTACACCTATTGCACCTATAGGATAAATACTTGCATTTGTTACTGTGGCTGTTACCACAACACTTACACTTTACAAAATCTTCTGGAACTCTGTTTCTTTGATACCTTCTTTCTTGGCGTTGCTTGTAGTTGTTCATATCCCTGCTGTGTACTCTATGAACTTCTTCACCTATGGCTTCCAAGCTTTGGATTGAATTCTGGATAGCTGTCTCTCTTGACAACGCCGTATCCACAAAAACTTCCAGCTTTTCTGACTCTTTTAACTCAACCAACCTATCCAATACTTTTCCTGGCTTCATACCACACACGAATTTGTCTTTCAATACACTTTCTAAATTTGAGAAGTTACAGTCATAAGAGAGTCTTTTTATTCTGGTATACCAATCGTTTATGCTCTCATGTGATGTTTGTGATGATTGGTAGAACTCTATGCGCTTTCTGAATACATTTATCGATGGACTAAAGTATTTTTTAAAATCGCACATAATTCGTGGTAACTTTTGTTGGTAGGCTGCTCTGGAAAACAAATGTCTCTTAACGTTTTGTAGGTTCGAGTGCAGATTAAACTTATAAGCATAGCGACCTTAACATCATCAGCCACCTTATTGGCCTTGCAGTATTGCGAAAACTTTTCTTCGTATACGACGAAGTCATCTTTTCTGAAAATTCGGAGATACTACCGATGTAAACAGTAGCCATATTGTTCTTTTTACTAGGTACAACTTCGACCTAGCCTCGCCGACATGCAAATGTCAATGCCACGGAACTAACAAGTGTCAATACCACGGAACTGCAGATGTCAACTGACCGTTGCGAAGTTGGAATCTTGGAACACTAATTCGGGCTGGCTTACCTTGACCGGTTTGCAATGGAATTATCCACGTGGTGCAATTTACTATTTACAATACTACTCGCTTAGCTTTTGAGTTTCCAGACTTTCTTTTGGCCTTATTCTTCACTTTTTTACCTCGTCGCCATGTGGGATGATCGAGAATCACAGTAATATGACATGTACTTAACGTTTATTGTTCAACATACGATACACTACGTTCGGCGTCTGGCAGGTGAATGAGGGCGAGGATGTGGTTGCTCACCTGTAGGTTAGCTAACAGCTGCGCATGACTACGTACGCGGGTAATTTGAATATACTCCACTATTTATAATACAATTAAAGGAACAACAAACACTAAACTATATCAATTTGGAGGAACAAACAAAGAACAATAATATTACACAAGAAACCAAACGTCTAACAACACGACATTTTACTAAAGTCGAAAAATCCACGTATCACTTCGTTCGTTTCCGTTATTCATAGAGCGTGTAACGAGTTATTTTTTTGACACCGAATTGAGTTAATTTTTATTTATTTTTCCGCAGCTGTTTTATTTTACTGAAATGTTCTACATAACTCGTTACTTACCTTCCGATCCTTCCTACTACCGCCTAAATTTTTTTTATTTTTGAGTTGTATTCTATTATTAATCCGGAGGTACGCAAATTTGCATTCCACTATAGGCATTTTCGGAAACCTACTCCGGGTTGCCAACCCGATCCACTGAGGTCACGTGACGGATTACCATGGATCACATACCCACCAACCATGTTTACGAACATCACAGGTTTCAGATCGGAGTATTCAATATGCTGTCATAAGTCATTCAAATTATCAACCCTCTAATTCATAATTGTCTCTAACTACTTGAACTGAAAGATATCAGAATCTGATGGTGTAGATAAATTATATAATAATATTGATATCAAAGTTTATAATTTACCTGAAGATTGATGAACTTGTCTCATGTGTCGTCGAACATTAGATTCTTGGTTAATGAAACCACAGATTTCACACCTACCCAAATTTTCTTGTATCTCCATTTCTATTTCATCAACGTGAAAGAGATTATGAAGAAGATACTGAATTCCCGCGGTTTTAGAGAATGACAAAATTCAAAATGGTTCGAAGTGCGCATGCGGTGTCTGAAGCGATATGAACGACCCTGCTTTTCGATAGGGTTACAGTAGATCAACCTGAGTCGGTGATCGGGTTAACAGCTCTGTGGTTTACGAACACGGGTAGGTAGTTCGGGTTAGGTAAACGAATGCGTAGGTTAGGGATCGGGCCAACCCGAGTAGGTTTCCGAAAACGCCTTATGATTTATCCGGTTACAATATTTTAAATTTTCAAACCGTTAGGACATGCGGTATATATAAATTTTAATTAATTCCAAAAGACAGCCTATACTACCTATTTGTTTTTGTTAAACGAAAAGAAATTTTTAATATCGATACGGAGGATATAAAAGGAAAAGAATTGATTCTCCGGTTTCTCTTTCGGTCTGATCTTTTTCGGTCTGCTCTCGTTCAGTCTGCTCTTTCCCGACTCTTCTCGCTTCTCGTTTTCTTTTTGAAAAACCGAAATACAGTGTGTGCCGTTACCGACCCGCCGAAGCTAAAAATTTTGGAGAAACCTCACCGTAATTGAAAGGTAAATAATTTTTGATTTTAAAACCTGCAATTTTCGTACCTTCGTAGCGGAGAATTATTTTTGTTATTATAAATCTGACCGGTTGCATTAACTCCGTTTTTTTCCGACTTCTTTTGTTGTTTACTTTTTTTTTGTTATTTTTTTTTGAAATTTACAACAGTCGTAAATAAAGTGTGTTATATTTAAAAAAATTGTTTTATTACGTTGCTAATTAGGGGATAATAGTCTTTCGCTGGTCCTAAACTATGTTTAGAATTTGATTTTTTTTCAATTCGTTTTATATAAAATTATGCTCTGTGTGTCGAAACTCTGGTACACTTTAAAATAAATTTTTTTTTATTATTTTAGTTCCTTTTAAGAAGTTTACCGGTTACAATTAAAATCTAAAAGGTATCTCGAACTTGGCAGTGGCTCAGTTACAACTCGTTCGTTTACCTGGCAGATTTAAACCGTTTTTTTTTCCCGTTTCATCAACCAAACTTTTTTTTTAATCGAAATCACAGTTTTCGCTTTTAATTTAAAATCTAAAGGGTATCTCGAACTTGGCAGTAGCTTAGTTACAACTCGTTCGTTTACCTGGCAGATTTAAAACGTTCTTTCCCCGTCTAGTGAACGAATCTATACTTTTGCTATTAAATCGAAGTTTTCTGGTTACCATTAAAATCTTAAGGGTAGGTATCTCGAACTTGGCAGTGGCTCAGTTACAACTCGTTCGTTACCTGGCAGATTTAAAACGTTCTTTGCCCGTCTGGTGGCCGAATATTTTTTTCTCGCTTTTAAATTAAAATTTTCCAGTTATAATTACAATCCAAAGGGCATCTCGAACTTGGCAGTGGCTCAGTTACAACTCGTTCGTTTACCTGGCAGATTGGTACCATATTGGGAAACCTTACCGTTTTGACTGCTTCTCCTCTCAGTAATTTTGTTAGTTAGTTAGTTTTACAAATAAATTCGATCACAGAGTAGTAAAAGATAGTATGAATTATGAATTACCGTTTCTTTTATAATTAACTGTAACTCCCTAAACCGAGGACCAGCACGAATAATTAGTAAATTAAATTAAGTTCAACACGACCCCTAGAATTCGCCGTAACCTCCATCTGAGGCTATCTGGAACTCTTGACGCTCAGTGTCAAGGGGCCGTGGAGCATACCACGTTAAAACAACTGGCGCCCGAGATTTTAAACGAACATTTTGTTTCAAGGGTGGCCATCTTAGACTAGGAAAGAGAGAGGACAGCGCATGGCAATGAAAACCTTATGCGTGTGAGTGAAGCCAATTTTCAAACGTTTGGTGGCAAACAAATTTGGAACGTCGAATTGTATTTTTTTAGTTTTTTTATTAATTTTCACCTTTTTTAATAACCTGAATAGATATTTTAAAATGGTTAATTGTGTAGCTTATAAGTGCAACAGTCACAGTGCTAAAAAAGAGCAAGGAATTTCATTTCATAGGTAAAAAGTATTTTACAACTATTTCCTTGAAATTTATTTTTATTAATATTACAGCTTTCAGGTAATAGATGTTTAACTAAATCACATATGTTATGTATGATAACTTAAATTAATTGTACATACATTTTGAAAATTGTTTTCATTCAGTTTTAAAGATTATTTTTCATTTAATTGTTATTATTTGCTCATAGATTGAATAGTTTTCCAGTGGCGTGGAACAAAAACATACATTTAAAATAGATAAAATTGATTAAAATTGTAATATTTATTAAATAAATATGTTTTAAAATGATTGTTGTTTTTTTTTGGAGCAGTACATATTTAAAAACTTTTAAATTAGATTTGTGATACGAAATAATGAAAATTATTATTTAATAATCGTATAAGAAAAATCGTATGATACGCCTATGTCAATATTGTCCGCCATTAGTTTGGTGGTAATTGGGTTACACAAATTCATTCCAATGCGCAGTCCTCTCTCTTTCCTTGTCTAAGGTGGCCATAGTAACGCTTAGAAGGTGAAAGCCTTACAAGCGACTACAGATTTTTTCCACCAATCAGGACTCTACATCAAGGTCAGATAAAATTGTAAACATTTTGAAAATACTGTAAAATACTTGAATTTTTTGTTTTGTAGAGTATAGATTTTATTTAACTAGGTGTGGTTTGTTATTTGGTTGTAAACATTAATTATTTATCCAGGGTTATAAACATATTTATAATAATGTATTTATTATTAATAATGAAAATATACAATGAAATTTTCTCCCTCGACTTTGCAAATGATTACGACGTGGTGCTTTTTGTTCGTGTTGTTTGAATATTTGTTATACAAGTGTTTCGCGTTATCAATTACTCCTTTTTGTGGACTTTTAGAGTTTAAGGTTATTTTCCAGTTTAACCATCCGCTAAAAATTCTCTGCGCATGTACAAAAATATTCGAAATTTACAACGGGACAGCCGCACAGTGTTGTCAGTTCAAATATTTTTTCCGGAAAGCGAATAGTTCAGTTTTGATTTAGTAAATTTGATTATAAAAAAGACGCACGTTAATAAGCAGCGTTACTGCTAAAATTCATAAGTAATAATTAAGATGCTAAGAACAGCAGCTGAAAATATGAATAATAACGTAGGTAGATACTTCTCTTCGTTATTTCGAATTAAATATATTGTAATATGCGAATATAAAGATCTCACGTTTTCATGGTATTCTGTGGTTTTCATTTTTAGAGCAATAGGGCAATGAGTTCAGCTATAAAGAACAAACCTTATATAACAATGGTTTAAAAAATTTAAGTAAAACAGGTGTTATTTTTTAATTAATTCAAATAAAATATAATATTAAAATCCGTTGTTTTAATGGTATTCTGTGATTTTAATTTAATATGGTTTTAAATTAATGAAAAATATAAACTACCACAATAAATGCAGTAGAAACTAAAAACATTTTAAATAATGCATATTATATTAAAATTAAATAATATATTATTAAAATATTATATTACGTCTTCTGATTTATTTAAGGCATATTATGTTTACATGCATATAAAATTTAAATCCAAAATCAGCCCTATAATTTTTGTCTTTCCAATGTCTATTCACTCACTTTATTTATTCATACATATGTGGCAACGCAGCTCGTGATTTAAAGTTTGCCGCTCCTTATCAACCAATAAAATTATCCTTGATACTTCAAATTTTGTACATGCGCAGAGAATTTTTAGCGGATGGATAAACTTGAGATGATTTGTGGGTTAAACTGGAAGACTGGAAGATAACCGAGTTTAATTGTTAGTGTAAAGACGATTATTATTATTGAATTTGTAGATTTTGTTGGTAAGTAATTGGTAATAACATTTAATGCTTTAAGATCATATTATGCATTTGTACATGATATATAATTTAAATTACAAACAAAATAAAAGTCATTGTCATTTAACTGGTTGCACTACATTACATAAAGTAAGGTCACTTGGTTAATTTTATTTAGTAAGTAGAGAAAATATAATGTATGTTCCAACACAACAGAAAATTGTACACAAATCGATCATATTTATGCTTTCAGTTATTTAATCTTTATAATATAACACAGTTGTTAAGAATAAACAACTGGTCGAATAAAAATTACTGATTTGTGAATGGTTTTATGTTGTGTTGAAACAGGCCTATATTCAAATTTTGATTGCAATTTACACAAATATATTTTTTAGAACCATTGAAACCTGTTGAAGAACCTGTGGTTTTAAATTTAATAGACAATATTGAGCAGCCTAGTACCAGCAGTCAATGGATTCCTGCCACAAACTAGGATATTGTTGAGACCCCCAGAGCAAGTGGATCTACTGTGATTAGTTCAAAAAAAGTAAGAAATATTTTCTTTATGCATTATAATAAGACAAACACAAATAGTAATGTAATAAAATTTTGGGTTTCTAAATCTGATTTAATTTTAGTTTTTTATTTCACAACAGTTGAAGTAGGTTAATCAACTAATTTTTTTAGGGAGATCATCGCTGCTTACTGAAGTGAATGCAGTGGAAGCTAAAGATTTAACACCCAAGGCCAAACATTTATATAAAAGGGCAATATACTTTAAAAATTTGGGAAAATTTGCCAGAGGGGTCAAAGAAATGTGAACCCATCTCCAACAGCTTTGAAATATTATTATAAAAGCTTGTTGGTTAACCAGTTGACCTCTTCACACTCATTTGGTGCTAACTGTGAAGATGATGAGTCTGAAATATTTTTAACTCTTCAGCAGTTAGTGGCTCCAGTAAGTATATAAGATTTTACTTCTAATCTAATATTAAATGCTTCAATGATTTTGAATATGACCTTGTCATGTTTTCATCCTTTATATATTTTTTGCAGGGACTACCAGAAGATAAGGAAGAAGATCAATTCTCACAATTTTGTGAGGTGCCACAGAAACTGCCTGCTTTTGCTAAGCCCATAGCAGCAAAAGCCTTAAGATATGTATCTGGGTATGTGGCCGAAAAAATTGGCAAGTTTCCAGACTGTCAATGTAAGACTTATTATTTTAAAACTGACTTAAAATACATGGAAGATGAACAATTATTTATTAAATATAAAGAGTATGATAGATTTCACAGACTCAGATATGTTAATCAAGAATTTAATGATAAGTTAAAGCATGTTCTATTTATAATTAAATATAATTTTAATAGAGATTTGCACAAGAGGGGAATTGTTAAATATACTGTGAGCATGATGAAGTCATTAAAACTACAGTTTTTAATTACTTTATTAAAATTAATTTATTTAATTATTGCAAGCAGATAAATAATATATTTAAAGGATTGGACCTAAGGAGTATTCCAAAAAATGCTCCTAAACTATTTTTATCTGTTAAAAAATTATATGATAATAAATAGAAAAGAAATATATCTAAATAATAACTATTTTCCCCCTTTATTTGTTTTTTGTTTATTAATTTGTTATTAGTTTGTAGCTTTTAATTATTTATAAGGAAATTGGGCTTGCCTGGTAATGTAATCAGTGTACCTCAAGGTAGTTTCCTGGGATCTTTTGTTAAGTTGTAGTGATACTGGTTTGGTCAAAACTATTGGTAACATGAATTCTACCTTAAATGATGTGAATAAGTATTTAAATAAACATGGTGGTAATTTGGATTTATTTGGGGTATCTACATCAATGTTTAAGAAATCAGTTAATCTTCTAAATATATAAGCATATTGTTTTGGTTTTTTTAGTTTTCATAGTTTTTTTTTTAATAATATTTCACTTATCTTGTTAACATAAACTCTTTTTACTTAATGTACATTATTTTGTAAAAATGGTAAAACTGTAAATCAATCAATAAATAAATTTAAATATGCTGAAGCTAGATAAATGCTTGTGGTGATCTTCTCTATGAAATATATGCACAGATCTATTAATATTGGTGATGTACACCTTCATGTTAATAATGAGCAAATTAATTTTGTTTGTTCTGTTTCTGCTTGTAAATATTCAGGTTATCAGTTTGATCCTTGTTTAAATTTTGATTCTTATTTCAATTACATACAAAAAAGTATATTTTTTTAACCATATATCTCAAAATTTGTAAATAGAACAAGAATAACAGTATATAACAGCATTTTTCAACCCCACTTTGATTATGTCTCTATATTTTACTCATTTAATCTTAATATGTTTAGTATAATAGTATTTTTTATTTTGCCTTAATTTGTGTAACAATTAAACAATGCAATTTTTTATATAGATTAGTGTTTCCTAATTTATAAAGTTATCTATTTATCTAATAAACTTTTTTTTTAATTCACCATTTTCAATAATTTGGAAATATACATAATTCGTATTTATGGATATTCGGTCGCACAGCGAAAGTGTCCCTCTCAATCGGACAAGAACAAAGGAATCGTTGTCCCTTTTTCCGGAGATGTTCAGGACATTTTCGACTCCCTTGAAGTCAAAGTACCTTTTTTGTCAATGACACTCTTCAACAATCAAAATTCCAAGGTACTTCTAGCAGTTGCAAGCTTCAAATCTTAACAAAATTAGGAACATCTTAAACAAGCAATTTCAGGAGGTGACACATGTGGAAGTCGACACAAGAAAAAGTAACCAAAAAGAAAGGGTTTGTCATAAAAACATCACCTATTTTAAAGCGCAGTTTTACAACAAAAAGTTGCTGCTATCTATTGTAAAACTATTTCAGTACTTGTCCTACAACTTTGTCGGAAGTTGGTGCATAACATATTTTATAGTGACCATCATCTTTTGAATTAATATAAAAATTTTAAATAATTAGCTTACAATTTCTGACAAATTTCTTAGATGCATTCTCAATAAATTTACCGTCTGGGTTTTACAACTTTTTGCGATAGGTCTCTGTTGCAAAATGGGTATAAATTTATTTTAAATGTCGCCCCAAAAATCGAAAATTCTTTTAGCGACATCTATCATACGTTTTTAGTACAAAATAATACTTTGCGCTGTGTGTAGGAAACTATCAATTCATTTCAACTATTTATTTCATAGACAAGAGATGGCACTAAGAATGCTGGCCTAGCCCGTATAAAGCGGGTGCCCATTCTACCCCACTTATATAAACCTTATTCTATGTCTATTTCCACAAAACATTAACCTACGGACTTAGAAAAGAAAGCTTTATGGTCAAGGTCAAATGCAAATTATAGTTTCCGGCCCAACCAGAAAGGCACGAGGGCGCCACTGTTGCTGTATTTTCAAATCGGCCACGAAAAGAATTCGTTATAAAGCTACGCATTTTAAGAATCCGTTTGCTTCCGTATATAAAACGGATCCGTTTAGAATGAAAGCCATTTGCGTAGCTTTATGACCATTTTGTGTCATTGTGTTTGATCGTTCTTTGATTAAGTTCGTTCGTTGCATGTGTTTTTGATATTTTATTGGACATTTTAGTGATAGTTTTGAGTTTGCGATTTTTCCATACATTTTGGTAAGTACTGGAATGTTGCACAAATATTTTATTTTAATCTTAAATTATCAAATAAGTGATGAAGTGTGAAGTGTTAAATTAAATAAGTTTTATCTATTTGTTGCAGATACATTACAAAGACTTGTAATAGAATAAAATATGGATTATTTGAATGTAGATTCCAAGAAAAAATGTTGTGTTCCAAATTGCTCAGGTTCACATGGTTCACATCGGTTTCCAAAGAAACCAGACCGCTTGCAAATGTGGCTCAGTTTAATTAACAACAAAGACATTAGAGATTTCCCAGATAGCAAGGTGACGTGAAAATAACGTTTGTTTTTGGGCATCGCAGACGTCACTATGACTTTTAAATTGACGTTTATTTTACATTTGAAAAACGTCACAATGTCACAGGTAAAATGACGTCATTTTAGACGTTATAATGACGTCATTTTAGACGTTATAATGATGTCAGTTTAGATGTTACAATGACGTCAGTTTAGACGTTATTAATAACGTCAGTTTAGACCTAGTATTAGATGTTTCATTTAGTTTACTTCAAAAAGTAAGGTATGCTTAATAAAAACCACATGTATCAATTTTTTATTTATTTTTTTCTCAAAATGTATATAATATTTATAAAAAAGTTAGACTATTTCAAGATACAAGTCACTATAATAAGCAAAATGTTTGATTTTTGTTCAAATTGTATATTATTTTAGTTAGTGGTCTGATACACTTTCTCTTAATTGAAAATTCTTCTTCCTCCAAGTCATCAGTTTGGACATCTGATGTTATTTCTGCCCTTTTCAATTTTTGAAATGCTTTATCGTAATTATCTAAAATAAAACTGTAGTGCAATATTTCACATTACTTTTAGAACATACAGCAGATACTTACCACTCTCATAAAAAATCCTTTCGACATTGAACAGACCCCAAGTATTTGTATATATATATTTCTTTTTCATTATTTACCTTATTTATGGCATAACTAAAATCAAAAATGAAACAACGGCATCCAAGATACATACAAAAATATGGCCAGCAATCACATGTTAAAATGGCATAATTTTTGGAAAAATATTTATAAATTAATAACAAATGAAGTACTTACTTTATAAAAACGATACGAATAACATCAAACTATTTCAAATTTAATTCACGATGACCCACATTTGCATTTTTACTGCTCAGTCTGCCGCCATTGTGATCACAAACAAACGAAACGACAATAATGGACAATGACCATCGTTCCGCCAACCTCTTCAACTGACTCGTTGTCATGGTTCGTGCATGTTCGATGGATTCAACTTGTTCGTCATTGGAAGAATTTACGCGGTCAATTTGAATTTCGGGATTGTATTCGGCAATTTAGCCAAAGAATTTGTAATAACCCGGGACACACTCAACTTTTATGATAATAAGCATAGATATGTTTCACTTTATCCGTCACGGTCTAATTTAAGTCCTTTTATCTATGTGCGAATGTGTATCCATTGGTTATGCCTCGTTATATAATATGCTGCTCTATTCGAATTTAAAATGCAAGAAAAAATTAATCTGATTTAACAAAAAATATTAAGTATTAAGGTCTTTTACCGCCAAAAAATGACGTTTAATAAACGTCATCAGAAAAGGAAAAAAATGACGTCAAAAAATGACGTTTCTGAAACGTCATTAAAAGGTGATATAAACACCAAATGACCTTTAAGGTCCAAAATCACCTTAATGAGACGTCATATTGACGTCAGTCTGCTATCTGGGTTGCATCCTAACACTTTGTATAAAAATCGTCGAGTGTGTAGTTTGCACTTTGAAGAGAACTCTTATGTTCAAAACTGTGGGAGAAAATTATTGAAAAAAGATGCTTTGCCTTCTTTATATTTAAAAGCATTTGAAAGTAATATATTTTTTCATCTAATTAAAATATTTCAATATTGTAAGTAGTTCTTTTATATAAACATTGATTTTTTGTTTAAGGTGTTGAATTAAAGAATCCAACAAGTACTCCCGTACATTCTTCTGCTGAGGTTATTGAGCAAATTAATATGGACCCCTATTAAATTGCTCAAAGCATCCTCAGCAAGTTACAGTTTTGATAAAAGTTATTATCAAATGTTGTTTGTTTTGGTGGTGCAAGAGGGTCAATAAAATAGTTAAGGGAAAGGATGAAAAGTTTGAATACCTTATAAAAATAAAATCTCCTTCATCCCAATTTGATCCTGTAAAACTCCATGCCTATAATATGTATAATAAAACAAGAAAATATAATAAATAAATTAAACAGTATTATAAATTTTGTATTTTTTAATCCCAAAAATTATTATTTAATTAAGATATGTATAAATCTCATACTTCCACTACACTACCTAACAAGAATTTAAATTGAATTGGAAATAACCGGATTCCTAAAAATAATTAAACTACTTGCTTTTATTACTGCAAACTGTTCTTCGAGAATCTGGCTGGTTCCAATACAGTTTAAATTCTTGTAGAAACATCTTGAAATTATATATATATATGTGTTAGTAAATTTGAATTTCCCGCTAACACGCTTGCTGCGGTTGGGCCGGGAACTATTCTTTTATAAACTGACAATTATATTGCTCTTCTCTTTCTAATAGCGTTTTCCATTCGTTGCACTGGGGCAGAACTCGCGCCAGTTTTGTGTTTCATTCGTTGAACTCTTTTCATTTTTTTGTGTTCCATTCATGTGTCACTCAAACTCCGAGCGAGCTAAGGGCGAACCGAGGGCAATAATTTGGCACTAGCTATTTGATCAAGGGTTACGGTAGTTATTATTATTATTGTTATCAAATGTCAATAAAAACAGTCTCCGGATCAAATCAATTTTCATGTTCCATTGGTTTTGCCTTAGAGCATGCATCTGACAGCACTGGCCTTGAATTCTCTAAAAACCCAGTGCTGCCCGTGTGCGATGAATGGAAAACGTTTTAAGTCCGTAGGTTAATGTTTTGTGTCTTTTTCTATCTCTATCGAGTTACAGAGTACGCGTGCTGTAAATTTAAACGAGATAATTATAAAGTTAATGTTAGTTGATCAAAATTGTTCCTTACAATGGAAATAACTCAAGAACTACATGAAATTTTTATGGAGGAGATTAAAATTGAAGAACATTTTCTTCCATATGATGCAATCAAAGAAGAAATTTGTTTTAATGAACTGGGCAAGCAAGCTTGTGTAATAAAAAACAATTTGTTTTCAGTCAAACAGGAAAATGATCCTAAGTTATACACAGATAATTTACAAGAAAACTATTTCAAACCTGAAAGTGTCTTTAACTTGATGAGTGATGATGAAGCTCAGAAGTGTAACTCAATTCAACCAAATTGTAAAAATCCATCTAAAAAAGGTATGGTACCTAAACACAATACTTTATATGGTAAGACATCTTAATCTTGGGTGCATGGGTACATTAGCTGTAGGAATCTAATGTACCTACAATAAGTAATCACTTTAAAAAAGTTTGCTGCATTTTTGTTGTTCTAGTAAAATTAAATTTATACGCATTTGAAACATTTACAGATCATCACAATTTTTCTTCATAAAAGCTAATTTAAATTAGCAATCAGCACTCATTTTCCAAAAACATTGATTAACATCTGCTGCTCCAAATAATTACTCTCTTTTTATATGTTTTAATTATTTATAGATTCCTTAAATATTAACTTAATAAAATGTATAAAAATATTACCTAAACTTTAAACCAAGAACTTTTTAACAAAATAGTTAATTTAATAATCATTAATTTTTTAGCTTAATGACAGCTTTTTAAAGAAATGATCATCATTATATTGAAATATTGAAGTTAAATTTTGTTTTATTTAATAGCTATAAATATGATGTTAATTGAGTAGTGTTAAGACTAAACCAAGTGTTAAAGTAATAACAAAAATAATAATAATTAAAGCCTATATGTTAGTAGCCTTAAGAGATTCTCCTGGATATATTTCCATCTCAGATCAGTACAACTGAATATAGAAAATCCAGGAAAAAAACTATAAGTATTAGGTATGTTGATCTTTACAATAACTTAATGTATTTGTGTTACATTTATGTCTTATGAATATATAAAATGAAGACTTAATCAAGGTAAATAGTTTAATAGTGGAGAAGTTCCAAGATTTATTTGTTCATTAACTACCTACTTTAAATTGCTGACCTGCTAGATGTTTTTTTATTTAAGTTTTTCAAGAAAATCATTACTTTGTTTTTCATCACAAATGTGTAGTATTTTAATTAAATTGGTTTGTGTGAGTGAGTGCATGTGTCCATGTAGGCATTTTGCAAAGTTTGACTTATCTTGTTGCAATCAATATGTTAAGCATTCATTGTATTGTACTTCAAAATTTGTCATTATTTGACCTTGATTTGACCTACATAATATACAAAATTTCATTTTGGACATTTAATTGTTTTAAAATCGTCTTGAAAATTCTCATTTCTTGACTAATTTGAGCCTTGAAAGTAATATATCCCTGACCAAGCATGAGCCTTTTATTTTTACTTTTCACTGTCTGTGTCTGTAGGAACAAAAACAAATAATACTACGTCGTTCGCAGCTTCAGTTATGTCTATTTTTACTTCATCTTCATCAAAATCATGCTCAAGGAAAATAACCCTGGCAAGAAAACAAACATATGTCAAATTTTTATAACAATAAAATTTGAAATTTTGTTTACGTGTCATGACAACGTTTTCTAAAATTCTGATGATTTATGCCTATTTTTTTTATTATTTTAAGCTTCTATAATTGCCTATCAAATTAAAAGTAGAGTACACCAGGCTCTTTGCTGTCTGCAGTGAAACATTTTCATGACTTAATATACATAATATACCTACTAATGTCAGAGATGTCTACGATGCTGGATCCTTTATTATTACACGATATACTTACCTCAGATCTCTCTGTCTCACATGTCTGTAGGCATTGATATTCAAATTTTTATAATTTGCAAACTTCTATTACGACCGAATTTTTTACAGACTAGCCCCTTCTCTTGAATTACCAAATAACCATATGGGTTTTAAAAATGAATTTCTACAATAATCCTGCCATAAGTATCAGTAGTAGTTTTCACAAAAATCTCCTCACACTCTTATTCATCAATTTTTCATTACAGTTTGGAATTATATGATTGCTCAAATTCTGAGAACTTTAAAAGTTGAACCTGGACATTTTCAACAGTGCTGTCATAACATCACTCACTGTAGCAACATTGCTAAGGGATATTGACCACTTAAGACCCAACCAAATCTTGTCTTTTGAAGATTTGGATGTTTAGTGTTGGAAATTAGCTTCGTACTGGAATTAGTGTGATGTAAAACAAATAATATCGGCAAAATATTGAATTATTTATTAATATGTACTGTATAACTATATAACAGAAATTAAATATTTTTATTCTCTATGACAGACGTGTCACTTACATTAATTAAAAAACAAAATATATATTGACAACCGTCATTTTTGTGAGCGCTTAGTTATTCATATAACCAACACTCCTCCTCGATCACAATAAATGACATTTGTCTCTAAAATAATTATGTTTGACAGCTGACACAGGTTTGGTCAGCAGGTCAGCAACCATTTCTTCTGAGGGACAATATTCAGTTCGTATGATTTTCTTTTTGACAATATCCCGAATCATTTTATATTTTGTGTCGATATGCTTCGTCTTATACGAGAACTTGTAGTCATCAATCAAATCAATACAACTTTGATTATCCTCGTAAATGGTTGT
The DNA here is from genome assembly GCA_035357415.1 of Ophraella communa. Taxonomy (NCBI): domain Eukaryota; kingdom Metazoa; phylum Arthropoda; class Insecta; order Coleoptera; family Chrysomelidae; genus Ophraella; species Ophraella communa. The sequence continues at coordinate 21,432,825 of CM068991.1, read as the reverse complement.
CGGTGCATCTATTTTGACGTGCATCTCCGCAAGCTGCATCTACGCCGCTAGCTGGCGTAGCCACTTAGCTTCATTGACCGCTTCAGTCATTGAAATAAATTCAGCTTCACAAGGTGATTGAGCAACTATTGTTTGCTTATTTGGTGCCCAACTAATTGTGCCTCCGTTTAGGTAAAATATTCGACCGCTTATTGACTTTCGATCGATCTTATCATCGGCCCAAGTTGCATCAGTGTAACCAAATAATGCTTCTTCATCTAATTGAATGTTACTTAATTTCAATCTCATTTCATGCGTTGAATTTAAATACCTTACCACACGTTTAGCTTGATTCCAATTTTCAGTATTTGGATTGCATACTTTCTGTGCTAATATGCTGACGCTGGCTGTTATATCTGGACGAGTATTCATTGATATATACAATAGTTTTCCAATAAATCGCCTGTATATTGTATTGCTCTCAAGTAATTTACAATTACTAGATTTTCCATACCCAACTTCCATTGGAGTTTTAGCTGGTTTAGCGTCCTTCAATCCAAAGTCATTTGCTATCGCTAGAATATACGATGACTGACATAATTCAAAATTGCCATATCGCACACCTAGATCTAAAGAGAGTCAACTCAAAAATGTGTGTAATTGAGTTAAGCTCACCACTTAATTTCCGATACGCATACCTATCTAACCACTAAAACAGAATTAAAAATAGTTGAAGAGCACAACGCTAGATGGCACTTAGAGTCCCTTTTGTTGAGCGAGCGAGGCTGCTCCCCCCGCGCCTAAACGGGAACAATGCTAGTTGCCACGCAAATCACAAGCGGAGTGCACGTGTCGTTCTCAAAAAGTTTGGAGTTATTTTGAATTGTACCTATTTAGTTAAAATTTGAAGCAGTATTATTTTGAATTGACGCCTTTTAGATAGTTAGTGTTGAATAAAGCAATACAACATTTTGAGTTAATCCTTTATTGCTGGCAAGGTGAGTAAAGTTTTATATTTCATTTTGAGTTGTTACCATATTGTTGAAACATTATCGATTTTCAAGTTGCACCTGTTTTGCTGAGTTATATTTGAAGCTATATTTTTTCTGTAAAAAAATAACAATATTTAACTTGTTTCGTTATTGGTGGTTATAATTTTTGGGTCTCAGTACAATTTAATATTTATCTTAGCATTAACAAAGTTTGTTTCCTTTTTACTGGTATTTTTTTAAGTTGAGTCCCTTTAGATGGTTTTTGACAAATAAACATATTTTAAAACAAAGATAAGAGATAAAAAATGGATTTTCAAATCGATTTAGGCACATGACTATTATTAGTAAAATAAACAGTATTAAATTTCAGGAAAACCATGCGACGCGGGCGACTTTTAGTAAATATGGTAGAAGAACGGGATAAAGAAAATATCGCTCCTATCACTTTTACTCAACATGCAACCGAAGAAGACAACTTGAAAGTATCCCTAAGTGATGAAGTTTTATCCAAAGAGACTCATACTGCATTGACACCGGTTAGTACATCAATCCCTAGCACTTCCAAACAACAAAATTCTGTTGCCCCTAACTACTATATTTCACCGATCCGGAGCGACGAAAGTGATATTGATGACTCAGATGAGGATCCCAATTTTCAATTATTAGACAAAAATAAAATCCCACCTAAAGTCGCACCTTTATTATCATCGATTACTTCATCCAGCACCAGTAGCAGCAGCAGCAGCTTAAGTTCCTCTGATACAGAAGATGACAACGGACAAGTAAGCCCGGAAAATATTATGGCTCCTGAAACTGGCATTGAAATCGAAAAAAAAGGTAAAAAGAGAGTACGCAAACCAGCAACATGGAAGTCAAAAATCGCAAAACAACTGAGGAATTCTGGCCAAGCTTACCAGTCCCTGTCAAAATCTAAGAAACTTATACGAGAAAGAAAGGTTGGAAAACCCTGTGGAAACAAATGTCGCCTAAAATGCAAAGATAAAGTGAACGAGATGTCAAGACAACAGGTCTTTGACGCATATTGGGCACTTAGCGATCTTGAAAGGCAAAGAGAATTCATAGTACGTCACTCGCAACAAATAAAGCCCAAATATCGGTACTCCAGCACACAAAATTTCAGAGCCCTAAACAATGCTTTTTATTTTGAGATTAACGGATCAAAAATAAGAGTATGCAAGCCATTTTTTAAATCCACTCTTGATTTGAGCAACAAAGCAATAAAAACAGCACTTTTGAAGAAAACAGAATTAGGTACCATTGAAGCCGATTTTAGGGGAAAACACAATCATCATCCAACTATTGACCCACAAATTAGACAGAGCGTTAAAGATTTTATAAATTCTATTCCCCGGATCGAATCACACTATTTGAGAGCCCAAACCACAAGAGAATACATAGCAAGTGATAAATCATTAGCAGATATCTACCGTGACTATACAAAACTTCGTGAAGAGGATGGACTACCGGTTGCTACAGCTTCTACATTCAGCAGGATATTCAATACTGAATTTAACATTTCTTTCTTCGTACCGAAGAAAGATCAATGTGATTTGTGTGAAAGATACAAAAATTCAAACGAAGAAGAAAAAAGCAAGTTAATCCAGGAATATGAAGAGCATCTAAAAGAAAAAGATTTAGCAAGGACTGAAAAAGAAAATGACAAAAATAGGACAGATGGCGATTTACAGGCTGTATTGCAGTTACCAAAAGGACAAATATCCTTGTTTTTCTATAAATCCAGGATCAACTGCTTTAATTTTACAGTCAGCGATTTACGGGCAAAAGATGTCTTATGCTATTTTTGGGATGAAACAGAGGGAAAAAGAGGACCCATTGAAATTGGTAGCTGCGTACTTGACTACATGAAATCGAAAATAGAAGGAAATCCAAACAAAGAAATTGACGTCATTTTCTATTCGGATAACTGTGGCGGCCAACAAAAAAATAAGTTTCTTTTATCTGCCTATGCCTACGCCGTCAATAAAATGCCAGTTAAGTCCATTACTCACAAGTTTTTAATCCGCGGTCATTCACAGAACGAAGGAGACAACGTACATAGTGTGATTGAAAAACAAATCAAAAGATATTTGCAGTCGGGTCCAATTTACATACCGGAACAATATAAAACGTTAATTACCACTGCAAAGAAGACTGGTAAACCTTACAAAGTAGTTGAAATGACCTACAATCAATTTTATGATCTTAAAGTATTACAAGAATCATGGGGCACGAATTTTAATGTAGATGAGGACAAGAATCAGGTTAAATGGCATGAAATTAAGGTACTTAGAGTCGAAAAAGAACATCCTGATAAGTTTTTATAAAACGTCATTTGCTGAAGAATCTTATAAAGAAGTGTGTGTGATAAGGAGGGCACGCACAAGAGGAAGTGGAGTATCCATAAATCAAGCGACCTTTGCATTTGGATTAACTCAAGCTTACAATGAAAAAATTGCATTATCAGATGCAAAGAAAAAAGACATTGAACATTTGATTGATAAGAATGTTATACCAAAATCTTATTATGATCTTTATTATAAAAATGTTCTTAGTGATGATAAGAATTAAGTGCAATATTGTTACCAAAATAATTTTAACTCATTAGATCTCATTTTATAGTAAATCACCTAAGGTATTAAGTACCTAGTACAAAATATAAGTAAGGGAATTGTTTTATGTAATTTGTAAGACTTTCTATGTGCCATAATGAGTAGATAATAAGCTTAAACCTATGTTTTAAACGTGATAACTTTTGATTTGTAAGTGTTTTTTATTTTACATAAACAGAATTAAGACTTAATTTAATAAATATACGACAAATGTGATTGTTATGATTCAACGGTGCATTTAAAACAGTTTTTTTTCTACCTAGCAATATATTTTCTGTTTTGTTTAAGAGTTAAGACCCATTTGGGCTTATGAGACTGACAGTAATTAATGCAACTAATATTAAAAGTACTGATAAATATTATTGATTTGACTGCAGTATCTTGTTTTTACTTTTTTTCAACAACTATACTCTTACTGGGGATCATAGCGCAAACTGACAGGTGGACTTATTACAAATAATTCAAAATATCATTTCGTTTTTACTGCATGATGCCTCTTTAAAAAAGAGTTAACTTAACAAAAACAGGCTCAACTCAAATTAGTATAACAAATATTTATTCATTAATCAGCAACAGGGAAATAACTAAAAAAAATCAATTTTTAGCCTTAAAACGTATATATATAACACTAAATTACTACTACATAATTATTCTTGTGAATAAATAAACCAAACCAAATAAACAAAACGTTCCTATTAAGTATAGGGACACAGAAAACAGTTTTTCGTGTTTATTCAAAAAAGTGTTTTTTTGAGTTAATACCTCTTTAGATCTGGGTGTGCGATATGTGTCTTTCGATACCTTCATTCCGAGATATTTTTAAATTGCGCCAAGATTATGCATTTTAAAGTGAGGCTTAAAAATCTCTTCAATAATTTTCATTTGTTGCACTGATTCACAAGCAACTGTCAAATCGTCAACATAAACAATTATATAACAATAACCATTATTTACAAACTTTGAACACAAGCATGGGTCGTTGTAGCTTTGTTTGAAGCCGGCTGTTTCTAAAACTTCATGTAATGTGCTGTTTCATGATCGTGCAGCTTGTTTCAGTCCGTAAATACTTTTCTTCAGTAAACAAACTTTTGTTGAATCATCAGATTCGAAACCTTCAGGCTGCTTCATGTAAATCGTTTCGTTTAATTTCCCGTTAAGAAAAGCTGTTTCTGCGTCAAAATGATGGACCAACATTTTCCGTTGAGCTGCTACTCATAACAAAGCTTTGAATGTTGTATGTAAAACGACTGGTGCAAAAACTTCATCATAGTCTTCACCGAATTTCTGTGTAAAACCACGAGCTACAAATCTTGCTTTGTATTGAATGATCTCGCCATCAATTCCGGTTTAGGCTTTAAATATCCATTTTCCGTCGATCGGTACTTTGTCGATTGGCAAATCTACTAATTGCCATGTGCCATTTCTTTGGTGTGCTTCTATCTCCTCCTGCATTGCTAAAAGCCATTGCGCTGTTTCATCGCTTTCAAGTGCTTCAATGTAATTTTTCGGTTCAGTAATTTGTTGTATTGAATACATCTCGTCTATAAATCTTTTCGGTGGGATTTCTTTGCACAATCTTTGAGAAACTCGTTGTTCAGGCTGATTTGTTTTATTTTCAGTTAGCATTTCATTATTAATTACCGTCTCCTCCTGAATTGAATCGTCATCCTGATTAACATGTTCAAATGTATTCGCGTCCGTCAAATTATGTTCAATGATACTTTGTTTATTTGCAAAATTCTTGCCAAATCGAACATCCCGACTTATGACTACTTTCTTTGTATTGGTATCATAACACCGATAAGCCTTAGATTTATCTTCATAGCCAAGAAATAACATTTCGATTGCAACATTATCCAATTTTCTACGCTTTTCGGATGCTACATGAACGAAACATTTAGAACCAAATATTTGAAATTGATTAATATCTGGTTTGACGCCATTCCACCGTTCAAATGGTATAACATCTGATGCTCTTGTAATTACTCGATTCTGTATGAAATTTGCCGTTGCAACTGCTTCACCCCAAAAAGTATTCGGTAAATTTGCATCAATCAACATGCATCGTGCCATTTCTATCAGTGTTCGATTTTTCCGCTCTGCTTTCCCATTTTGCTGTGGACTATATGCCGCTGTAAGCTGGTTTTGAATGCCTTCTCTTTTAAAATATTCTAGAATACTTTTGCCTGTGTACTCACCACCACGATCAGATCGAATAATCTTCGGCTTACGATTGAATTTTGTTTTACAAAACTCCACAAATTCATGAAAAACTTTCTCTACTTCTGATTTATGTGACAACAACTTGATGATTGTAAATGCTGAATAATCGTCAATAAACGTCACAATGTATCTTTTACCACTAGGCGTTGTTGTAGGCATTGGTCCACACACATCCGTGTGAATAAAATCTAATGTTGCCGATGATTCACTTAATGACTTCTTTGGAAATTTTACCCTTAAGACAAACTTCACATACTCCCTTAATGCCGCATTCAATTATTTTCAGTCCATTGATTGAACCATCAGAACACATCTTTCGAATCGCTTTTGGATCACGATGTCCCATTTTTCTATGCCAAGAGTGTATGCAGTTGTCATTGTGTTGAACTATTGCACATATTTCATCCGATGGTGGCACTCGCAATACATACTGTTCATCTTTAATATCTGATGCAAACAAAACTTCTGTCATCTTTGCTCTTCGTACATCTCCTTTCCCGTTCATGAATGTGATATTCGCATTGCCAATACCATGGACAATAGATTTTTCACCAGTAGCCACTTTAACGGTACTTTTGTACGTCTCATCCAAGTTGACAAATAAATCCTTATTGTTTAATGCATGTCGCGTTGCTCCCGAATCAAGAATGCAGTCATTATTTCTATCGTTCGTATGTTGCTCGTGAAATGCAAATAAAAAATCAGTAGAACTTTCATCTGATTTTGGTGCACTGTCGATAGTCTCCTGAATGCAAGCAACTTTATCAGTATTTCTGTTGTCACCGCTGTTGTTTCCCTTTTTCTTACTCTTCTTATTTGTCAACCATTGCTTGTATTTTGGACAATTTGACTTTATATGTGTGGTTTCCTTACAGAAAAAACATGCTTTAACTTTTGCGACCACTTTTAAAACTGAATCGCTACTATCTGCACGCATCGTTGAATGTCTCTCATATTCTGCAATAACACGCTGTTGAACCAATGCAAAAGTGACTTCTTCTTTACGTGACTCAAGCGTCGTGATCAATGCGTCGTAACTTGCTGGTAGGCTACTGAGTAACATAGCAGCACTCCATTTGTCCGACAATGCTTCTTCACCAATTTCACGCAATTTCGTAAATAAATCAGTCATCTTATTGATGTGCGCTTTTGCATCTCCTCCTTCGACCAATTTTAACGAACAGATTGAACGCATCAAAAATACACGATTTGTTAATGTATTTTTCTCATGATAGTCCTTAAGTGTGTTCCACATACCTTTAGCTGTTCTAGTTGACCGAATTAATGCAATTTGATCTTCCTCAATAGTCAATCCAATTATGCTTCTCGCTTCTGTTGAAGCATACCCAATAACACAGAAATACTCTATTAAAAGATTTTATGTTTGAAATAAAATTATATTGATGACAACTTTATAAAAAAATATATGAGAAGTTCTTTTTGTTATATTATAAACAAGTACATAAAAACTAGTAAACAGTGAAGTAAAAACCTAGAAAATGATACTATTTCAACACTTTTCCTCATTGAGTGGTTTTTCTTTTCAATAAGTTTAATCCTATATTTGTACAAAGCTGTACTAATCTAGGTTTCGGAAGAGCTTTGGTCATCATATCAGCCAACTGATGGTCAGTATGTACTTTCTTAACAACGATTTCTCCTTCTAATACCAATTCCCGTGCAAAAAAGTGCTTTGTTCGAATATGTTTGGTACGTTTGTGGAATTCGGGATTTTCAGCTAACCTCAATGCTGGTTCATTGTCAATATGAAGTTCTGGTACAGCTGATAAGTTAGTTATTTCTGTCAAGAGACGTTTAATCCAAACTATTTCTCGAGCAGCCTCGCTTGCAGGCAACTATTTCTCATTCGGTTGTGGAAATTGCTACTGAAGTTTGTTTTTGACTTAACCATGATACCGCACCTCCAGCATAAATACAAACAATTCCTGATGTTGATCTACCAGTGAGTGTATCACCACCATGATCAGCATCACTGTATATTTTTATGATTCCTTGCAGATGGTCTGGTTTATAAATAATTCCATAATCCAATGTTCCTTGGAGATATCTAAATATTCGTTTCACCTTAATCACATCTTCCTTACTGGGATGTTCCAACGATCTAGAAACAACTCCTAGTGCATAAGATATATCTGGTCTTGTAGATACCATGAGATACATTAATGAACCAACGGCTTCTCTATAAGGAAAATTTAGAGATTCATCTTGATCTTTCCCTGATTGAGAATAGTCCTTAATAATAGGTGTTGAAACTGGTCTGCAATTTTTCATGCCAAACTTTTCTAAGTTTCTTAGTATAGGACTTTTGGTGTATTTTTATTGAACCATTGTCTTCAGTAGATATCTCTATACCTAGAAAATATAAAGCAGGTTTGAGGGTAATTTTGAATTCAGACTTCAGCTTTTCAACAAAATCTGCAGTATGCTCAGGATGATTAGAAGCTAACAGGCCATCATCCACATAAAGAGCAAGTAAAAGTTTGATTTTTCCATGTAGCTTTACGAAAAGACAAGGATCAGCTTCGCTCTTCATAAATCCATATTCCTTTAAAAATTTAACAAAACGTTGATTCCAGCACCTAGGCGCCTGTTTTAACCCATATAGACTCTTGTGTAATCTGCAAACCTTTTGAGAGTTATCATTAAATCCTTCAGGTTGACGCATGTATATTGTTTCATCTAGCTCTCCATAAAGAAAAGTAGTTGATACATCAAACTGAGTTTCAACTTTTCATTTCCTGAACACTAAGTAAAAGTCTTATAGTGCTCGATCTCGCAACTGGACTAAATGTTTGATCATAATCTATGCCTTCTTTTTGAGCAAAACCTTTTATGACTAGTCGAGCTTTATACTTATCAATGGAGCCTTCTCAGAGCTGTTTATAGCTTCTCTGTATGAAGATGGTTCTAAGGATTCAGTTATATTAGCTGTCTACGTGGTCTAGGAATGATGTTGGAAAGCTAAAGAAGTCATTACAAAGTCTTCAAAACGTTGTGGAGGTTTTATTAATGCTCTATTTCGTAGATTTCTTCTTTCATCTATTAGCGGTTCTGAATTTTCGATTTCACCATCATAATTATCTTCGTCTTGACTTATAAATTCAGTCTTCTTTGAGATTTCTTCTGTTTGAATATCATTATCCGCAACGTCTCGATTTTCCACTTGAGTCTCTCCATTTTCCTGTCGATCAACTTCTAATTTGAAATTACTTTTAATTGGGAGAGTTAATTGGAAAGTTACATCGCGTGATCTTATTAATTTATTATTTTCTCTGCACCATATGCGATACCCATCTATGCCATCATAGCCAATTAAAATACCTTTCATGGCCTTTTTATCCATTTTCTTCCTTTGTTGCTTAGGTATATGAGTCCATAATTGTATTGGTGATTTTCCTTCTATTCTAGAAGAACCAGATTAAGAATATATTTAGCTGTATTTATCATCTCAGCCCACAATCCTTGAGGAATTTCTTCATGGGAGTGCATAAGAGCTCTAGCTGTTTCTACCAGCGTTCTATTTTCTCTTTCTGAAAAACCATTTTGTTGCGGTGTATATGGCATAGTAAAGCGTTGTTTTACTCCATACTTGGCTAAAATATCTTTAACTTCTTTATTATCAAACTCTCCTCCATTGTCACAAAGCAGTTCTTGCACTGTATGACCTGCAGCTCTTATCTGAAGTAACATTCCTTGTAGCTTAGAGGAAACTTCTGATTTATGTTTGATAAAAAATACTTCACGAAAACAAGTAAAATCGTCTTTAAATAAAACATAGTATCTAAACCCTGAAATAGAATTTAAAAATGGACCACATACATCTGTATGAATACGTTCTCCAGGTAGAGTTGCATGTTCTCTTGTACCAAATTTTCTTCGATCGGCTTTTCCAAACACACATCCTTCACATATTTCGCTATCGAGATATACTTTGATTGGATATGCTATTCAATTCAGGTAGTTTCGTAATAGTATTTATATTTAGTTTAAATAATCCGGAATTTTGGCTTCTGTAACCTTCAAGAACAACTATATTATCGATTTTTAGAAAACATTTTGTGGCTCTGGAGATAAACTGACTATTCGGTTTTTTATCTTGAGCAGCGAGAACAGAAAACAAATTTTCCTTGATTTTTGTTACAAGCCAAACATCACTAAGAGTTAGTGTGTCTTTTTTATTATTGGCCAATGTTTCAAAAATTATTGTTCCTCTTCCTAGGGCTTCAATTGATTCACCACTTGCAGTTATCACTTGATGAGCTGTTGTGAAAGGTTCATAAGTAGCAAATAATTCTGGACAAAATGTAATGTGATTTGTAGCACAATTATCTACATACCAGTTACGAATCATTTCTGAATTAAAACATTCATTTGAACAGACTAGAATGACGTTAGCTTTCGTATTTGTAGTACTTGGCTTAGGGGGTTTGCCATCAGCACGCCATTTGGGACACATTTTAACTTTATGACCTTTTTCTTTACAATATTTGCAATACCAATTCTTGAACTTATTTTTATTTAGATATGAAGACGTACCAGTAAAAAGAACTTCTTGATTCACCTTATTTTTATCCTTTTCATTCAAGGCTTTCTCATAAACACACAATTGATTCGTAAGGTTGTCTATTGTTCTGTTATTTTTGGATATTAACATCCAACTAGATCTAAATGAGAAATAATTGTCTGGTAATGTTCCTAAAATTTTACAAATTAGCAACACTTCTGGTAGTTCAATTGCATTTTCTTTTTGAACATCTTTTTGAACTGCTAATTTCAATTCATTCCAAATATTTTTAAGCTTAGACATATGTGTAGCTACATCGTCATTTGGTTGTTTTTCAAAGCTAAAGAATTCTAAACAGAGATCATAAACTTTTTCTTCTGTTGCACCATCAAATAGTCTGTGTAATTCTTGCCATATTTCTTTTGCTGTTGAAAATCTCATAATTTTCTTTAAAGTATCTTCGGTCATATTGGTTGTTGGGATAATCATTGCACTGCTTTCTACTTTTTTGTACTCTTTCAACTCTTCTTTGTACTTGATACCTTCTGCTTCTGCCTCCGTAGCATTTTCTGCTAAAGTTTTAGGTTCATTCAGTGTACCTTCTACAATTTCTAGAGCTCCAATAATACCTCTAAGTAATGTGCAAATTTTAAATTTCCACGTAGACCAATTTGATTTACCTTCTAAAAGACCAATTTGTACTTTTGTAAAATCCATTTTTTAACTAAATCTGTGATGACAAAAATTGGGGTATATTTATTTATTGCGTTCCTGGGCCCATAACCTGCTTAAAATCCGCCATTACGTCTACTTTGTTTCTCTGTTGTGATAAAAATTTGGAACAAACTTTACTTCAAAATAATTTCACACTGCCGAATTAAATGTGTTTTACTCCTGGGCCCATAACCTGTTGGAAATTAGCTTCGTACTGGAACTAGTGTGATGTAATAGTATATTTCATTAGGAGTCCAGAAAATAGGCTTTTCCCGTGCGCGTGAGGCGTAGCCGAACACGGGAAGTCATGCAAGCACGGGAAAAGCATTTATGGACGTGTAATGAACGATACTTTTCATTATACCTCTCTGAAAACAAAAAACAAGGTAAAAAATCTACACAATGTTAGAAACCTTTATTTTTAAACATGAACGAACAAAAACCTATACCTAATTTTTAATTTTTACTAAATGAAATATTTATGTTACAATTTGTGTTGTTGTAAATGTGCAATTCTTTAGCAGGCATTTCATTTTGTAGAATTGTAGTTGATGAAGTCGAAGGTACATTAGTATTTATTTCTTGGTCTTTCCCAACTACAATGGCTTCTGGTGTTGACGTTGTGTTTCCTATTCTTGAATGATTGAACAATTTACGAGAAACTTCAATCTTTCTGCTTACTGATTCTTCGATGTAGCCTTCAGCTACTATCGACGAATGCCAACCTCCATGTCTCTTTAGAGTAAGCAAATTCGCTCCGCCTTCGACTAACATAGACGCTGAAGATCGTCTTAAGCGTCCAGGATTTTTGAGGTTCAAATATTCAGCAATCTGTTTTGTTGTACCACTTATAGTATGGCAACCTACATGTTGAGCATAACATCTACCATTACGATACGCAATAAGTAATCTTGTAGTTTTCATATTTGTAGACCTTAGATTAATATATTTGCGATAAAAACTGCATGGATCAAAGGGGCATCCTTCCTTTGTAATGGTAAAACTTCTTGATTTGTGAGTTTTGCCATCTCGAAGGAATACCACCAAAAACCGGCCATTGTCTTCCACGTCTTCCAAAGTTAATCGAATCAAGTCATCTCTTCTGCATGCACTGAAAATACCAAATATTAAAATTATTTTAGTTAATAACCACTTCTCATCTGGTGCTTCAAGTATGAATTTGGCGACTTGGTCTGCAGTTAATACTTTGGACTTTTTTTGTGTGTAACCAACACTTTGCCGTTTGAGAAATGCAATAGATTTTGGCAAGTTACTAACATTCACATTTTCTTTTACTGCTGGACAACTTTTTAACATTGAAAATCGACTCCATAAAGTTGAAGCTTTCAGGGATTTGGCTTTTTCAGACAAATAAACGAGAAGAGTATCATCACTTACTGTGTTAACTTCTTTTTGCTGACGCCACTTGCAAAATAGACGGTATTTATTTTCATATCTCTCACAAGACTTCCTGGGCAGTAATTCTGCACTTACTTTCGCAGCTTCAAGTAATATTTTTTCTTCTGGAGAAATCATTTTAAAAATATTTTGAATACAAATTCGAAAAACTGTCACAATATACAAGCGTTGTTTAACGTTGCAAAGGAAAATAAACAAGCATTGTTTTTTTCAATAGTATGTTTTATTAGTAGCCAGTTAATGTCATTAGCGGACGGGAAAGGAAAAGCCCCTTTTCCGTGCGCCAAATAGACACGTAAACATAGTGTTTTCAGAGAGGTATGATGAAAAACAAATAATGTCGGCAAAATATTGAATTATTTATTAATATGTACTGTATAACTATATAACAGAAATTGAATATTTTTATTCTCTATGACAGACGTCACTTACATTAATTAAACAAAAAACAAAATATATATTGACAACCGTCAGTTTTGTAAGCGCTTAGTTATTCATATAACCAACATTTAGGACCTAGAGATACTGGGACAATACACAGTAAGCTCAAATACATTCCTGCTCCAATAAGTAGTTCAACTTCTCCAGATCGATTAAACTACCGACCTGTCAAAGAAAAATGTATAGGAATTTTCCATGATGAGGCATCAACATCGCCATTTGATTTATTGACATAAATAAAAGGAATAACAACATTTGACAAATTTACGTAAATCTCATTCATACACGATTGCACCTTTATTGTACAATGATATTTTAACACAGGCGACGATCCACCAACTCCCAAAATGGTTAAAGGTAACTTGTGTTTTTGAATACCTCGACATCTTCTAGATACTCCATTAGAATCCGGTTTGCAAAATTACGTAATTGCCGAGTGAACTGCTACTATTGATTGGCTTTAATTGTCTCTTCTTAAGTTTTTGATATGTTGACTAGTATATTATTATCAAGATTATCGTCAAAATCTGAATTATTTTCAGTAGTTACAGCCTTTTTAACCTTCTCTAAAGGAATCATATTGTGGTGTTTACCATGACATTCTTTACATGCGCTCGCTTTACAGAATTTTACCTTTAAACATAAAAGCAACCGGAAGTTGCTTTCCGGTTTTGAGTGATGAGGAGCACAAAACATACCCCCTTAGAAGTGTAAGCTCAATAGAACTTAATGTTTCCAAGTTTTTGGTTTTGCGAACTACGGTGAGAGGCGCTACATGGGACTAAGGCGTGGCGTCTGACTTCAACGTCATACTTGTCATTTGTCATTATGTCAAGTCGCTTGGCTTGGGTTTCCCTCTTTCGTTTTTCATCATTGTGTGTTGTTCACACGTGTTGTTTTCCAGTTTAGTTTTTGTTTGATTTTTGAGTCGCCAAATAGTTTTATTTTAAACATTCATCAACATTGTTACTTTGCTATAATGGAGTATGCGATAGTGCTAGACCAGCCAAGAAAAGGTGTTGTGTTGAGGGCTGTGAAGTAAAAAACGACAGCTTCTATCGTTTGCCTAATCCAAAAAAAACGAAAAGTTACAGGCAATTGAATTTTTAGTGCAAACATCAGATCATGGAGGTTAGAGAAAAGGAGAACGATCGCTGTAGAAAATAGTGTCCCAGAAATATGGACAAAATAAGTGAGGCGCTGCGATCGCTAAGCTGTCTCAATAAATTACCTTTGGTACTTTAAATAACGATGGTTGACGCAAATTGTTTTTTAGTCTATTTTTTCGATCAGATGCTAAACCACTTGTACATTATTCAACTAACTTCATCTTCTTGTACTCATAAACAGCTAACTTCGCAGATACTACTTACCGACGGCAGCGCGGCTGGTGGCTGAAATTTGAATTATAAATTCTACAAATTTTCAGGGACAGGCGGGCTAATGCTTCAGCACGTAGCGATCGTTCTCCTTTTCTCTAACCTCCATGCATCAGATTGTCACAGTCCGTGTACGTTAATTATAACATACATTTACCTAATCGATCATGTAATGTAAATGCTATTTTATAATTATAATTAGGCTTGTGAAAGCTCAAGTAGAGAAAGTTTTTAAATTTATCAGATCTTATGCCTTGCATCAGTAATTTGATGAATCTAAAAACTTCCTCTACTTGAGATTTCACAAGCCAAATCTATTAATATATAAAAATATTTGTAAACATTTAAAATTCCCTCGTGTTATTAGTATATGAACCATTTAATAGATGGCGCGGCTTTCCTTCTGAATCATTCACCAACCATCAAGTGTCATTTGTCAATATCTACAGCGCCTCTCACCGTAGTTCGCAAAACCAAAAACTTGGAACCATTAAGTTCTATTGAGCTTATATGTATGTTTTGTGATGAGGAGTGTTGTTTGTTTATCTCTGTGTTTTATTCGTTTTGGAACTATTGGTATTTAATTATTGTCTTTTTTCTAATCCAGCTTGTCCCTAAATTGTAATTTTGATATTCATGATACTAAAACTGAAACGAAAAGTCAAACATTCATATGACAGTAGGCCTGTTAGGATAAATAAATAAATAAATACGTAATGATTGGTTTAAAATGTAGGGATTAAAAAGAATGCGTAATTCTCATTGATCCTCGTATTGATCATTACTTACCTACATCTAAATATATAAAAAAATGTTTGCCCTAACTGATTCATCAACGCAGAGCCTAAACTAGAAACATGAAATTTGGACAGTAGGTACGTTCCTTTTGTAACGTAACCATCCACTATTATGCAATCCTCTTCAAACTTTAAAAAACGACTACTAAGTAGAAATAACTTAGCACTTGTTTCAGTATTTTTGGAATTTTTACCCCTAAAGGGATAAAAAGTGATTTGAAGTATGTATCAAAGTTCGTTATTTCTCATGCAATCCGCTATAAGCTGTGTAATACGAACAAATAGGTAAAAATAACTAAACACGTGATTCGGCAGTTTTGAAATTTCAACCCCTATAAAGGGGTTTGAGGTATGTAAGAAAGTTTGTCACTTATTATGCAATCCGTTTTTAACAATGCTATACAAGCATTTTGGAAATTTCAGTTCATAATTTCTTTTGCAAATCGCTTAAAACTTTGCAAAAAGAATACTTAGAATTGACGTAGAAAACAACAGTTGTAGAATATTTGTAATTTCTCCTGCCAATATAGATCAAGTTATTTGTGCAGAGATACCAGATCTAATGCTTTATGAAATCATAACTTGCAACATGATTCATAGACCATGCGGAAATATTAACAAGAAATCTCCATGTATAAAAAATGGTATGTGTAGCAAAAAGTATCTTCGACCTCTCTTAAAAGAAACTCAAAGAGACGATGACGGATATCCTTAACACTGCAGAAGGAGTCCTGAATATTTTAGATAAATCTTACCAATTGAACCTAAAATAACTTGAGCCTAGGAAGTAACATCATGTTTAAAATAATATTTTTTGTGACTTCAAAAATCTAATATCAAAGTAATTTTGGGAAAGGAAACCATTGGTGACTGCACATACTTTACTTCAAATAGGATAGGCAATGGTAATTACCCAGCAGTTCAAGATAGGATAATTATATCACCATGTTTGGGAAAGTGGCTTACGAAGCTGCTTAGCGGCGAGTGCGTAATTCCGTTAGTGCGTAAAATGCTTTACCGTTCGAGTTACGCACTATAATTTACCTACAAAATAAATTTTAAATAAAAAGGTGACGTCTATTGATAGTTGGTAAGTGGTTGTTATGGAAGCCGTGCGATTTACTTTACAGCTGTGCGTTTTTTTACCGTACGTTATGAGACATCTTACATTGATTGAGGACTTTGTGTTAATGACGGCTGACACACGTGGTCGTAGGAAAACTATTTAACCGTAATTATATTTTTAAGATATACTTAATTCAAAATTTAAGCAATCGTACAAAGTCGCCGAAACCTACTAGTATTGTATAATTAAATTTTCATGTGAAATTTATAAATTTATGTTACGTTGCCCATGATTAAAGTTATTATAATCTCGTCAAGAAATCAAAAATGTCCTTCTTCACTATTACTGAATGTTATGGTAATTTAGTTTATTATTCTCTTCATATTTTTTATTTTTTACATATTCATTATAAAAAAAGCTAACAAAAATTTTCTAAAATTGAGTATTCACATTGCACCTAATATCCTTTATTTTTTTTATAAAAACATTTTTAACGATTGATTGATTGTTTAGTTTTAAACACGTGACTAAAATAGAAAATAAGTTCATCAGAATAATCAAAAATATTTTGAAAATACTTTGCCTTTTAAATTGCAGGAAGTTTAACGAGGAACTCTACAAAGAATTTATTTTTTTGTACATTACCATTTTTAACGATTGATAGAAAATAAGTTCATCGGAATAATCAAAATATTTTTTTAATATTTTGCACTTATAAAGATCGTCATTATAAAACGCATTTGCGTATCGTAATGTAACTTTTTATATTTTGCACTTATAAAAATCTTCATTATAAAACGCATTTGCGTATCGTAATGTAACTTTTACGCACGCAAATTTTTGTTTTAAATGGTTGGCGACATGAGTGAAGTATCTAAAGGCAAGACTATTGACAATGACATTTGTGGCTAATAGCAATTTATTAATTTTATATTGTTCTTTAAGAAAGTATCTGTGAATATGAATATAATATTTTACTTATATAATATATTATTATTGGTATATTATTCATTTTAAAATATTTTAAAACATTAACATTTGATAATTTAAATGTCACAACTGTCAAATTTTATAAATTACACAGTGCTGCCGACATACTTCTTAAAATAAAAATTTTCGTAATTACATAAAAATAAAAAATTAATTTAAAAAATGGTAAAAAGGGCAAAATATAAAAAATATTATAAACAACTTATTTCATATGGCTGTTGTGACACTCGTTCTTTAAAAAACTCATCGCTTCGCGATTCGTTTTTTAAACTTGAACTCGTGTCATAACAGAATTCCATATGAAATGCGTTGTTTAATATACTATTTCCGCACGCAAATTTTTGTTTTAAACGGTGGGCAACATGAGTAAAATATCTAATGGCAATACTATTGATAATTACATTATTGGCTGCTAGCAATTTATCCATTTTATATTTTCTTTAAGAAAGTATTTGTGAATATGAATATCATCTTTTACTTATTAATATTGGTGTATTATTCATTTTAAAATATTTTAAAACATTAACATTTCATAATTTAAATTTCAAAACTGTCAAATGTTATAAATTACACAGTGCTACATTTTAAAATCAAAATTTCTTAATTTACATACAAATATAATTATAATACTGTGGCTTTTAAATTGCAGGTAGTTTGACCAGAAGGAACTCTACAAAGAATTGGATTTTACAGAGAGGTATCTTAATATGTGGGATATGTGGAAATGTTTACACCAGAAGATGTGAAATTGTATCGCATTTTGCGCAGCACCTTGTAAAAAAAAATAGATTTAGATCTCAATTGAGCAACCTGGAGGCAATGAAACAAAAAAACAATTATGGACTAAAAAGTAATTTTGGCCAAGAAGTAAAAAATA
Source organism: Ophraella communa (assembly GCA_035357415.1). Lineage (NCBI taxonomy): Eukaryota > Metazoa > Arthropoda > Insecta > Coleoptera > Chrysomelidae > Ophraella > Ophraella communa. The sequence goes on along the minus strand of CM068991.1, from coordinate 21,414,793 downwards.
TGTTTTCTGCAAAAACTCAAATTCATACAACATGCCATATGGGAAAACAAGTAAAATGTAATATTTGTTTAAAGTCTTTTAACAAACCGAGCCATTTGTATATTCACATGCGCGCACACACGAATAAAAAACCATTAATGTGTGAAATTTGTCTAAAATATTTTAGCCGACAAAACGAATTGAAACGACATATGCTTATTCACACAGGCGATAAACCATTTAAATGTGAAATTTGTTTAAAATGTTTTAGTCTGAAAACCAATTTGACTCAACATATTATGCTGGTTCACGGAGGTGATAAACGATTCAAATGTCAAATTTGTTTAAAATCCTTTGGCTATAAAAACTATTTGAAAAAACATATGCTAGTTCACACTGGCGATAAACCATTCAAATGCGAATTGTGTTTAAAATCTTTTAGCCAGTGCAGTCATTTTAAAACACATATGCTAATTCATACAGGCGATAAACCATTCAAATGCGAAGTGTGTTTAAAATCTTTTAGCCAGTGCAGTCATTTGAAAACACATATGCTAATTCACACAGGCGATAAACCATTCAAATGCGAAGTGTGTTTAAAATCTTTTAGCCTGCGCAGTAATTTGAAAAACCATATGCTTATTCACACAGGCGATAAACCATTCAAATGCGAAGTGTGTTTAAAATCTTTTAGCCAGTGCAGTCATTTGAAAAAACATATGCTAATTCACACAGGCGATAAACCTTTCAAATGCGAAGTGTGTTTAAAATCTTTTAGCCAGTGCAGTACTTTGAAAACTCATATGCTAATTCACACTGGCGATAAACCATTCAAATGCGAAGTGTGTTTAAAATCTTTTAGCCACAGCAGTCATTTGAAAAGACATATGCTAATTCACAGAGGCGATAAACCATTCAAATGCGAAGTGTGTTTAAAATATTTTAACCAGAGCAGTAATTTGAAAACACATATGCTAATTCACACAGGCGATAAACCATTCAAATGCGAATTGTGTTTAAAATCTTTTAGCCAGTGCAGTCATTTTAAAACACATATGCTAATTCATACAGGCGATAAACCATTCAAATGCGAAGTGTGTTTAAAATCTTTTAGCCAGTGCAGTACTTTGAAATCACATATGCTAATTCATACTGGCGATAAACCATTCAATTGCGAAGTGTGTTTAAAATCTTTTAGCCGGTGCCGTTATTTAAAAAAACATATGATAATTCACACAGGCGATAAACCTTTCAAATGCGAAGTGTGTTTAAAATCTTTTAGCCAGCGACGCGATTTGAAAAATCATATGCTAGTTCACACTGGTGGTAAACCATTCAAATGCGAAGTTTGTTTAAAATCTTTTAGCCGGTGCAGTACTTTCAAAACACATATGCTAATTCACACAGGCGATAAACCATTCAAATGAGAAGTGTGTTTAAAATCTTTTAACCTGCGCTGTAATTTGAAAAAACATATGCTAATTCACACAGGCGATAAACCTTTCAAAAGCGAAGTGTGTTTAAAATATTTTAGCCAGTGCAGTACTTTGAAAACTCATATGCTAATTCACACAGGCGATAAACCTTTCAAAAGCGAAGTGTGTTTAAAATATTTTAGCCAGTGCAGTACTTTGAAAACTCATATGCTAATTCACACTGGCGATAAACGATTCAAATGCGAAGTGTGTTTAAAATCTTTTATCCAGCGACGCGATTTGAAAAATCATATGCTAGTTCACACTGGCGATAAACCTTTCAAATGCGAAGTGTGTTTAAAATCTTTTAGCCGGTGCAGTTATTTAAAAAAACATATGCTAATTCACACAGGCGATAAACCTTTCAAATGCGAAGTGTGTTTAAAATCTTTTAGCCAGTGGAGTACTTTGAAAACACATCTGCTAATTCATACTGGCGATAAACCATTCAAATGCGAAGTGTGTTTAAAATCTTTTAGCCGGTGCAGTTATTTAAAAAAACATATGCTAGGTCACACAGGCGATAGATCATTTAAATGCGAAATTTGTTTAGAATATTTTAGCCAGAGCAGCTATTTGACTAAACATATGTTAGTTCACAATGTCGATAAGTCAATAAAGTGAGAAATTTATTTAAAATCTTTTTGTCAGCTAGGCGATTTGAAAAAGCATATGCTTGTTTAAAATGTTTTTACAATTTAGGCAGTCTAAAATAACATGTAGTGGTTCAGAAAGTTGATAAACCATTTAAATGTGAAACTTTTTCAGAATAATTTAGGCATTACAATATATACATATGCGCGTTAATGTAATCGATAATCTATTTAAATGCGATATTTGTTCAACATTGTTGTGTACTTGATACCCCTAGCAACTGTTGTTATTTAGTTTAAGTAGTGTAATGTCAGATAGTTTTATGATTGCCAATAAAATGTTGTTATACTCTTGTTAATCCTGAATTTAATAATAATAATAATAAACAAACTTTATTTCAGAAGTATGTTACAAAATAACACAAAACGAAATAGGGTCAATAGTAACGACAAGATACAATATTTTCACCTAATTAACAGAAATATAAATTATATAGACTATAAATTAAGGTATTCACTTAACGTATAAGGTTCCAATTCAATTAGAACTTTAAATAACTTCTTTTTTAATTGTATAATATTGTCGATCTGTTTTATAGTTGAAGGAAGATTATTAAAAATATGGATACATGTATAATATTCCCCATGTTCTGTCATTGATAGTCTGTGGGATGGATATGTATAATTTATTGACCTAGTTATGTAATTACTTTGAGGTTTATCTTTAACAAAAAGTGATCGATTTTTAAAGAAAAATAACACCGATTCTTGTATGAAGATTGCTGTTGTCGTCAATTTTTTTGTTCTGTTTAAATTTATTCCTACAAGAATCTCTCACTCTCATTCCCAATATTATTCTCAAAGCTCTTTTCTGACAAACAAATAATTTACCGACATCGGTGCAGCTTCCAAATAATATAATACCATATCTAACATGACTTTCAATGACCGCATGGTACACCATTTTTAAAGTTGAAAGGTCCAGATATTTTTTCAGTACAACCAAAGCGTAAGTTGACCTAGATATTTTTTGATGACAATTTAATTCACGTATAAAAAATCCCATAAGCCGCGTGATTTTGTCATTATGACAGCGATTATTTTTTGACGTTTCTCGAAACCAATGGAATGGGAAAGTGTGACGTCAAAATTTGTGTTCTATGCTGTTGAACTGGGAAATGTCAACGAAATGATTCCAAACGGCAACATTATAAATCTCCAGGAATAACTTGTTTGAGTTATTTTGTTATTATTATACTTTGAAATATAACGGAAGTATCATAATTAAATACATACAAGCAAAATCTTTCCAAATTCCATTTTTTAAAGTACCACTTTAGTAAGTATTCTTAAAATTAATGACAATGCACAACTATGAAGGTTATGTTATAATATTTTTTCGGAAATTGTTCGTCTATCTACTTTAGTGATATGTAAATCATATGAATGAACACTTACCAATGAAAAAGACAGTAATTAATCCCAAAAATCACGAAAATACAATAAAACAGTTAATAACACCTATAAAACATACCATAAAAAAAGTTGTTTGGAATCATTTGGTTTGACACTTACGTCACTACTTTCTCAGTCCATTCGCGAAAACGAGCAAAGGGTGCGCCCTCTATCTGAACTAATAGAATGGGGAAAACAAACCCATTCTCCATTTGTTCGCGTGTTATTTGTGAGTAGTGTTTTTGATTAAATTTTTTAGTTTTTGAAAAAGTTTGGTGAAGTTTTTGTTTTAAAATAGTTAGTTAAATTGGATTAATGACTAGCAAGTGTAAGAGGTATTGCTCGGTGCCTCAGAGTAACCAGTACAAAGATTCAAACATATCAATACACAGATTTCCCGCAGATGTAAAATTGCGAAAAGTGTGGAAGAACGTTTTAAAGATTGGGATACCTATTTCCAAATACATGTCTGTGTGTAGCAAGCACTTCTTGGAAACAGATTATAAAGGTAATTTAAATCAAAACCAAACAAATAAATGTTTAACTAGGTACTACTCTTCTACTATTTATTGAAATAATTTATTTCTATATATAAATTAATCACCACACGTCCATCTTTCACTAACGATCTTTACCACACAAAATTCAAAATAGAAATAGTTAAATTGATATTGAATTAAATGGCTGGTATCAATGTTTTCCCCATTCCACTGACAGATACTGCAGCGCCAACTATCGGAAAAATTTCCGCGAATAGACATTTTCAATTTTAGTAATTCATATACGTTCTAGCAAATCAAAACATTAGTATAGTGGGAATAATCTACTTACATTATTCCAGCGAAAATAATTCAATGTACATTGTTTTTATTGAATGACAACCAAATGACAACGTATTTTCTTGATCTGACGCGTCTGTCATAAATTTTCAAGAAATTCGTAAAATGAATCCCAAACGTTTCAGTGAATCATCAGTCGATGAAATAAATAATATAATCATTGAAAGTGCATGTAAGAATACCATGATAAGCAGCGCGTCGATTTGGAAACAATTCCAATTATTTTGCAACAGAAAAAATTACTCGTCCTACGGACTCGTAATTTTTCCAGAGGCAGTTTTTTTCGTTAAATTGCCAGGCAACAAAATTTTTATTGATACATTATGTCAAGTTTACTTCGATAAAAAAAAAGCTCTCGTGTAATTATAAGTGAATATAATCAATATGTTGTGACCATGATAAGGTACTATCCAACATCATTCCTAGAAATTTAATATTTTCTTGTGGTTTGATATGTGTGTCATAAATTGTATTTAAATTGGGTAAGTATGTCTAATTTAGACCTATTTTTTAAAATATTATCAAGTCAGTTTTATCCTTATTGATGATTAATTTATTTTTTGTGAACCAATCGATACTATTATTAAATACTGTGTTCGATCTGTGTTGTAGATTAGTTATCACCTTTCACCAAAATATTTGTATCATCCGCAAATGTTGTTATTGAACACCAACATGGATTCTCAATAATTTCTGTTATATTATTAACATATAGTATGAACAATATTGGTCCCAATACACTCCCTTGAGGAATTCCTAGGCCTATCTCAACACTGTCAGAAGTTACTTCATTATTACGGTATTTGAGTTTAATTTTTTGTTGTGTATTTGATAGGAAAGATTCGATCCACTCTAATTCCATAACAATCTAATTTACTTAACAGTATATCATAGTTTATTGAATCATAAGCTTTTGATAAGTCCAGGAATAAACCCTAAGGAATATCCAAGTACCGTAAAGCGGGGCGACTTGATACACTTTTTCGAATATCCGACAACCTATTGCCCCTTATTTGCCGATCTGACTCAAACAAAAATTATTTTAGATTACTTTGGGGTTGTGGCCATCGGGCACAACAATTAAAAAAGTTGTACCCCCCTCCACTCCCGAGAAAAAAAATATGAAGGACCTATTTTCAAGTCGCCCCGTTTTACGGTATATAATTGTCTTCCAGTGAAAGTACTTCGTAAGTGTTTAAAGTGTGAAACACTATTTGCTCCTCAAAGGCGCTAATTTGTAACTAAATTACTCTCCAAAAGAGATCCCGGCTAAGAGACCCTCTCCAGGGGGTGGTTCGACTCCAAGTTAATGCTCACTATAGGAAGGATTGTGATGTATAAGTAAAAAGGGCGCCACTATCTTTTGAACGCTATCGATTAAGCAAACAAACTACACAAAAACTAAGGTGAGAAAGATAGAAACACCTTGTAATTACTTTAATTAAACAAATAAAGAAGCTACTTGAAATAAAATACCGACCACGCTACGCCCTTAAGACTTATAGTCTAAGGTATACAAATGAAACTGTTTTTTAAAACTATTGTTTATTTATTGAAAATGTAAGTACTTGCTGATAATGAACTGGAGTTGTAAAAAGAGGACTTAACTTTGAATTTCGGTGCTGTCTAGAAGGGCGGCTTCAGCTTCTTTGTGGAGGGATGAAAGTTTCTGTAATGGTTCTGGCTGCTCAAAATGTAATAGTATTCTTATCTCAGAGGTGGTTTGAAGGGCTGTCTACACATAGGCGGTAACTGGGCTCTAAATTTAGGGGTATCTTGACTGTGACTCGACTCAAACTTAGAGGTATCTTGACTGTAACTCGGCTCAAACTTAGAGGTAATTTAACTGTAGCTTGGCTTCAACTTGGAGATGTCAGGCTCCCACTTAGGGATGTCAGGCTCCAGCTTAGGGGGTTGTATCTTTCTTGAACGATTATTGAAGCCACGTGTTAGAAAGCACGCTTCAACAACCAATTTCACAAGATGAGTGCTTGAGGGTTTGTTCAAACTCTTCAGACGAGAGTTTCCGTTGAAAAGGATATAAAATTGCTTGGCGATTCATTAAATAGACTAGCTCAAGACGGAATTTGTGTTTTGTGTCATTTGTCAGAAGGAATGCGTTCTTTATTTGGCCTCGTTCAAACAGATAAATAGTTAGCGTCTACAAGGGGTGTCTCGGGTATAGTAGTACTAACAGTAAATCAGGGTCGGTTTTAACGGTAATAATAGCGGTATCGTTTACGGTCGGTAATAGTGCAAGGTGACATGATGATAGACATGTTACAAGTGTTCAGTAGTAATATACCAAGGACTAATAATTTTACTAGTTTCCGAAAGCACGTTGCTTCAAAAAACGTGCTTGCTGAGGAAACCAATAAAATTGAGTATTTATCGCTGCCCTTGGGATATTACTACTGAAAATTTTTGACATTTTAGATTAACTTAACTTATTAAATAAAACTAATTATTTGTCGATATTTTCGAGATTTAATCCCTTAAATCACCACATGTTTAAATTTAAAATTGTCAAAAGTTTGACATTTGACGTAACATCATGGCAAGAATACATCCAGCGCCGGATTCCGTTATGAGGTTAAAATAAGCCAATTAAAATGATGCTTGTGGGCGGAGTTCCTACCGTTGATATTTTACGTGACGTTTAAACTAGGTATAACTGAAAGTAATTTTTAAGGTTTTAAGCAGGTATTTATTATTTTATGATTGTTTTCCTTTGATCTTGTCTTCATTTTATAGTCTTTAAAAGTAGGTAAACAAAAGGTATTGATTTTTTGTGGAAAATTTTAACTAGGTAACGTGTAAATGGAAAACTGTGTCTTCCTCGTTAAATGAAAAATTCATTAATGTGAGTATCAAATCAAATATCTATTTTTGGCGTATAGGTAGTAATAAGAACAATTATTAAATTAAATCTACCAATTTTTTAGTCTGTTTTGCCACCTGGCTGGGGAACAAAAATTATGGAGAAAAATATAATAGAAGGTGAAGATAAGTTCCCTAACGTTCAGTTGCAATTTTTTGTTAATTGCACGAACAAAAAAGTGTTTGGTAAATGGTTAAGAGAGTTTGAAAACTTAACCAATTCATCATACGTTATAAATAATACGGTTATTGAGGATAGAGAACGGATTAAACTTAAGAGGGGCGTTTCTAATTTGGTAAGCCTGCCTGAATTTAGTGAAAAATGTGGTTATTTTTAAATTACAAGAATGAACAGTAGATGGCGATAGTGGTTTCAAATTAGTATTTTTGTTATAAATTTGAATATTTTTAGAGCTTGTTGACTTTCTTTGTCTAAGACAGAGATGAAAATATGAATTTTGCTTCGTAAATCTTTGAATGTTTCCACGACACACACATTCATTTGACCTTGAGACCATAAACAGATGAAAAATACCTGTATAATTTTTATTAAATATCCTATTTGAATATGTTTTCGAAGTTTTGTTGTGATATTGTTGTGTCATAGGCGTAACAAATTAATTGTTTTTAGGATTTAAAATATGGATATATAAAAAAATAAAATAAAATAAGATTTCGGCATTCCTAACAAATAATTAATTAATGAAATTTATTGTACTAACCAGAGTTGGGTCGGATATTGAAAAAAAGTATCCGGATACCGGATACGGATACTCAAAATGTATCCGGATACTTTTTTAAAAAGTTGGAATACTTTCATTTAAAAATGTATTCAGATACAAGTACCTATCCGGATACTTCCTAGGATACTTTGAAGGATACTTTTTTTAAAAAGGACAAATTATTAGTATTAAAACTATGTGATGTGCAGGTATTTTTAATGTAATATATAATAATAAAAATACATTTAACTAACGAAAAATTTTTCGTGTCACTGCCTGAACTTTTGATATTGAATTTGGCCAGCGTCGGACCAGCCGAGTTTCCAAACTTTTTAGGGGTGTACTTATTTGTACTTGTAGGTACACTAAAATAAAAATATAAATATTAGGATGTCCTTTATTATAATATCCGAAAAATAATTTCTTCTAATAATTATAAATACAGGGTACAAAGGGGTTCTTGAAAAGAGAGGTATAGAAAATATAAGAAATAAATAACGTATGTACTTATGAAACTTTATAGGTAAAAACAAAGCTCCATTAGAATATAATAATATATTATAACGGTGACCGACCAGTACGAAAAGTGGGATTTAACATGTTAGACACATCTGAATTAAAGGAAGGGCAGCAGTGTTGTGCCTACGTTAGGTGCATTATCGGAGGGCGATATTTAAAAGTATCCGAATATCAAAAACAGTATCCGAATACCAGATACTTTAAAATTTGGTCACGAATACGGATACCGGGTACAAAATTTAAAAAGTATCTGGATTCAGCTTTGGGATACATAATAAGTATCCGGATATTGTATCCGTATACTACCCAGCTCTGGTACTAACCCTTACTAATTAAGGTATTTATTAGAATAAATATTATATTAATTATAATAAAAACATATTACGGTTTCTGAATATATACACATCAACATGGTCAAAAGAAAAATTGAAATAAAGTGGAAAGTATGTAATTATACCTTTTTTAAAATTGAGATTGAAATGTATTGGCAACAATGCAAAATTAAACAAGGTTAGTTTGATGATCAGAAGATCAGAGATTATTGTATTTACTTTCTGATGGATGTTATTTGAAGGTGTTGAAGTAGATGTAAATTTTTAAAATATATTTGTGGGGAAAAATTTAAATACTTTTTCAAAACGTTTGATGATTATTGCAAAAGTGTTACTATAATGTTTGTAAACATTAACAGGTTAGTCTGTCTTCAATATGACTTCAAGTAAGTACCTTGCTAATTACTTACTGCCTAAATAAATAAATATCATTTATTTTTTAGAAAGTATTGGACATTTCTAAATTACCACCCAGATCCATGATTTAATGAAAGCTTACCTATACCTAGTTTATTTTTATTTTGAGAATGTGGCGCAAGAAAAAAATATTTCCATGTTTTCAATAACCTACGATAATAACTAACCAATCTAGAATCTATAGAAATACACTTTGTGCACCTGTTTTCAAGATACCCAACAATACTCTTGCAAGTACTAAACATAATTGTTAATGTTATGGGTATATCTTAATAAAACTAATTGTATCATTTATGGTGTTATGTACTATATCACGGAATACTACAACTTAGCCACAACGACTTTTAGAAATCTTAGGTTAAGGGTTAACGTGTATCATGTATGTAACATTCTTACAAAGTAAAGTTTATATAGCAACTATTAAGTGTTTATCTAAACCCCAAACATATCAATTCTGGCGACGAGTACTAAAAGAACCTAAGTCATTGTGAAACGCGGCAAAGTAAACTGCCACAAAGTAAAGTAGAAAGAAATAGTTTTAGTAAACCACGTGGTTCAATTAGTAAAAATGGCATTAATTGGCTCCATAGAACCGTTCAATCCCAGAGAGACCGATGTGACTTCCTATATTGAGAGAATTGAACAATTATTTATATGTAACGAAGTCGAAGAAACAAGGAAAGTACCGTTATTTTTAACGCTAATTGGGGGAGAGGCATATCGGTTGTTAAAGGATCTGACAGCACCAATTTCAGTAACTATCAAGTCTTTCAATGATTTAAAAGAATCACTAGTTAATCACTATTGTCCAAGAAGGTTAACCATTGCCGAACGTTATGAATACTATAACACATGTCAAGAAATTTCAGAAGATATAAGAACTTTTGCACAAAAATTAAAAAGTAAAGTTGAACACTGTGCATTCGGTCAGTTTCTTAATGATGCATTAAGGGACAGATTTGTGTGTGGGTTGAAAGCTGAAAGTATAAAAGCGTAGACTATTAACAGAGGATAACCTTACATTTGAAAAAGCTTATCAAATTGCAATTGGAATGGAGCTAGCTGAAGACAAAGCTAAAGGTATGTCAGAGGGAACAGGGCTTAATAAAATACAGTTTCAAAAAAGAAGTAAACATAGCAGTCAATTTACCAATGAACGAGACCGAAAGAATCACACATACCAAGTTTCCAGAGAGAAGCCTAGATGTAAAAAATGTTTACGAATACATCAAGGTAATAACCAATGTCCTGCTATAAACTGGAAATGTTATGGATGTAACAGAATGGGGCATATAGCCAAATCAGTATTATGTGAGAAGAATAAACTCCATGGTTTATTAGTAAATGATGAAGAAGTTGAAGAAGAAGCAAGTGAAGTTGTTAGAAGTAATGAAGACATTTTAGAGTTAGGGTTTTTAGATTGTGTAGGTAAGCAAAGTTTAAATTTTTTAGATAACAAAGTCAATGGAAGTTTAAGAGTCAAATTAAATGTAGAGGACAAAATTCTAATAATGGAAGTTGATTCAGGAGCTTGTAAATCTGTTATACATGTAAATGATTACAAAAACTATTTCCTAATATTACTTTAGAACATGTACAATTTAAACTAAAAGTAGTAACAGGAGAAAATGTTACCATTGTTGGCCAAATTGTAGTAAATGTAAAATGTAAAGATAACATTTATAAATTACCACTAGTTGTAATAAGTAGTAAAAATGTATTTATACCTTTGTTAGGCCGTAATTGGTTGGATATTTTAAATCCTGATTGGAGAAAATTGGTAGGTACCAAAGTCACTATTAAATCTGATAATATAAGTCAAATTAATCTAAATCAAGTCGAGTCTAGTACAAAAGCAAAGGATACTAGTATACTGGGTAATTGTCAAAAATTAGTAGATCAGTTGAAAAATAAATTTCAAAGTGTATTTTTAGATGATCCAAATTCCTGTATTAAAGGTTTTAAAGCTAATATTAAACTAAAAGAAGGTTCCAAACCAATATTTCAAAGAGCTTATGAGATGCCATATTCTTTAAAGCAAAAGGTGGAAGATGAATTGAAAGGTATGTGTCAGGCAGGTATTATTTCCAAGGTAAGTAGTAGCAGTTGGGCTAGTCCAATAGTAGTAGTACCAAAAAAGGGTAATTATTCAGACATTCGCATATGTGTAGATTTTAAAAGGTCCTTAAATACTGTTATAGATACTGAGCATTGTGTGTTACCAGTCCCTAATGACATATTCTCAGGGCTTAGTGGTAGCAAGTGCTTCAGTGTACTTGATTTAAAAAGTGCATATCAGCAACTATTGATCAATGAGTCATCAAAAGAATATTTTACAATAAATACCCATCTAGGTCTATTTAGATTCAATAGATTAACTTATGGGGTTAGTTCTGCACCGTCTATATTTCAGTCTATAATGGAATCCATTTTAGCCGGATTACCAAAAGTTCATTGTTATCTAGATGATATTTTCATTCATGGACAGGATTTAGAGGAATGTTATATTAATGTATTAAATGTATTGCAACGTTTTGAAGAATATAATGTAAAAGTTAATGAAAAAAAGTGCTTGTTTTTTAGATCTAAGGTTCAATTTTTAGGTCATATTATTGATGTACAAGGGATACACCCAACTAGTGAGAAAATTGAATGTATCATGAATGCACCATCTCCAGTAAATATTACCCAGCTTAAGTCTTTTTTAGGACTACTAAATTATTATGGTAAATTCATACCAATGCTTTCTACAAAACTGAAACCATTGTATGACCTTTGTAAGTCTGATAGTAATTTTGTATGGTCTGAGGAATGTGAACAATGTTTTCAATTGAGTAAGAAATTAATTACTTCAGAGAATGTCCTCACCTTTTATGATCCCAATAAACCCATATATGTTACTTGTGATGCAAGTGGGTATGGGGTTGGGGCAGTTTTAAGCCACCGAGTTAATGGAGTTGAAAGACCTGTATTGTTTGCATCAGCTACCTTGTCCAAGGCTGAAAAACAGTACTCTAACTTAGAAAGGGAAGCATTAGCCATTATTTTCGGAATAAATAAATTTCATAAATATCTGTTTGCTCGAAAGTTTGTTCTGGTAAGTGATCATGAACCGTTAAAATTCATTTTTGGTAGACACAAAGGAATACCCATTACAGCAGCGGCACGGATAACAAGATGGGCTATTTCCTTATCAGCATACGACTATGACATTGAATATAGGAAAGGAACCTTAATAGCTAATGCTGATAGTTTATCTCGTTTGCCTACACCTGTTGACACAGAAATCTCAAGTTCAATTTATTCATTTAATGTAACAGATGATATACCCTTAAATTCGTCAGACATAGCGTCAGCTACCAAACATGATTCTATTTTATCTAAAGTTTTTGACCTTACACTGTGTGGATGGCCAAGCTCAATTCATGATGATAGCCTTAAACCCTTTTTGGCACAAGAGGCATGATTTATCAATAGAAAATAATTGCATCTTAGTAGGCAATAAAGTAGTTGTTCCTAGTGTATTACAACAACAGGTTTTGAATTTATTTCATGAACAACATTTGGGTGTTGTTAGAACCAAAATGCTTTTAAGAAGTTATTGCTGGTGGCCAGGTATAAATGAGGACATTGAAAAATTCATTTCATCCTGTGAGGTTTGTCAACTTACACAGACATTTTCAAATGGTAGCTCACTATTACCCTGGCCAAACGCACCTAACAATTTTTATAGGTGTCATATAGATTTCTTCCATAAATTTAATTACACGTTTTTAATCCTTGTTGATCAGAAGTCAAAATGGATAGATATAAAAATGATGAATGAAGGAACGGATGCTAGAGAAACTATTTTAAAATTGAAAGAAATATTCTCAATAACAGGTTTACCTGTTGAGCTAGTGTCAGATAATGGTCCACCTTTTAATTCAGAACTATTTAGTAAATTCTGCGAAAGTAATGGTATAAAACCAATAAAAAGCCCACCCTATCATCCTCAGAGCAATGGTTTAGCGGAACGAGGAGTACAAACGGTGAAAAAGGGCTTAACGCGCTCACTATTCTTTGAAAAAAAGGGGAATATCAGTAAGCACTTGATACTCAATAGATTAGCAAGTTTTTTATTTACTTACCGCAACACACCGTCAACGGTAACAGGTGCAGCACCTGCTCAAAATATTTTTAAAATCAAACCAAGAACTAGATTCGATTTGTTAAAACCAGTATTACAACCTAAGAAACTTGACTTTGGTATTAACCCAAAATTAAAATTGTACTCCATAAATGATATTGTTTATATTAAAAATTTACAAACAAAAATGTGGCAGAAAGGAAAAATTGTTAAGGTACTTAGTTATTCCACTTACTTGGTGCAGATGGGGGAGAGTGTTAGAGTTGTACATTCTAATGACATTCGACTATGTGAATCAGTAAACAGTGAATTAAAAGTTGATACTCCAAGTGTTGTCAATAAGAGTTTACCTAACACTTTGCCAACTATTGCACATAGTATTGGAACAACCGGAAATGAATCCAATAACATTGTAAACCCTGATATTCCTATTCCTCCTCCTCCAAATATCCCTACAACATCTAATAAGACACTACAAGAAACAGTTCCTATTCATGAAGACAGGAACATCAAACTTAATCAAACACCTGAATATACTCCTAACAGTCCTACCAGATCCCGTTCAGGCAGACTCATTAAACCCCCTCTTAGACTGAACTTGTAGCTTTAAGAAGGGGAAGAATTGTTATGTACTATATCACGGAATACTACAACTTAGCCACAACGACTTTTAGAAATCTTAGGTTAAGGGTTAACGTGTATCATGTATGTAACATTCTTACAAAGTAAAGTTTATATAGCAACTATTAACAGCCTTACTAATAAACGGAGTATAAATATTTATACCGAGAATAAATAATTTATACCGAGAATAAATTCAGAATAGGCAAAATGTCTACCAATAAATATGGAATAACTTATACTCCGAATAAAAACTCGGTATAAAGTTATACCTACCCTAAGCCTTGTTTAAGTGCAGAATAACCTATAAATATGTTTGCGATAAGAGGTGTAGAATCTGTTGAGGTTATTAATTTAATAAATATGGACAAGGATATGGAAAATACAAGAAATAGAAAAGCTTTTAAAGAAAGAATAGACCCATTTACAATATATTCTGACAAATAGTATAATATAGATTTTCAAAACAAGGAGTTAGGCTTTTAAATGAACTAAATAGAGAATTCTTTAAATACGTACAGACGAGGAGGCGGTTTATCCTCCACTTTATAGATACTGACAACTTTAAGATATTGGGGTCGGAAACAAGTAAGTAAAGATTGATTTGTCTGCATTCTTTACATAATATGGACTGATGTCACAATTTTTCCAAACAAATCCAGGTATTAAAAGATATTTTTAATTTATGTTTTGCCAGAAATAAGTAAAAAGTGATCAGTTAAAGACATTTTTATAATAAAATCTGCAAGGTAAGGAAAATCTCGACCAATTTCACAAAGTTAGAACTTTTCTCAAACAAAATTTTACAAATTATAAGCCAAAAAAATCTAAAAAAACGTATGATCCCTCGTTGTGTATTGGTTAACGCGTTATAGGCTCTCACGCAGGTGATGCGGGTTCGATTCCCGATGAACACAACTTTTTTTATTTTTTTTAATAGTCGTACTATCATATTTCATTTAATTTAACCTTAGAACAAAAAGTTCTAAGAATTTAACACTGTTCCATGTACTTGTGTCAACGTCTGCTACGTTGTCAAATCAATATTTTGGAATAAAGAGGGAATAGTTATACTGAATTTATTCCGAGTTTATTTGTAAACAATTTATACCAACCTTATACTTAGGATAACTATTCTAAGTTTAAATAAGGAATAACGTAAGAATAAGAGATTTTTATTAGTAACAGTGTAAGTGTTTATCTAAACCCCAAACATATCATATGGCTATTAATTATATTCCAAAAATGTCAACCCCATACTTTGTGGAATCAATTGAAATTAAAATGTATCCAATAGGATTGTAACTTTAATTTTTTAACTGGTATCTTTCACACAAATGAAAAAATCATATTTATTTTATAAAGATCCATATTTTATTTACATTTGAAAGCACTCTCCATCTGGTAATCAGAAGTGATATCAGGTAAGTTTTAATTTGTTTATTTACTGGTTTAATTTTTTTTACTATTAATAGGTATTATTTATTTTATTATCTATGATTCAGATGTATTGATATAGGTATTTTGCATATTAGATATATGAATTTTCTTCTTTTTGAGTACCTACCAATAGTATTTGCTTGCCCATGTTGAAGTACTTTCTTTGGAAAATTGAAATCAGTGGTATTTTGTGTACTACTGCTACTGTGTGCTTATTCCCTGTGAATTTGCCTCTTGATACTAAATAATCAGCATTACCAGAGAAGTGTTAATGCTACTCGTCCACTTTGAGCCATCCTTTGTCTACTTTAAATACTAGGATAGACCAATATTAATATCATTTTCTAAATCAAAACTTTTAGATTATTTTTTAGGTAGAGTAAGGTAAACAAAATATTTCTATAAGATTCAATAGGTTACTACTTTTCTAAAGTATTTCAAAAATGCCCTGAAAATACTATTTTTAGCAATATACTTTTTCTGGCAACCATATATGTTATTTCATCTATGTTTAGATAATTAAATTGTTGGAGAAATAAATCAATGGTTTTCAAAATATATGCTACTGTTTCCTCAAAAACAATTATATATTTAAAAGCAAAACACTAAAATTAATATATTTTGACGTTATAAACGAGAAATAAGGTTAGGTTGGTTATGTTAAGTGAAGTTTGGATTTGGAGAATTAGAATAGACATACGTCTTTAAAAAAAGCGCCACCAAAACTGTTGAACTAATTTGACAGATAAGTGCAATGTTCAAATTTTGCGTGCAACAAATCTCAAAAAATACACCTTTCTTTAACTTCATATTTTGCTAGTCGCATTCTCTATGCTTTCTTTAGGAGTTAAGCTTCTGGCGTTAAAATTCGTGATCACAAATTGTCAAACTTTTTAAAAACATACCATCACTTAAACACCAATATCTCTTTTATTACAATATAAAACTTAACTAAAAAACCTTATCTCCTAGAGAAAGGTCTGAGCTATATCCTGTTAAAATTTGAATACGTAATTTAAAGGCGTTCTTTAGATTTGTTGTTTACAAAATGATTGAAATTTTGGGTACAATTCAGGCTTGCCACCCGTTTTCAGCTGTCACATTTTTGACGCCCCTCTTAAGTGAAATATTTAAATGATATATTGGTACCTATGCAAAATATATTGAATTTTTGAGATTATTAAAATTATTTAGTAAACATTTAAAAAGTTTTATTTACCATATAAAGTTTAAATTTAATTTTAGATGTCACCACTTTATACTCGGTGCTCAAAAACTTACGAACCATCTTCACAAATTAAAACGAGAAATACGAACTGCCCTTCAAAATTAACAGTAAAAATTCATCTTATTAGAAAAAAATACATGGGCATACAAGAAAAATTCCAACTTTTACAAGAAGCACCTTGTGAAATAACTCTTATTGTAACACACAATCAAGCAATTCAGATTATTTGCGGTTTCGGAAAGTTAGTAATGATGTAAGAGAACAGTTATTACGTCTCTACAAGAATGGACATACAGCAGGAACAGCATTAGAAATGATTAAGTGCAATATCCAGCTAACTTGTGATGACTACAACACAGCTTTAGCAGATAGGAATAGATGCCCAAGTTATAAATATTTGATAAAAACTGGATTTCATTATGGATTAAAACTACAATAATTTGCCCAAATCTATGAAATATTTCAACTCTCGGAGGTTGGAGGATGGAAATAAAAAATAAGTAATAAAAAATCCTCAGTATTTTTACCCTTAATTTAGTTACTAACCAAAACATGTATATTAATTAAATTAAACTTATTTAAAAAAAAACCGAAATTATCCCCTGGCATAATAAAAAAATACACCTTTATAATACATTTTTACACTGCAATTATATATTTTTTACTTTCTAGCTAGAAAGCACAAATTGAAAAAGTGCGCCAAATATCCAAGCCACACCTACTAATATTTCTATTGGCCTATTTTAGCCTCATAACGGAATCCGGCGCTGAATGTATTCCCGCAATGTTTTGTGTCTGTGTCTATTTCTATCTCTATCGAGTTACAGAGTACGCGTGCTGTAAATTTAAATGAGAAAATTATAAAGTTAATAGTTAATGTTAGTTGGTCAAAATTGTTCCCTACAATGGAAATGACTCAAGAACTACATGATATTTTTACAGAGGAGATTAAAGTTAAAGAATATTTTGTTCCAAATGAAGCAATCAAAGAAGAAATTTGTTTTAATGAACTGGACAATCAAGCTTGTGTAATAAAAAACAATTTGTTTTCAGTAAAACAGGAAAATGATCCTCAGTTATATACAGATAATTTACAAGAAAACTATTTCAAACCTGAAAGGGTCTTTAACTTGATGAGTGATGATGAAGCTCATAAATATAACCCAATTCAACCAAATTGTAAAAATCCATCCAAAAAAGGTATGGTACCTAAATACAATACTTTATATGGTAAGATATCTTAATATTGGGTACATGGATACATTAGCTGTAGGAATCTAATGTACCTACAATAAGTGATCACATTAAAAAAGTTTGCTATATTTTTTTTATTCTTGTAAAATTAAATTTATACGCATTTGAAACATTTACAGATCATCACAATTTTTCTTCATAAAAGCTAATTTAAATCAGCAATCAGCACTCATTTTCCAAAAACATTGATTAACATCTGCTGCTCCAAATAATTACTCTCTTTTTATATGTTTTAATTATTTATAGATTCCTTAAATATTAACTTAATAAAATGTATAAAAATATTACCTAAACTTTAAACCAAGAACTTTTTAACAAAATAGTTAATTTAATAATCATTAATTTTTTAGCTTAATGACAGCTTTTTAAAGAAATGATCATCATTATATTGAAATATTGAAGTTAAATTTTGTTTTATTTAATAGCTATAAATATGATGTTAATTGAGTAGTGTTAAGACTAAACCAAGTGTTAAAGTAATAACAAAAATAATAATAATTAAAGCCTATATGTTAGTAGCCTTAAGAGATTCTCCTGGATATATTTCCATCTCAGATCAGTACAACTGAATATAGAAAATCCAGGAAAAAAACTATAAGTATTATGTTGATCTTTACAATAACTTAATGTATTTGTGTTCATTTGTCTTATGAATATATAAAATAAAGACTTAATCAAGGTAAATAGTTTAATAGTGGAGAAGTTCCAAGATTTATTTGTTCATTAACTACCTACTTTAAATTGCTGACCTGCTAGATGTTTTTTTATTTAAGTTTTTCAAGAAAATCATTACTTTGTTTTTCATCACAAATGTGTAGTATTTTAATTAAATTGGTTTGTGTGAGTGAGTGCATGTGTCCATGTAGGCATTTTGCAAAGTTTGACTTATCTTGTTGCAATCAATATGTTAAGCATTCATTGTATTGTACTTCAAAATTTGTCATTATTTGACCTTGATTTGACCTACATAATATACAGAATTTCATTTTGGACATTTAATTGTTTTAAAATCGTCTTGAAAATTCTCATTTCTTGACTAATTTGAGCCTTGAAAGTAATATATCCCTGACCAAGCATGAGCCTTTTATTTTTACTTTTCACTGTCTGTGTCTGTAGGAACAAAAACAAATAATACTACGTCGTTCACAGCTTCAGTTATGTCTATTTTTACTTCATCTTCATCAAAATCATGCTCAAGGAAAATAACCCTGGCAAGAAAACAAACATATGTCAAATTTTTATAACAATAAAATTTGAAATTTTGTTTATGTGTCATGACAACGTTTTCTAAAATTCTGATGATTTATGCCTATTTTTTTTATTATTTTAAGCTTCTATAATTGCCTATCAAATTAAAAGTAGAGTACACCAGGCTCTTTGCTGTCTGCAGTGAAACATTTTCATGACTTAATATACATAATATACCTACTAATGTCAGAGACGTCTACGATGCTGGATCCTTTATTATTACATGATATACTTACCTCAGATCTCTCTGTCTCACATGTCTGTAGGCATTGATATTCAAATTTTTATAATTTGCAAACCTCTATTACGACCGAATTTTTTACAGACTAGCCCCTTCTCTTGAATTACCTAAGTAACCATATGGGTTTTAAAAATGAATTTCTACAATAATCCTGCCATAAGTATCAGTAGTAGGTAGTAGTTTTCACAAAAATCTCCTCACACTCTTATTCATCAATTTTTCATTACAGTTTGGAATTATATGATTGCTCAAATTCTGAGAACTTTAAAAGTTGAACCTGGACATTTTCAACAGTGCTGTCATAACATCACTCACTGTAGCAACATTGCTAAGGGATATTGACCACTTAAGACCCAACCAAATCTTGTCTTTTGAAGATTTGGATGTTTAGTGTTGGAAATTAGCTTCGTACTGGAATTAGTGTGATGTAAAACAAATAATATCGGCAAAATATTGAATTATTTATTAATATGTGCTGTATAACCGAGTGTATAACTATATAACAGAAATTGAATATTTTTATTCTCTATGACAGACGTCACTTATATTAATTAAAAAACAAAATATATATTGACAACCGTCATTTTTGTGAGC
Organism: Ophraella communa; assembly: GCA_035357415.1. Taxonomy (NCBI): domain Eukaryota; kingdom Metazoa; phylum Arthropoda; class Insecta; order Coleoptera; family Chrysomelidae; genus Ophraella; species Ophraella communa. The sequence continues at coordinate 21,394,827 of CM068991.1, read as the reverse complement.
GCTTAGTTATTCATATAACCAACACTCCTCCTCGATCACAATAAATGACATTTGTCTCTAAAATAATTATGTTTGACAGCTGACACAGGTTTGGTCAGCAGGTCAGCAACCATTTCTTCTGAGGGACAATATTCAGTTCGTATGATTTTCTTTTTGACAATATCCCGAATCATTTTATATTTTGTGTCGATATGCTTCGTCTTATACGAGAACTTGTAGTCATCAATCAAATCAATACAACTTTGATTATCCTCGTAAATGGTTGTCGGTGCATCTATTTTGACGTGCATCTCCGCAAGTAGCTGGCGTAGCCACTTAGCTTCATTGACCGCTTCAGTCATTGAAATAAATTCAGCTTCACAAGATGATTGAGCAACTATTGTTTGCTTATTTGGTGCCCAACTAATTGTGCCTCCGTTTAGGTAAAATATTCGACCGCTTATTGACTTTCGATCGATCTTATCATCGGCCCAAGTTGCATCAGTGTAACCAAATAATTAGGGTGGCCATAAATGGTTTAGCTCAGACCGGGACATCGTAGTTACTGGGGGGGGGGTTCGGTAATGGGTTGGATTGTGAAACAAAACTAACATTATGTCTCGTCTTATTTATTACCTACAAGGTTAAAAGTAAGTTTAATATAAGTGTTTTTACATTAGTAGAAATAACTCCATCTTCCGCTCTTGATTTCAACACACTTTTGAGCAAGTTGAGGCGCCAAGCAACTTAAGTAGCGGAGATATTGTCTTTGTCTATCTTCAAAACTGTCTTAAAAAGTTGAAATCTAGGATATCGCAAACATCAGCCATGGCTTAAAACATGGATTTTCAAAGGCGCACCTCTTTCCTTGTCTAAGGGCGCACCTAACGGTACAGTCAACAAGAAAAGCTTCTCGTTCATCGCGAAGTACAGCCGATGCAACAAAACACGCATTAAGTAGCAAATACACGATACATTTTCATGCACGTTTTAAAACTGTACTAGTTTTTTTAGGCTTTTATGAATTGCCATGAAACTATTAATAAATTATTATGTTTGTTAGTAAAAATATACATTTTTTTATTTTTGCGTGAAACCGGGACATTTTAGGGAATTTTCTGAAACCGACGGGACGCCCTCAAAAGCGGTCAAAACCGGGACTGTCCCGGCCAAACCGGGACGTATGGCCACCCTACAAATAATGCTTCTTCATCTAATTGAATGTTACTTAATTTCAATCTCATTTCATGCGTTGAATTTAAATACCTTACGACACGTTTAGCTTGATTCCAATCTTCAGTATTTGGATTGCATACTTTCTGTGCTAATATGCTGACGCTGGCTGTTATATCTGGACGAGTATTCATTGATATATACAATAGTTTTCCAATAAATCGCCTGTATATTGTATTGCTCTCAAGTAATTTACAATTACTAGATTTTCCATACCCAACTTCCATTGGAGTTTTAGCTGGTTTAGCGTCCTTCAATCCAAAGTCATTTGCTATCGCTAGAATATACGATGACTGACATAATTCAAAATTGCCATATGTGTCTTTCGATACCTTCATTCCGAGATATTTTTAAATTGCGCCAAGATTATGCATTTTAAAGTGAGGCTTAAAAATCTCTTCAATAATTTTCATTTGTTGCACTGATTCACAAGCAACTGTCAAATCGTCAACATAAACAATTATATAACAATAACCATTATTTACAAACTTTGAACACAAGCATGGGTCGTTGTAGCTTTGTTTGAAGCCGGCTGTTTCTAAAACTTCATGTAATGTGCTGTTTCATGATCGTGCAGCTTGTTTCAGTCCGTAAATACTTTTCTTCAGTAAACAAACTTTTGTTGAATCATCAGATTCGAAACCTTCAGGCTGCTTCATGTAAATCGTTTCGTTTAATTTCCCGTTAAGAAAAGCTGTTTCTGCGTCAAAATGATGGACCAACATTTTCCGTTGAGCTGCTACTGATAACAAAGCTTTGAATGTTGTATGTAAAACGACTGGTGCAAAAATTTCATCATAGTCTTCACCGAATTTCTGTGTAAAACCACGAGCTACAAATCTTGCTTTGTATCGAATGATCTCGCCATCAATTCCGGTTTAGGCTTTAAATATCCATTTTCCGTCGATCGGTACTTTGTCGATTGGCAAATCTACTAATTGCCATGTGCCATTTCTTTGTTGTGCTTCTATCTCCTCCTGCATTGCTAAAAGCCATTGCGCTGTTTCATCGCTTTCAAGTGCTTCAATGTAATTTTTCGGTTCAGTAATTTGTTGTATTGAATACATCTCGTCTATAAATCTTTTCGGTGGGATTCCTTTGCACAATCTTTGAGAAACTCGTTGTTCAGGCTGAATTGTTTTATTTTCAGTTAGCATTTCATTATTAATTACCTTCTCCTCCTGAATTGAATCGTCATCCTGATTAACATGTTCAAATGTATTCGCGTCCGTCAAATTATGTTCAATGATACTGTGTCCATTTGCAAAATTCTTGCCAAATCGAACATCCCGACTTATGACTACTTTCTTTGTATTGGTGCCATAACACCGATAAGCCTTAGATTTATCTTCATAGCCAAGAAATAACATTTCGATTGCAACATTATCCAATTTTCTACGCTTTTCGGATGCTACATGAACGAAACATTTAGAACCAAATATTTGAAATTGATTAATATCTGGTTTGACGCCATTCCATCGTTCAAATGGTGTAACATCTGATGCTCTTGTAATTACTCGATTCTGTATGAAATTTGCCGTTGCAACTGCTTCACCCCAAAAAGTATTCGGTAAATTTGCATCAATCAACATGCATCGTGCCATTTCTATCAGTGTTCGATTTTTCCGCTCTGCTTTCCCATTTTGCTGTGGACTATATGCCGCTGTAAGCTGGTTTTGAATGCCTTCTCTTTTAAAATATTCTAGAATACTTTTGCCTGTGTACTCACCACCACGATCAGATCGAATAATCTTCGGCTTACGATTGAATTTTGTTTTACAAAACTCCACAAATTCTTGAAAAACTTTCTCTACTTCTGATTTATGTGACAACAACTTGATGATTGTAAATGCTGAATAATCGTCAATAAACGTCACAATGTATCTTTTACCACTAGGCGTTGTTGTAGGCATTGGTCCATTGATTGAACCATCAGAACACATCTTTCGAATCGCTTTTGGATCACGATGTCCCATTTTTCTATGCCAAGAGTGTATGCAGATGTCATTGTGTTGAACTATTGCACATATTTCATCCGATGGTGGCACTCGCAATACATACTGTTTGTTAAGTTACGAATAACAAACTCGCAAACTGTTATAACTTTATTCTCAAGTTATTAAAAAGAACATTCAAAAAATATATATCAGTTATCTGCCAAATTAGCGACAACCTTTCAAAAAATTACATTTCTAACAACTATCAACTATATCTAATATATGTCTAACATAACATCTCCCCCTTTTTGAAGGTAATCTGGAATATAAAAAAATTATAAGTTAAGAAATATAATCCTTCGAATAGGACGGACGTTTCTAGTAGGTCTATCCTTAGCTATCGCATTGAAGGTGGATGCTGGCGAATCACAGATTCGCTCGCTCGCAGCTTCATTGCAAGCGACATCTTCGCGCACTTCTTGTTTATTTGCACTTGTGTGAGAATTAAGAGAGCTCTCAAGAGGCACTGTGGCTCCAATGGGGGTTACCACTTTTCCACTATGGGCGGGAGTTTGGAAATTGCTCTCAGGTAGTGGAGTTAGTACCGGTTGAAATTTAGGCAAATAATGATACGGAGCGGGGACAAGATGCCACCTATTTCTACGGAAAATCCCGTTTTCGGTTTCAATTAAAAATGAACGAGGCTGGGGAAGTATTTCAATTACTTTTCCATATAGCCTGAGATCAATTATCCAAACACTATCACCTATCTCTAGATCTGACAACTTTTTCACGCCATGTCTTTTGTTGTAATTAATTGCGGATTTCTCTTTGGATTTAACTTCTCTTTTAAAATACGTTTCAGTGTTCACTGAATTATTCAACAAGCTGGGAAGAACAGGTAAATTAGAACGCAGCTTACGATTCATAAGCAGCTCAGATGGACTAAATCCGCAATCTAATGGTGTAGTGCGATATGCTAAAAGTGCTTCATATATATCTTCATTCTTTTTAAGCAAGCTCTTGGCAGTTTTGACTGCAGCTTCGACACATCCATTAGACTGAGGAAAATAAGGACTGCTAGTTATATGTTTGAAATCATAGTCCATAGCAAATTTATTGAAAAAGACTGGAATTGAGGTCCATTGTCTGATCTCACTATTTCAGGAATACCATACCTAGAGAATAACTCCTTGAGTCTGGATATAACGGCGTTTTCAGTGAGGCTAGTTAATTTAAATATTTCAAAAAAACGTGAATAATAATCGGTCACTATTAAATACCAATGGTCATACTTAAAGAGGTCTACTGCGATCTTTTGCCAAGGGCGGTCTGGAAGTTTGTCTATAATAATCGGCTCTTTAGAATTGATTTTGTGTTCTACGCATTTAGGACAATTTCGGATGAGGTTTTCAATTTGGGTGGAGAGTCCTAGCCACCATATACTACTTTTTGCACGCGCTCTACATTTCACAATTCCCAAATGACCTTGATGGACAAAATTTAAGCATTTTTACTTGCAGGGAAGAAGGTATAATAATTCTCGAACCTCGAAGAAGATATCCATCACAAAAGAAATATCAAGACGGTATTGATAATAAGGAATGACAAGGTTGGATATTTTGTTCTTATTTGGCCAACCTGTAAAATAATATTCTTTGAGCAGTTGACAAACGGGATCTTTATTTTGCTCTTGTTTGATTATTTCAAGAAAATTCGGTTTTGCTTCAAAGTGATTGGTTATGAGATTGACATGCGCCTCAGCCTCATTAGAAAGCTCCTGCTCTTGAGGAGGAGACTCATTTTTAGGAAAATGTCTGGATAAAGCGTCAGCGACCAGTAATTCTTTACCAGGAGAATAGTAAATTTGATAGTCATACCTCATAAGGCGGAGTCGAAATCTCTGTAATCTAGGAGTCAATTCGTCGATAGGTTTGGTTTGTAAAACCTGAATAAGTGGCTTGTGATCGCTCTCCAGAAATACCTCTACACCTGTAATATATTCGTTGAATTTATCACATGCCCAAGCGAGAGCCAGAGCCTCTCGTTCTATTTGAGCATAACGTTGCTCTGTAGTTGAGAGCAGTCGGGACGCGTAACTGACGACTTCCTTGGTGCCAAGTGAGTTGTATTGGAAAAGACAAGCTCCTAGCCCAAAGGAGCTAGCGTCAGCTGAAATAGCTATTTTTTTATTGGGGTCAAAGTAGGCTAAACAAGGACTTGTTTTAAGAATATTCTTTATTTCTTCGAAAGATTTCGTCTGGGAAACATCCCAAACGAATGGGATATTTTTCTTTAGAAGTGACGTGAGAGGTTCTAGGATTTGAGAGCGATTAGGAACAAACCGAGAAGAGAAGTTGACCATACCCAAAAAGCGTAAGAGCTCAGTTTTATTAGATGGCTCAGGAAATTTTTCTATAGCAATAATCCGATCAGAATCAATAGAAACACCCTTATCTGAAAGAATGTGTCCTAAATAAGTTAGTGTAGTCACACCAAAAACACACTTGTCTTTGTTTAGGGTAATACCTTGAGCTTGAAGTCGTTCAAGCACTAGTATCAAGATTTTATTATGGTTTTCGATACTTTCAGCATGCACCAGTACATCATCAATATGAATTTCTACCCCTTCAATATCCCCTAATATATTATATAGTTCGCATTGAAAGTATTCTGGCGCACAGTTTATACCAAAAGGTAATCTTTTGAAAATAAATCTGCCGAAAGGGGTTATAAAGCAAGTATAATTATAGCTTTCCTTTTTCAAACGTATTTGATAAAACCCTGATATCGCGTCTAGCTTGGTAAAATATTTAGAATTTTTTATTTTAGACAAAGTTGTCTCTACCTTACTTATAGGAAAATGTGACCTTAATACAGCCTTATTCAATTTAGTATAGTCGACACACAACCTTATTTTATCTCCCTTCCTAACCACTACTATTGGGCTGACCCAAGCAGTAGGGTAGTTCACACGCTCAATGATATTTAAAGTGAGCAAACGATCAAGCTCTTCTTTTAAAGGTTTAAGTAGAGGAATTGGTACAGTTCTGGGAACAGTCTGTACATAAGGTTGGATATCGTCTCTTACTTTAATTTCTAATTCATTTTTGAAGGATCCCACGGTATTGAATGAGTTTGGGAATTTACTCAAAATATATGACTCATCAATAATACGTATATTATTGATACATACCTCACTTCCAAGCTCAAGGAGTTTCCAGCCCTAGGATTGCTCCCCTACCTAATATAGGTTTATTTAACCCTTCAATAACAAATATTTCAGAATAATGATTCCTATTGCTACATATTAAATCAGATTTAAAGGTACCTTTAACTTTTAAAGTTTCACCTGATGGGCCAGTAACGTTTTTATTACAAGTAGTCAAATTTGATGTATTTAGAAGATGCGCAGGAAAACAAGTAACATCTGCACCAGAGTCTATAAGAAAATCAAACTTTTTACCTAGACTTCTGATATGTATAGACACAGTCCATGCTTTAACGGTACCCACTTGATTTACTTGTATAGATCCTAGAAACAATTCAGATTTTTCTACTTCACCTGTTTCTTCCTCCTCGATGTTTACTTGTCTTATTTTAGATGAGCGACAAGCTACAGCCCAATGACCTAGCTTGTTACATTCCTTACATATTGACTTATTTGCTGGACATCTCTCTCTGGGGTGACTTTCTAAACAGCAAAATAGACACTTTCTTTCTTCAGTTCTCTTTCCCTCCCTTTGATAGTGTTGAGATTTAGAAACTGCTTTCAAGCTATGGCCATGAATATTAGGAATATTAAAGCTTCTGGATGCTACTGAAACCGATCGAATGGGTGTAAGGTTACCATAAATTTCTCTATTTTGTGAAGCTTGCATTTCTGCTTGTTTAACTGCGAAGACACAGTCTGCCAACGTTAACTGAGCTTGAAGTTGAAGTCTTTCGCTGGTTTTTTTATCTGACATCCCAACTACAATTCTGTCTCTTATGAGTTCATCTTTTAATTGACCATAATTACAATGCCCAGCTAGGCTGTGCAGGCTAGTAATGAAGGATTCGATGGACTCCCCAGGCTGTTGTGTTCGTGAGTTGAATTTGAATCTTTCGAATATAATATTTCTACGAGGAATGAAGTGTGCTTCAAAGCTGTCAAGGATTTCCTTATATGTATTTGGAGCATTACGGAATTGGACCATTATTTCTTCTGCTTGTTCTCCCATTACATAGATTAAGATATTTATTTTTTCTTTATCTGACTTCTTATCTTGTCCTGAGACTGATATGAACCTCTCAAAGCGTTTACGCCACTGGGGCCATGATTGGGGCGAGTTAAAATTAAATTTGTCTGGTGAAGGCACCTGAATGGGGATGTTATGATTACTAACATTAACGGTTGGAATATCATCTGAATCACTCATTTTGATGCTTTTATATCAGGGATGGTTCTTCCGACACCTGGGCTTTCGTTAAACCGCTGCCACCATGTTAAGTTACGAATAACAAACTCGCAAACTGTTATAACTTTATTCTAAAGTTATTAAAAAGAACATTCAAAAAATATATATCAGTTATCTGCCAAATTAGCGACAACCTTTCAAAAAATGACATTTATAAAAATCTAACAACTATCAACTATATCTAATATATGTCTAACATAACACTGTTCATCTTTAATATCTGCAACTGCAATCTGTTCACCCTTGTATTCAATCACACCTTTTGTGTCATCGAACTTTACACAAAAATCTTTCTTTGTCAGTTGTCTAACCGATAGAATGTTTGTCATCAAATCAGATGCAAACAAAACTTCTGTCATCTTTGCTCTTCGTACATCTCCTTTCCCGTTCATGAATGTGATATTCGCATTGCCAATCCAAGTTGACAAATAAATCCTTATTGTTTAATGCATGTCGCGTTGCTCCCGAATCAAGAATGCAGTCATTATTTCTATCGTTCGTATGTTGCTCGTGAAATGTAAATAAAAAATCAGTAGAACTTTCATCTGATTTTGGTGCACTGTCGATAGTATCCTGAATGCAAGCAACTTTATCAGTATATCTGTTGTCACCGCTGTTGTTTCCCCTTTTCTTACTCTTCTTATTTGTCAACCATTGCTTGTATTTTGGACAATTTGACCTTACAGAAAAAACATGCTTTAACTTTTGCGACCACTTTTAAAACTGAATCGCTACTATCTGCACGCATCGTTGAATGTCTCTCATATTCTGCAATAACACGCTGTTGAACCAATGCAAAAGTGACTTCTTCTTCTTTACGTGACTCAAGCGTCGTGATCAATGCGTCGTAACTTGCTGGTAGGCTACTGAGTAACATAGCAGCACTCCATTTGTCCGACAATGCTTCTTCACCAATTTCACGCAATTTCGTAAATAAATCAGTCATCTTATTGATGTGCGCTTTTGCATCTCCTCCTTCGACCAATTTTAACGAACAGATTGAACGCATCAAAAATACACGATTTGTTAATGTATTTTTCTCATGATAGTCCTTAAGTGTGTTCCACATATCTTTAGCTGTTCTAGTTGACCGAATTAATGCAATTTGATCTTCCTCAATAGTCAATCCAATTATGCTTCTCGCTTCTGTTGAAGCATACCCAATAACACAGAAATACTCTATTAAAAGATTTTATGTTTGAAATAAAATTATATTGATGACAACTTTATAAAAAAATATATGAGAAGTTCTTTTTGTTATATTATAAACAAGTACATAACAACTAGTAAACAGTGAAGTAAAAACCTAGAAAATGATACTATTTCAACACTTTTCCTCATTGAGTGGTTTTTCTTTTCAATAAGTTTAATCCTATATTTGTACAAAGCTGTACTAATCTAGGTTTCGGAAGAGCTTTGGTCATCATATCAGCCAACTGATGGTCAGTATGTACTTTCTTAACAACGATTTCTCCTTCTAATACCAATTCCCGTGCAAAAAAGTGCTTTGTTCGAATATGTTTGGTACGTTTGTGGAATTCGGGATTTTCAGCTAACCTCAATGCTGGTTCATTGTCAATATGAAGTTCTGGTACAGCTGATAAGTTAGTTATTTCTGTCAAGAGACGTTTAATCCAAACTATTTCTCGAGCAGCCTCGCTTGCAGGCAACTATTTCTCATTCGGTTGTGGAAATTGCTACTGAAGTTTGTTTTTGACTTAACCATGATACCGCACCTCCAGCATAAATACAAACAATTCCTGATGTTGATCTACCAGTGAGTGTATCACCACCATGATCAGCATCACTGTATATTCTTATGATTCCTTGCAGATGGTCTGGTTTATAAATGATTCCATAATCCAATGTTCCTTGGAGATATCTACATATTCGTTTCACCTTAATCACATCTTCTTTACTGGGATGTTCCAACGATCTAGAAACAACTCCTAGTGCATAAGATATATCTGGTCTTGTAGATACCATGAGATACATTAATGAACCAACGGCTTCTCTATAAGGAAAATTTAGAGATTCATCTTGATCTTTCCCTGATTGAGAATAGTCCTTAATAATAGGTGTTGAAACTGGTCTGCAATTTTTCATGCCAAACTTTTCTAAAAGTTTCTTAGTATAGGACTTTTGGTGTATTTTTATTGAACCATTGTCTTCAGTAGATATCTCTATACCTAGAAAATATAAAGCAGGTTTGAGGGTAATTTTGAATTCAGACTTCAGCTTTTCAAGTATGCAGTATGCTCAGGATGATTAGAAGCTAACAGGCCATCATCCACATAAAGAGCAAGTAAAAGTTTGATTTTTCCATGTAGCTTTACGAAAAGACAAGGATCAGCTTCGCTCTTCATAAATCCATATTCCTTTAAAAATTTAACAAAACGTTGATTCCAGCACCTAGGCGCCTGTTTTAACCCATATAGACTCTTGTGTAATCTGCAAACCTTTTGAGAGTAATCATTAAATCCTTCAGGTTGACGCATGTATATTGTTTCATCTAGCTCTCCATAAAGAAAAGCAGTTGATACATCAAACTGAGTGAGTTTCAACTTTTCATTTGCTGCAACACTAAGTAAAAGTCTTATAGTACTAGATCTCGCAACTGGACTAAATGTTTGATCATAATCTATGCCTTCTTTTTGAGCAAAACCTTTTATGACTAGTCGAGCTTTATACTTATCAATGGAGCCGTCAGGATTCGTCTTCACTTTATAAACCCATTTACATGGAAGTGGTTTAATTTCTTCTGGGAGTTCTTCCAAAGTCCACGTTTGGTTTTCTTGTAAAGATTCCATCTCTATCTGCATTGCCCTTTGCCATTCTTCCTTCTCAGAGCTGTTTATAGCTTCTCTGTATGAAGATGGTTCTAAGGATTCAGTTATATTAGCTAAAGAAGTCATTACAAAGTCTTCAAAACGTTGTGGAGGTTTCATTAATGCTCTATTTCGTAGATTTCTTCTTTAATCTATTAGCGGTTCTGAATTTTCGATTTCACCATCATCATTATCTTCGTCTTGACTTATAAATTCAGTCTTCTTTGAGATTTCTTCTGTTTGAATATCATTATCCCCAACGTCTTGATTTTCCAGTTGAGTCTCTCCATTTTCCTGTCGATCAACTTCTAATTTGAAATTACTTTTAATTGGGAGAATGTTCTCTTGGAAAGTTACATCGTGTGATCTTATTAATTTATTATTTTCTCTGCACCATATGCGATACCCATCTAGACCATCATAGCCAATTAAAATACCTTTCATGGTCTTTTTATCCATTTTCTTCCTTTGTTGCTTAGGTATATGAGTCCATAATTGTATTGGTGATTTTCCTTCTATTCTAGAAGAACTACTGAGATTAAGAATATATTTAGCTGTATTTATCATCTCAGCCCACAATCCTTGAGGAATTTCTTCATGGGAGTGCATAAGATCTCTAGCTGTTTCTACCAGCGTTCTATTTTCTCTTTCTGAAGAACCATTTTGTTGCGGTGTATATGGCATAGTAAAGCGTTGTTTTACTCCATACTTGGCTAAAATATCTTTAACTTCTTTATTATCAAACTCTCCTCCATTGTCACAAAGCAGTTCTTGCACTATATGACCTGCAGCTCTTATCTGAAGTAACATTTCTTGTAGCTTAGAGGAAACTTCTGATTTATGTTTGATTAAAAATACTTCACGAAAACAAGTAAAATCGTCTTTAAATAAAACATAGTATCTAAACCCTGACATAGAATTTAAAAATGGACCACATACATCTGTATGAATACGTTCTCCAGGTAGAGTTGCATGTTCTCTTGTACCAAATTTTCTTCGATCGGCTTTTCCAAACACACATCCTTCACATATTTCGCTATCGAGATATACTTTGATTGGATATGCTATTCAATTCAGGTAGTTTCGTAATAGTATTTATATTTAGTTTAAATAATTCGGAATTTTGGCTTCTGTAACCTTCAAGAACAACTATATTATCAATTTTTAGAAAACATTTTGTGGCTCTGGAGATAAACTGACTATTCGGTTTTTTATCTTGAGCAGCGAGAACAGAAAACAAATTTTTCTTGATTTTTGGTACAAGCCAAACATCACTAAGAGTTAGTGTGTCTTTTTTATTATTGACCAATGTTTCAAAAATTATTGTTCCTCTTCCTAGGGCTTCAATTGATTCACCACTTGCAGTTATCACTTGATGAGCTGTTGTGAAAGGTTCATAAGTAGTAAATAATTCTGGACAAAATGTAATGTGATTTGTAGCACCATTATCTACATACCAGTTACGAACCACTTCTTCTGAATTAAAACATTCATTTGAACAGACTAGAATGACGTTTGCTTTCGTATTTGTAGTACTTGGCTTAGGGGGTTTGCCATCAGCACGCCATTTGGGACACATTTTAACTTTATGACCTTTTTCTTTACAATATTTGCAATACCAATTCTTGAACTTATTTTTATTTAGATATGAAGACGTACCAGTAAAAAGAACTTCTTGATTCACCTTATTTTTATCCTTTTCATTCAAGGCTTTCTCATAAACACAATTGATTCGTAAGGTTGTCTATTGTTCTGTTATTTTTGGATATTAACATCCAACTAGATCTAAATGAGAAATAATTGTCTGGTAATGTTCCTAAAATTTTACAAATTAGCAACACTTCTGGTAGTTCAATTGCATTTTCTTTTTGAACATCTTTTTGAACTGCTAATTTCAATTCATTCCAAATATTTTTAAGCTTAGACATATGTGTAGCTACATCGTCATTTGGTTGTTTTTCAAAGCTAAAGAATTCTAAACAGAGATCATAAACTTTTTCTTCTGTTGCATCAAATAGTCTGTGTAATTCTTGCCATATTTCTTTTGCTGTTGAAAATCTTATAATTTTCTTTAAAGTATCTTCGGTCATATTGGTTGTTAGGATAATCATTGCACTGCTTTCTACTTTTTTGTACTCTTTCAACTCTTCTTTGTACTTGATACCTTCTGCTTCTGCCTCCGTAGCATTTTCTGCTAAAGTTTTAGGTTCATTCAGTGTACCTTCTACAATTTCTAGAGCTCCAATAATACCTCTAAGTAATGTGCAAATTTTAAATTTCCACGTAGACCAATTTGATTTACCTTCTAAAAGACCAATTTGTACTTTTGTAAAATCCATTTTTTAACTAAATCTGTGATGACAAAAATTGGGGTATATTTATTTATTGCGTTCCTGGGCCCATAACCTGTTGAAGCATACCCAATAACACAGAAATACTTTGAAATAAAATTATATTGATGACAACTTTATAAAAAAATATATGACAAGTTCTTTTTGTTATATTATAAACAAGTACATAACAACTAGTAAACAGTGAAGTAAAAACCTAGAAAATGATACTATTTCAACAGCTTCATCGTCGTTGACATCCCAAGTATCAATTTCAATTTGATTCTTTATAACAGTACCTTCTTTTATTTGCGCTGGTTTATCCCCGATTATCACCTTTTTCCACAAATTTTTCGATTTTAGAAGCAACTCCACCTTGAACTTCCAATTAGGATAATTTGTGTTGTTTAACTTCGTGACTGTCTGCTTAAAATCCGCCATTACGTCTACTTTGTTTCTCTGTTGTGATAAAAATTTGGAACAAACTTTACTTCAAAATAATTTCACACTGCCGAATTAAATGTGTTTTACTCCTGGGCCCATAACCTGTTGGAAATTAGCTTCGTACTGGAACTAGTGTGATGTAATAGTATATTTCATTAGGAGTCCAGAAAATAGGCTTTTCCCGTGCGCGTGAGGCGTAGCCGAACACGGGAAGTCATGCAAGCACGGGAAAAGCATTTATGGACGTGTAATGAACGATACTTTTCATTATACCTCTCTGAAAACAAAAAACAAGGTAAAAAAATCTACACAATGTTAGAAACCTTTATTTTTAAACATGAACGAACAAAAACCTATACCTAATTTTTAATTTTTACTAAATGAAATATTTATGTTACAATTTGTGTTGTTGTAAATGTGCAATTCTTTAGCAGGCATTTCATTTTGTAGAATTGTAGTTGATGAAGTCGAAGGTACATTAGTATTTATTTCTTGGTCTTTCCCAACTACAATGGCTTCTGGTGTTGACGTTGTGTTTCCTATTCTTGAATGATTGAACAATTTACGAGAAACTTCAATCTTTCTGCTTACTGATTCTTCGATGTAGCCTTCAGCTACTATCGACGAATGCCAACCTCCATGTCTTTTTAGAGTAAGCAAATTCGCTCCGCCTTCGACTAACATAGATGCTGAAGATCGTCTTAAGCGTCCAGGATTTTTTAGGTTCAAATATTCAGCAATCTGTTTTGTTGTACCACTTATAGTATGGCAACCTACATGTTGAGCATAACATCTACCATTACGATACGCAATAAGTAATCTTGTAGTTTTCATATTTGTAGACCTTAGATTAATATATTTGCGATAAAAACTGCATGGATCAAAGGGGCATCCTTCCTTTGTAATGGTAAAACTTCTTGATTTGTGAGTTTTGCCATCTCGAAGGAATACCACCAAAAACCGGCCATTGTCTTCCACGTCTTCCAAAGTTAATCGAATCAAGTCATCTCTTCTGCATGCACTGAAAATACCAAATATTAAAATTATTTTAGTTAATAACCACTTCTCATCTGGTGCTTCAAGTATGAATTTGGCGACTTGGTCTGCAGTTAATACTTTGGACTTTTTTGGTGTGTAACCAACACTTTGCCGTTTGAGAAATGCAATAGATTTTGGCAAGTTACTAACATTCACATTTTCTTTTACTGCTGGACAACTTTTTAACATTGAAAATCGACTCCATAAAGTTGAAGCTTTCAGGGATTTGGCTTCTTTTTGCTGACGCCACTTGCAAAATAGACGGTACTTATTTTCATATCTCTCACAAGACTTCCTGGGCAGTAATTCTGCACTTACTTTCGCAGCTTCAAGTGATATTTTTTCTTCTGGAGAAATCATTTTAAAAATATTTTGAATACAAATTCGAAAAATATACAAGCGTTGTTTAACGTTGCAAAGGAAAATAAACAAGCATTGTTTTTTTCAATAGTATGTTTTATTAGTAGCCAGTTAATGTCATTAGCGGACGGGAAAGGAAAAGCCCCTTTTCCGTGCGCCAAATAGACACGTAAACATAGTGTTTTCTGAGAGGTATGATGAAAAACAAATAATGTCGGCAAAATATTGAATTATTTATTAATATGTACTGTATAACTATATAACAGAAATTGAATATTTTTATTCTCTATAGACGTCACTTACATTAATTAAACAAAAAACAAAATATATATTGTCAACCGTCAGTTTTGTAAGCGCTTAGTTATTCATATAACCAACATTTAGGACCTAGAGATACTGGGACAATACACAGTAAGCTCAAATACATTCCTGCTGCAATAAGTAGTTCAACTTCTCCAGATCGATTAAACTCCCGACCTGTCAAAGAAAGATGTATAGGAATTTTCCATGATGAGGCATCAACATCGCCATTTGATTTATTGACATAAATAAAAGGAATAACAACATTTGACAAATTTACGTAAATCTCATTCATACACGATTGCACCTTTATTGTACAATGATATTTTAACACAGGCGACGATCCACCAACTCCCAAAATGGTTAAAGGTAACTTGTGTTTTTGAATACCTCGACATCTTCTAGATACTCCATTAGAATCCGGTTTGCAAAATTACGTAATTGCCGAGTGAACTGCTACTATTGATTGCCTTTAAAACTATCTGTCTCTTCTTAAGATTAGTTTTTGATATGTTGACTAGTATATTATTATCAAGATTATCGTCAAAATCTGAATTATTTTCAGTAGTTACAGCCTTTTTAACCTTCTCTAAAGGAATCAGATTGTGGTGTTTACCATGACATTTTTTACATGCGCTCGTTTTACAGAATTTTACCTTTAAACATAAAAGCAACCGGAAGTTGCTTTCCGGTTTTGAGTGATGAGGAGCACAAAACATACCGTCTTAGAAGTGTAAGCTCAATAGATCTTAATGGTTCCAAGTTTTTGGTTTTGCGAACTACGGTGAGAGGCGCTACATGGGACTAAGGCGTGGCGTCTGACTTCAACGTCATACTTGTCATTTGTCATTATGTCAAGTCGCTTGGCTTGGGTTTCCCTCTTTCGTTTTTCATCATTGTGTGTTGTTCACACGTGTTGTTTTCCAGTTTAGTTTTTGTTTGATTTTTGAGTCGCCAAATAGTTTTATTTTAAACATTCATTAACATTGTTACTTTGCTATAATGGAGTATGCGATAGTGCTAGACCAGCCAAGAAAAGGTGTTGTGTTGAGGGCTGTGAAGTAAAAAACGGCAGCTTCTATCGTTTGCCTAATCCAAAAAAAAAACGAAAAGTTACAGGCAATTGAATTTTTAGTGCAAACATCAGATCATGGAGGTTAGAGAAAAGGAGAACGATCGCTGTAGAAAATAGTGTCCCAGAAATATGGACAAAATAAGTGAGGCGCTGCGATCGCTAAGTTGTCTCAATAAATTACCTTTGGTAGTTTAAATAACGATGGTTGGCGCAAATTGTTTTTTAGTCTATTTTTTCGATCAGATGCTATACCACTTGTACATTATTCAACTAACTTCATCTTCTTGTACTCATAAACAGCTAACCTCGCAGATACTACTTACCGACGGCAGCGCGGCTGGTGGCTGAAATTTGAATTATAAATTCTACAAATTTTCAGGGACAGGCGGGCTAATGCTTCAGCACGTAGCGATCGTTCTCCTTTTCTCTAACCTCCATGCATCAGATTGTCACAGTCTGTGTACGTTAATTATAACATACATTTACCTAATCGATCATGTAATGTAAATGCTATTTTATAATTATAATTAGGCTTGTGAAAGCTCAAGTAGAGAAAGTTTTTAAATTTATCAGATCTTATGCCTTGCATCAGTAATCTGATGAATCTAAAAACTTCCTCTACTTGAGATTTCACAAGCCAAATCTATTAATATATAAAAATATTTGTAAACATTTAAAATTCCCTCGTGTTATTAGTATATGAACCATTTAATAAATGGCGCGGCTTTCCTTCTGAATCATTCACCAACCATCAAGTGTCATTTGTCAATATCTACAGCGCCTCTCACCGTAGTTCGCAAAACCAAAAACTTGGATCCATTAAGTTCTATTGAGCTTATATGTATGTTTTGTGATGAGGAGTGTTGTTTGTTTATCTCTGTGTTTTATTCGTTTTGGAACTATTGGTATTTAATTATGGTCTTTTTTCTAGTCCAGCTTGTCACTTTTCCGGTCCCTAAATTGTAATTTTGATATTCATGACTTCATGATACTAAAACTGAAACTAAAAGTCAAACATTTATATGACAGTAGGCCTGTTAGGATAAATAAATAAATAAATACGTAATGATTGGTTTAAAATGTAGGGATTAAAAACAGCACAAGACAGAAGCATCCAGCCCGGTCTGAATTGTAGGTTGCTGAATTTAGGCCTAATTGTTGCCTTTGGATCCAGCTCCACTATTTTTTCCAGAATCTTTTCTTTCGTTGCGGCTAGTTGTTCCATTGTTAGTGAGGATTCTGGATGGTTTTTGGGCAATATTCCTACCCTTATTGCCGCTGCAACCTGTCCATAGGATGGTTTGTTTTCTTCGCCACTGCTGGTTATCCCAACGGTGCCAACTCCCTTTTTCCTAGGATTTTCTGGTGTGCTCTCTTCGGACCGGATCCTCTTGGACCCTTTGCCCTTGGATACATCCTCGGTTGGTTTTTGTATAGGCTTTTGTGCCTGTTGTCGAGCCTCTTCATATTTAAGGCCTTGTTTTAACAGGTACTTAAACCTTTTACGGGCAGCACCACTCAGTCTCTCTCTTTCGGCCTTTTTTGGCCCTTGAGAGATATTTTTCTCGTCTCCGCTGCTTTTTAGAAGCTCATCTTCCGATTTATGGCTTGGAGCTGGATCCAATTCCATACCCTCGGGATGATTGAGGCTTTGTTCTTCCTCTTTGCCCTCATTGTTTTCTGTTTGTTTTATTTGGTCCATTTTAGTCCCACGAGTAGCTAGGGAAAAAAAAATGGTCACTCCCAGCAGAGCCCCGCATGCCGGGAGAAGGCTAATGAAACCTGGGTTTCGCCTGGTACCCGGAGTCCGCATAATCGTGACTAAGCAACCCCTTAGCCCCGCGGCGCAATTCCTGCGCCACGCCAAGCCTTCGGCTTATGCTGTTCCACCTTGGCTTGGGGGGGATTTTTGTGGTTCCCTTCCACTTGGCCAGCCAATCAAGGCAAGCCCCCACATCGGTAAGCACATCCTCTACAGCCACCGGCTTACCAACACGGTATATACCGGGCAGGTTTCCACAAGTTTGCATTGTTTCCGGATGCCCGCAGAGGTTCCGAACGATTAGTCCAGTTACCTCCGCACCCACCCGTCTACAACACTCCCTCTCCACGCTGTTGTTCCCGGTATTTGCGTACGCCAGAGCTTCGTTAGCCAGCCTCTTTGTGACGTGTCTAGGTCCTAGGACCCTTTCCACGTCAGCTCGAAGCTGTTACCACCACACACCACGTGGAGGAGAAGTTGGTCTTTGTGCGGTATATTTTTAAGATATACTTAATTCAAAATTTAAGCAATCGTACAAAGTCGCGGAAACCTACTAGTATTGTATAATTAAATTTTCATGTGAAATTTATAAATTTATGTTACGTTGCCCATGATTAAAGTTATTATAATCTCGTCGACCAATCAAAAATGTCCTTCACCATTACTGAATGTTATGGTAATTTAATTTATTATTCTCTACATATTTTTTATTTTTTACATATTCATTATAAAAAAGCTAACAAAAATTTTCTAAAGTATTCACATTGCACCTAATATCCTTTATTTTTTTATAAAAACATTTTTAACGATTGATAGAAAATAAGTTCATCAGAATAATCAAAAATATTTTAAAATACGTTGCCTTTTAAATTGCAGGAAGTTTAACGAGGAACTCTACAAAGAATTTATTTTTTTGTACATTACCACTTTTAACGATTGATAGAAAATAAGTTCATCGGAATAATCAAAATATTTTTGTAATATTTTGCACTTATAAAAATCGTCATTATAAAACGCTTTTGCGTATCGTACGCAAATTTTTGTTTTAAACGGTGGGCAACATGAGTAAAATATCTAATAGCAATACTATTGATAATTACATTATTGACTAATAGCAATTTATCAATTTTATATTTTCTTTAAAGTATTTGTGAATATGAATATCATCTTTTACTTATTAATATTGGTGTATTATTCATTTTAAAATATTTTAAAACATAACATTTCATAATTTAAATTTCAAAACTGTCAAACGTTATAAATTACACAGTGTTACCAACATACATTTTAAAATCAAAATTTTCGTAATTTACATACAAATAATAAATTAACTTGAAAAATAAGAAAATGCCAAAATATAAAAAATATTATAAACAACTTAGTTTATATGGCTGTTGTGACACTCTTCCTTTAAAAAACTCATCGCCTCGCAATTCGTTTTGTAAACTTGAACTCGTGTCATAACAGAAAGCCATATGAAATGCATTGTTTAATATAATATTATAATACTGTGGCTTTTAAATTGCAGGTAGTTTGACCAGAAGGAACTCTACAAAGAATTGGATTTTACAGAGAGGTATCTTAATATGTGGGATATGTGGAAATATGTACACCAGGAGATGTGAAATTGTATCGCATTTTGCGCAGCACCTTGTAAAAAAAAATAGATCTCAATTGAGCAACCTGGAGGCAATGAAACAAAAAAACAATTATGGACTAAAAAGTAATTTTGGCCAAGAAGTAAAAAATATGTTTTCTGCAAAAACTCAAATTCATACAACATGCCATATGGGAAAACAAGTAAAATGTAATATTTGTTTAAAGTCTTTTAACAAACCTAGTTATTTGTATATTCACATGCGCGAACACACGAATAAAAAACCATTAATGTGTGAAATTTGTCTAAAATATTTTAGCCGACAAAGCGAATTGAAACGACATATGCTTATTCATACAGGAGATAAACCATTTAAATGTAAAATTTGTTTAAAATGTTTTAGTCTGCACAGTAATTTGAAAAAACATATGCTAATTCACACAGGCGATAAACCTTTCAAATGCGAAGTGTGTTTAAAATCTTTTGGCCAGTGCAGTAATTTGAAAACTCATATGCTAATTCACACTGGCGATAAACGATTCAAATGCGAAGTGTGTTTAAAATCTTTTAGCCGGTGCAGTAATTTGAAAACACATATGCTAATTCATACAGGCGATAAACGATTCAAATGCGAAGTGTGTTTAAAATCTTTTAGCCAGCGACGCTATTTGAAAAATCATATGCTAGTTCACACTGGCGATAAACCATTCAAATGCGAAGTTTGTTTAAAATCTTTTAGCCAGTGCAGTACTTTGAAAACACATATGCTAATTCACACAGGCGATAAACGATTCAAATGCGAAGTGTGTTTAAAATCTTTTAACCAGAGCAGTCATTTGAAAAAACATATGCTAGGTCACACAGGTGATAAACCATTCAAATGCGAAGTTTGTTTAAAATCTTTTAGCCAGTGCAGTACTTTGAAAACACATATGCTAATACACACAGGCGATAAACCTTTCAAATGCGAAGTGTGTTTAAAATATTTTAGCCTGCGCAGTAATTTGAAAAAACATATGCTAATTCACACAGGCGATAAACCATCCAAATGCGAAGTGTGTTTAAAATATTTTAGGCATTGCAGTAATTTGAAAAAACATATGCTAATTCACACAGGCGATAAACCTTTCAAATGCGAAGTTTGTTTAAAATCTTTTAGCCAGAGCAGTACTTTGAAAACACATATGCTAGGTCACACAGGCGATAAACCATTCAAATGCGAAGTGTGTTTAAAATCTTTTAGCCGGTGCAGTTATTTAAAAAAACATATGCTAATTCATACAGGCGATAAACCATTCGAATGCGAAGTGTGTTTAAAATCTTTTAACCAGAGCGGCAATTTGAAAAAACATATGCTATATCACACAGGCGATAGATCATTTAAATGCGAAATTTGTTTAAAATATTTTAGCCAGAGCAGCTATTTGACTAAACATATGTTAGTTCACAATGTCGATAAGTCAATAAAGTGAGAAATTTATTCAAAATCTTTTTGTCAGCTAGGCGATTTGAAAAAGCATATGCTTGTTTAAAATGTTTTTACAATTCAGACAGTCTAAAATAACATGTGGTGGTTCAGAAAGTTGATAAACCATTTAAATGTGAAACTTTTTAAGAATAATTTAGGCATTACAATAGTTTTTTTATTCATATGCGCGTTAATGTAACCGATAATCTATTCAAATGCGATATTTGTTCAACATTGTTGTGTACTTGATACCCCTAGACCGTTGTTATTTTGTTTAAGTAGTGTAATGTCAGATAGTTTATTGATTTTCAATAAAATTTTGTTTTGTGAACCCTGAATTTAATAATAATAATAAACAAACTTTATTTCAGAAGTATATTACAAAATAACACAAATCGAAATAGGGTCAATAGTAACGACAAGATACAATATTTTTACCTAATTAACCGAAATATAAATTATATAGACTATAAATTAAGGTATTCAATTAACGTATAAGGTTTAAATTTAATTAGAACTTTAAATAACTTCTTTTTTAATTGTATAATATTGTCGATCTGTTTTATAGTTGAAGGAAGATTATTATAAATATGGATACATGTATAATATGCCCCATGTACTGTCATTGAAAGTCTGTGGGATGGATATGTATAATTTATTGACCTAGTTATGTAATTACTTCGAGGTTTACCTTTAACAAAAAGTGATCGATTTTTAAAGAAAAATAACACCGATTCTTGTATGAAGATTACTGTTGTCGTCAATTTTTTTGTTCTGTTTAAATTTATTCCTACAAGAATCTCTCACTTTCATTCCCAATATTATTCTCAAAGCTCTTTTCTGACAAACAAATAATTTACCGACATCGGTGCAGCTTCCAAATAACATGACTTTCAATTACCGCATGGTACACCATTTTTAAAGTTGAAAGGTCCAGATATTTTTTCAGTACAACCAAAGTGTAAGTTGACCTAGATATTTTTTGACGACAATTTAATTCACGTATAAAAAATCCCATAAGCCGCGTGATTTTGTCATTATGACAGCGAAAAAAGTTTGCCCTAACTTTTCCAGCGACAATAACGAACCTAGCTTTTGAAAGCATGACAACCAGCATGGTAAACAAATTTTTGATGCAGCAAAATATTATCAAAAGACACGAAGCTTCTGAAAATCAAGCTACTTTTAATAATTGTGTTTTTAACAATTGTACTTTTCCGTTAAATTAAATAAAATAATTTACATCTCATTTTTAAATTTATTGATTTAGATATTAATTAAAATTGTCTTACCGAATTACACTCTAGCTCTTTTTTTTTGTCGAAGTAAACTTGACATTTATATTTCAAATTTTGTTGCCATTAGGTAATTCAACTCAAAAAACTGCCAGAAAAAATTACTCGTCCTACGGACTCGTAATTTTTCCAGAGGTAGTTTTTTTCGTTAAATTGCCAGGCAACAAAATTTTTATTGATACATTATGTCAAGTTAACGACAAAAAAAAAGCTCTCGTGTAATTATAAGTGAATATAATCAATATGTTGTGACCATGATAAGATACTATCCAACATCATTCCTAGAAATTTAACATTTCCTTGTGATTTGATATGTGTGTCATAAATTGTATTTAAATTGGGTAAGTATGTCTAATTAAGACCTATTTTTTAAAATATTATCAAGTCAGTTTTATCCTTATTGAAGATTAATTTATTTTTTGTGAACCAATCGATACTATTATTAAATACTGTGTTCGATCTGTGTTGTAGATTAGTTATCACCTTTCACCAAAATATTTGTATCATCCGCAAATGTTGTTATTGAACACCAACATGGATTCTCAGTAATTTCTGTTATATTATTAACATATAGTATGAACAATATTGGTCCCAATACACTCCCTTGAGGAATTCCTAGGCCTATCTCAACACTGTCAGAAGTTACTTCATTATTACGCTATTTGAGTTTAATTTTTTGTTGTCTATTTGATAGGAAAGATTCGATCCACTCTAATATTGATCCTCTAATTCCATAACAATCTAATTTACTTAACAGTATATCATAGTTTATTGAATCATAAGCTTTTGATAAGTCCAGGAATAAACCCTAAGGAATATCCAAGTACCGTAAAGCGGGGCGACTTGATACACTTTTTCGAATATCCGACAACCTGCTATTGCCCCTTATTTGCCGATCTGACTCAAACAAAAATTATTTTAGATTACTTTGGGGTTGTGGCCATCGGGCACAACAATTAAAAAAGTTGTACCCCCCTCCACTCCCGAGAAAAAAAATATGAAAGACCTATTTTCAAGTCGCCCCGTTTTACGGTATATAATCGTCTTCCAGTGAAAGTACTTCGTAAGTGTTTAAAGTGTGAAACACTATTTGCTCCTCAAAGGCGCTAATTTGTAACTAAATTACTCTCCAAAAGAGATCCTGGCTAAGAGACCCTCTCCAGGGGGTGGTTGGACTCCAAGTTAATGCTCACTATAGGAAGGATTGTGATGTATAAGTAAAAAGGGCGCCACTATCTTTTGAACGCTATCGATTAAGCAAACAAACTACACAAAAACTAAGGTGAGAAAGATAGAAACACCTTGTAATTACTTTAATTAAACAAATAAAGAAGCTACTTGAAATAAAATACCGACCACGCTACGCCCTTAAGACTTATAGTCTAAGGTATACAAATGAAACTGTTTTTTAAAACTATTGTTTATTTATTGAAAATGTAAGTACTTGCTGATAATGAACTGGAGTTGTAAAAAGAGGACTTAACTTTGAATTTCGGTGCTGTCTAGAAGGGCGGCTTCAGCTTCTTTGTGGAGGGATGAAAGTTTCTGTAATGGTTCTGGCTGCTCAAAATGTAATAGTATTCTTATCTCAGAGGTGGTTTGAAGGGCTGTCTACACATAGGCGGTAACTGGGCTCTAAATTTAGGGGTATCTTGACTGTGACTCGACTCAAACTTAGAGGTAATTTAACTGTAGCTTGGCTTCAACTTGGAGATGTCAGGCTCCCACTTAGGGATGTCAGGCTCCAGCTTAGGGGGTTGTATCTTTCTTGAACGATTATTGAAGCCACGTGTTAGAAAGCACGCTTCAACAACCAATTTCACAAGATGAGTGCTTGAGGGTTTGTTCAAACTCTTCAGACGAGAGTTTCCGTTGAAAAGGATATAAAATTGCTTGGCGATTCATTAAATAGACTAGCTCAAGACGGAATTTGTGTCATTTGTCAGAAGGAATGCGTTCAAACAGATAAATAGTTAGCGTCTACAAGGGGTGTCTCGGGTATAGTAGTACTAACAGTAAATCAGGGTCGGTTTTAACGGTAATAATAGCGGTATCGTTTACGGTCGGTAATAGTGCAAGGTGACATGACGATAGACATGTTACAAGTGTTCAGTAGTAATATACCAAGGACTAATAATTTTACTAGTTTCCGAAAGCACGTTGCTTCAAAAACGTGCTTGCTGAGGAAACCAATAAAATTATGAGTATTTATCGCTGCCCTTGGGATATTACTACTGAAAATTTTTGACATTTTAGATTAACTTAACTTATTTAATAAAACTAATTATTTGTCGATATTTTCTAGATTTAATCCCTTAAATCACCACATGTTTAAATTTAAAATTGTCAAAAGTTTGACATTTGACGTAACATCATGACGTTAAGCCAGGTTAACCGTTAGAATTAGTTGTTCTTCAATTATGAAATGTGGAAATGCATAGAATTTGTCTTTCAATTGCGATTTTTTTATAATAAATCATTATTATATTATAAAGAATTTATTAATATATAACCACCGATTTGATTTTTCTTTCTTAAAAGATAAAAATAAAGCGAAATAGTTCTTAAAAGTGTACTTAGTGTAAACCCTACGTAGTGATATTTTCCCTAGGGATATTATCAGTCTAATCAAGCTTTGATTGGTTAGTTTTAAACACGTGATTAAAAATGAACTGTTTTGATTGGTTTTATTCCGATGCCACAAATTTTCTTCCGAATATTACTCGGACAGTGATAAATACTCATAATTTTATTAGTTTCCTCAAGCACGTTTCTTTAGGTAACATCAAGAAATCCATTCAAAACGTGCGAGTTCTAATGCCAGCTTCCTTTGACTCTTTCGTTTCCCTTACCTAAGTTGCCATTTTCTATATAATACAACCGAATGTTGTATTATAGAGTATGATGTACCCCTCCCATTTACTTATCCTGCTAGTTTAGCCGTAACCTTTAGGAGATTATTGAAAGATCACAAGATTATGAGTATTTACTCTTACAAAGTATTTATTTAATATTATTATGTGTAAACCCACTTCCTTTATGTGTCTTGATTATTAATATTTTAAATTAGATCATAGGCAGGCAACAGGCTGTCTGTTAAGACGACTCCTTAAATTTTACATTCTGTTGCGATTGTATAAAAAGTATAAATTGAGAGTGAAAAATTTATAGTAATCAATGTCGTCTGAAGAAGTATTACCGAATTAAGTGAATTTGAAATTGTTCAAAAGTTAATTTAATTTTTTAGATTGCATTGAACAGTGCAATTTCGATCTTCTTGATCTTATTTTTAAAATACCATTTAGAAGCGAAAAGTAAAAATAGGGAATGAAATATTAACATTAATGGAAAGGAAAGAGTTAGTAGACGGACGAAGAAGATGTTACGTATCAGCCCATTTGATCGACAAATGGAAAGATCATCAAATAAAAATACCGATTAGGACCGAAAAGGGATTGACTGCTATCAACTGGGAGTATGGCGATGTACCTGGGGTGGAATTCGCATTCAAAAATGTTGGATAGTTACAGTTGTTTTGACAATAGTAATAACTGCAACATTTTTTATATACTACGGAGTTACCTACTCTCGCCCGATATGAAAGATTGAACAGATCTTAGCAATATCACTTATGTAAAATGCTTCAGAAACAAGGAGGTATTGTTTAATTTGGGTGGCTTGACTTACGATGTTTACATCGATTTTGCTCATATCCATTCAAAGTATCATTGGAATGTGGATACGAATGTTTTAACTACATGAGTTTCCGCGTAAAGCATTTACCCAGATACAAAGTGGTACAACCGTACTGCCAGATAAACAACGATGTAATTGTTCAATAATTATATTTTTTTTATTTTGTTGTAGATAAAACATGGAAGTAGAACAACCAGAAAGTCCAGTGATGCCTCCTCCGACATGCGAACAGGAATGACTGCTGAAATTGCTGGACTTGATTTGGCCACCGATGGGGTTAGTCTTAGAAGTTATCTCTCAGCTTTTAGCGATGACACAAGTTTTGACAGCAAAGAAATCTTTACTAGAAGTAAAACAGAACTCTCGGAACATCTTCAAGGTATGGAAGAAATTTCTTCAAGTTGCTCAGAAACAAAAATTATTAACAAAATCAACGATTACTTTTGATCAATTGAATGTAATATTAGGGGAAACGAATTATTCACGACGTTGTGCCAAACATTAATGAGCAATGCAACGAAAGCTTTTATCAACGATGTATGCAAGAGCATTTTCAGGTGGATTATTCATGTGGGCCTTCCACACAGATCACGCCTATGTTATCCACGATTGCAACTACAGTGTAAATAAATGTAGATGCGCTAGAATCGCTTGTTTGCCCATCAAAAGACATAAACGAATATTTTATAAATTCCATTTTTTCAACAAACGATACTTGTACAATCTCACAAAATATTTGCATCAACCACGAAGACTCATTCAAGTCGGAAGGAGAAACTGGAAATTACCTAGCGAAATTAGAAATTTATCGTTTCAACGATATTGCCAACTTGGACAAATCTCAATGGTGGAGACAAGCGAAGACGAGGATCAGTTTTCTGACCAAGAGTCGGGTGGATCCACTACACATCCAGTTGGAAAAACTAAATTAGATGGCTATGAAACACATTGTAAATCTGCCAAACGTAAAAAAAGAGGTGAAGAAGAAAGTTTATTGGAGTGGATTAAGGAATATCTGACAAGCCCCTTATTAGGTATAATTGGCACTTCATTGTGGATGAAATCTGATTGGAAATTTTTAATGTCGGGAGACAATTTGGTTCTGTCTTCCATGTTTTTAACCACTATTTTTTAGATAAAGCATTTCTTGAAGTTTATTAATATGCTATATCTTGTAAGCCTATATATGCTTGCTTTAAAGGAAATATTAATGATTATTATTACGATATTAATGCATCTGTAGATGTTTTGAATACGCTTTTATATTATCAATTCAATAACGAAGAAGATACTATAAAATTATTTACTTAATATTATACTTAGATAAAAAAGTGCCAAAAGTTAATGCAAGAATTGTAGAATATTTGGAATATCTCCTGCCAATATAGATCAAGTTATTTGTGCAGAGATACCAGATATACAAAAAGATCCAATGCTTTATTAAATCATAACTTCCAACATGATTCATGGACCATGCGGAAATATTAACAAAAATACTCCGTGTATTAAAAATGGTATGCGTAGCAAAAAGTATCCTCGACCTCTCTTAAAAGAAACTCAAAGAGACGATGACGGATATCCTTAACACTGCAGAAGGAGTCCTGAAGATTTTAGATAAATCTTACCAATTGTACCTAAAAGAACTTGAGCCTAGGAAGTAACATCATGTTTAAAATAATATTTTTTGTGAAAGGAAACCATTGGTGACTGCACATACTTTACTTCAAATAGGATAGGCAATGGTAATTACCCAGCAGTTCAAGATAGGATAATTATATCACCATGTTTGGGCAAGTGGCTCACGAAGCTGCTTAGCGGCGAGTGCGTAATTCCGTTAGTGCGTAAAATGCTTTACCGTTCGAGTTACGCACTATAATTTACCTACGAAATAAATTTTGAATAAAAAGGTGACATCTATTGACAGTTGGTAAGTGGTTGTTATGGAAGCCGTGCGATTTACTTTACAGCTGTGCGTTTTTTACCGTACGTTATGAGACATCTTACATTGATTGAGGACTTTGTGTTATTGACGGCCGACAGACGTGGTCGTAGGAAAACTACTTTACCGTAATTATATTTTTAAGATACACTTAATTCAATATTTAAGCAATCGTACAAAGTCGCGGAAACCTACTTGTATTGTATAATTAAATTTTCATGTGAAATTTATAAATTTATGTTACGTTGCCCATGATTAAAGTTATTAAAATCTCGTCGACCAATCAAAAATGTCCTTCTTCACAATTACTGAATGTTATGGTAATTTAATTTATTATTCTCTACATATTTTTTATTTTTTACATATTCATTATAAAAAAGCTAACAAAAATTTTCTTAAATTTAGTATTCACATTGCACCTAATATCCTTTTTTTTATATATAAAACCATTTTTAACGATTGATAGAAAATAAGTTCATCGGAATAATCAAAATATTTTTTTAATATTTTGCACTTATAAAAATCTTCACTATGGCAAGACTATTGACAATTACATTATTGGCTAATAGCAATATTTTAAAACATTAACATTTCATAATTTAAATTTCAAAACTGTAAAATGTTATAAATTATACATACATTTACATGCATATCGCGCGTCGTATAAACATCGCGCTTCTTGCCGTCTATACGCACGCTCTTACCTGCGCAAACAAGTCTCTGCAGACATGCTCTCAGCAAAACATTGTGTGTAGCCGGACTATAACAGGAACCTTTACCTACAGTTTAGGATCGACCTGTCTTCTTGATAATAATAAGGAGATCGAACCTCCGTCATGGCTCTCTCCTTTATCTGATTGTTTTTTACAATCCATCCAATTTTCTTCCCACTTGTCTTATTTTTTTTTGTTTCTTTTAGTAATGTAAAACTTGTTAATTTTCCACTGGGATACAGTATTCTTAGTATGAATTTGGTCCCAATTTTCTATCCACTTTAATTTAACCCGCACACTCATCAGACTCTATTTTCGTTAATAGCCATAGGTAACATAAAGAAGATTAATAGCTTCTGAAGGTCCTTTATCCTCTTATTTTTTTACATCATAACTCTCCTATTCATCCCTTATTCTTCACTTATTCACAGATGTTTAAGTTTTAAATTCCATAAATTAATTTACAATTTCTACGATCTGCACATGCAGGTGAGTTTGTAATGATTTTGTGACATATTTAGCTTGCTGTTTTGTCGTATTTTTTACTTATTGTAATATCATGTACCTTTAACGTTTTGCTTTAATTTTTAATTTTACTTCTATTTGTATTTTGTTGTCATACTTGGAATGTTTTAACTTTAATCTTTTAATGTAATCAGACAATCGACACTAATTGTTCTGTGTATAACTATTTTTATTCTTCTGACACCATTGTTTCTTTATAGCCTGGTGATGGTCTGAAGATCGAAGCATGTCGCATTAAATTTGTGAACCTTACCATTAAAATTGTGGATAGACTTTGAGTTTTATTACTACGATTATCTATATCATTCACATTTGAGAGATGGATTACCTTTTCAATCTGTAAAATTTTACAAGATAAATTTTCAATTTCCAGACTCAAACTATTTTATTTTAGGCAAAATTACTCAAACAAACTTTTTTTCTGGCTGAGATGGGAAACTCATGTTCGAAGGGTTCTCAATCAGATCCCAACAGTGTTGGACTCATCCCCAAGAGGACGCCTACCAACCAAATCCACCTCAAAGCTCGCCGTTCCCCCGTCCTTGGAATCACTACTCTAGCATACTTCAAGACGGGCGGCGGTCCCTCAACAACTCCCGCCATACAATCATACCAATCAAGCTATTAAGAATTTCCCTACCGCTTATCATAATCTCCACTGCCTCGCTTACCTCTATCCGTTCTTTCTCTCTTCTCAACATTACCTCCACCATGTTCTCCCAATACAGTACATCCCCAATTTTCCTGCTGCTATTGCACCCACTCCCTGTCCAATAACTCTCCAGGCCCTTTCACATTACACATCAGTCTCCCTAGCCATGCTGCCCTTAATTTCGTCTTCCGTGCTGCCTTCACCATATGGTGCTTGAAGGATAGTTGGCTATCCAACGACATTCCTAGTATTTCACCGCCTCCTCCATACGAATTTTCTTACCCTTCACCATTACTCCCACCTCCCTTGTCTTTCTTCATCCCTTTACTAGTAATCCCACCGTTAAAACAGGTGAAAAAATTAGTCAACATTTCGGTAGAGGGCGTCTAGCATAAAACACGATCTAAAATTTAAGCATTGAATTTTAAATTTAAATACTTCATACTAAATGACTACAATAAAAGATTTGTATCAGTCATCGATTTCAGATAAATGTCTTTTCAACACATGTGAAGAGATGAGCAATTAGTGGACTGTATATTTTGCTTTTCTTGATAATATGTGTTTATAAATAAGTATTAAAATTATATAGCGACATCAATCTTTATTTATCAGTGTTTACAGATTGACTGCTAACGTACAACTGGCGTTACAATGTTAGTGGTTGTGTAAGGAGGGTGAGAACGCAGTCGCGTAGTTAAACTAAATTTACATGGGCTATGAATATATAAAAAATATTGTAAATTATAACAATTAGCGTCCTAAGGGCAAATTTCAAATAAAAGTTCAATAAATATGAAAATTAGAGGTATACAAAGTTTTTAAATATGAGTTCTATGAGTCTAATAATATAAGCACTGCACATCTAGTTTTCAATAGGTAGAGGACACACATTGGCCACAGCACGACGCAGAATACCTTTGGTGGTTCGGACTGACACAACTCTGATAATTTCATCTGATCCCGGATGGAGAGATTCGATGCGTCCTAATAGCCAACACTGTGGTGGCATGGATCTGTCCTTAATAATGACTAAGGTACCAATTTGAATGTTTTGACACTGTCCTTTCCATTTCGATCTCTGCTGCATTTCGGAAATAAATTCGATTGACCAGCGCTTCCAAAAATGCTGCTTTATGGATTGAAGTCTCTGGTAAGATTTTAATCGGTTGTCCTGAGTGGTCATGAAGTTCGTTTCAGGAATAGACTGTAGTGGGAGACCTAAGAGGAAATGTGAAGGCGTTAAGGGATTTAGGTCTGAGGGATCATTTGAAAGTGGTGATAAAGGACGAGAGTTCAGTATTCCCTATATTTGAATTAAAATGGTTTGAAAATCTTCATAAACTAATAAGCTATTTTTTAGTACTCGCTTTAAGTGGGATTTCATGGCTTTGACGCCAGCCTCCCAGATACCTCCGAAATGAGGTGAGTAGCTTGGAATGAATTTCCACTGTATTTCTTGATTGTTACATTCATTAACGATATCATCCTGACATGATTTAAAAAACCCATACAATAATTTTAATTCGTTGCGAGAACCCACAAAATTAGTTCCGTTATCTGAAAATATTTGATTAGGTTTTCCTCGGCGGGAAATGAACCTTCTTAAAGCGGCAATGAAAGTTTGAGTGGATAAGTCTGATATTAATTCCAGATGTATAGATTTTGTACTTAGACAAATGAAAAGACTGACGTAAGCTTTATACGTTTTGGATCCCCTTCCTCTCCTATCTTTAGAAGAAAAGGGCCAGCGTAGTCCACCCCTGTAGTTACGAATGGAGAAGATCTGCCATAATAGGAGTAATAGACGAAGGATTTGATTTGAAACAAATGATACAATCGTGTACTACCATTTTAGCGAGATTTTTGCCATGAATTGGCCAGTATTTTTCGCTTACTAAATGAAGATGTTGTTGTGGGCCACAATGACATTATTTAATATGTTTATCTTGAAGAATAAGTTTTGTAAGTGGATGTTTAGAAGAGAGTAGAATTGGATGTTTCTTATCCACACTAAATGAAGAATTTCGTAACCTGCCACCAACTTGAAGAATGCCCTTGTCATCTAAGAATGGATGCAATGAAAGAATTCTGGACCTTGCAGGCAAGGGTTTATTCGACAGGATTAATTCAATTTCAGACCTAAAATCTTGATTCTGAGCAATTTTCAGTAATGAAAATTCACTCCATTGAATTTCGTCAAATGATAAAGGGCCTACCCTTTTTGATGAGGCATTTGAGGGCAGCGCATTATGAAGAAACCGGAAGCAGTAAGCCACTGAACGTTTCAATCATATGAAAGTGGAAAAATTGTGAAATGGAAACTCAAGTACTGGTGCTAGAACGGTTGACAAGGAAATAACCTTCATTTCAGGTAGTTCAGTAGAACAATTAGGTTGAGGTGGCCATGAAATGGGATTTGTTAAAAGAAAATTTGGCCCTTCCCACCAGAAATTATTTGATATTAACGAAGAAGGTTCAACACCCCTTGTTAGCAGATCAGCTGAGTTTTGCTTTGAAGAAACATGTGCCCATCTGTTTGATCAGTATGAGAGGTTATTTCAGAGATTCTATTTGCAACGAAGGTTTTGAGAGAACTCGGTGATGTTCTGATTCATCCAAGAACAATCGTGGAGTCAGACCATAGGAACACATCATCTAATTTTAGTGATAATGAAGAGAGAACCTTGTTGACTAAGCGAGATAAAAGTAAGGCTCCACATAGCTCTAAACGGGGCAAGGTTATTTTCTTGAGAGGAGCTACTTTGCTTTTTGCACAGAGTAGACTAACGGTGACTTTACCTGTAGGATTTATGCTACGAATATAAATGCAAGCTCCATATGCTTGCTCTGAAGCGTCACTAAAGCCGTGTAGTTGGAGATTAATTGTATCTAAGCATTAAAAATGACGAGGTATCCTGAGATTATTTAATGAAGAAAGTTGGTCTTGGAAAGTAATCTATTGAGTATGAATGTTTAATGGAACAGATTGATCCCAATCTAATTGTTCAGTCAAAATTTTTTGAATTAGAATTTTTACTTTAATTACGCAAGGAGCTAACAATCCCAGAGGATCAAAAATTTGAGAAATATTTGAAAGAATTAGTCTTTTAGTTAAAGATGATGAATTAGGAATGGTAATCTTATAAATCAAATGATCAGAGTCATTGCGCCTAGAATTTTTGTGTTTTCTCCGAGTTGCAGAAAATTGGGCTTAGTTGAAGAAGTACTGAGACTGTCAATAATGGTGGAATTATTCGATACCCACTTTCTTAGTGGAAAACAGTTGAAAAATCAGTAGAAAAGAGAAAATATCAACGTACTTTTATTTGACAATAGTGACAGTAATAAAAATTTTCAATCAATCAAATAAACACTCAAATATTTAAGGTACTCGTACATTTCAGCCTTTTGCTCGCAATTCTATTGCTAGCTTTTTTTGTGAAACAACTGCGCATGCGTTTCAGACTTTTGACTGCAACAAAAAGGCGCACAAAAATATAGAACCATTTCTATTTATTCAAGGTCAAATCCGCGCAATCTCGCCTGTTTTTGGGGAATTTTGATCGAACAACCCAAAATCTATGTTGGCAGAAATGTCAGTTTACGTCAACTGATTCTATCCTGTTGTCCTATAAGCATAATAAACATTGAAGTATTTTATGATAATATCTATATGTTTATTCCGAAGTTCGTGTGAACTTACAGTTTGTGTTTGTATGAAAATCCATGTTTTAAATTAAAGGTAACGTAACCTCAAATATTCATAAACTGACAACACTTGTCAATTGACGAATAAAAAATCTCAAAAGTTGCGGCAATGTACGAAGCACGAAGTATAGAACACAGGAGTCTGAACTTAATGTTGAGCGAATGGCCTCAGTTTACGGGACAGATTTTTTGCCAGTAGAGTGCGCCACTCTTTAAGAAGTACTCGTTTAAATTAT
This sequence comes from Ophraella communa, assembly GCA_035357415.1. Taxonomy (NCBI): domain Eukaryota; kingdom Metazoa; phylum Arthropoda; class Insecta; order Coleoptera; family Chrysomelidae; genus Ophraella; species Ophraella communa. Next base: position 21,361,249 of record CM068991.1, on the reverse strand, counting down.
TACGCGGCAAATCTTGTTGCTATAGACACCTCTGTGGAAAAAAATACTCTGAGAAATGTGGAATTTCCGTATTCGCGTGCTAGTTCATGGTACAGGTACATGTTTACATGTAATAATAATAATACTAACGGTACGTCCCGAATATTTGCGCTACCAGTGACAGAAAAGAGAACTATAATCTGGGTATATTTATTGCGTACATGAATACTATGAAAAACCCGATACCGTTCAGACTCCTGTGTTCTATACTTCGTGGTACGAAGGCATGGTCAAAATTTGCTAGCAATTCAAAATAGACTTGCAGGAAAAAGGCTGAAATGTACGAGTACCTTTATACAAAAGAACATCAGTCATGTAAATGGATTACTTAATGAATAGGTATACCTATATCAACACTCCCACTTAATCCATGTTTATGACAATCCTAGCTGAATTAAAAACTTTTCAAATGAATGTAGAGGCAGTCCCTTAGTAAAAATATCAGCAAGTTGGTTTTGCGATGAAATATATTTCAATCTAACTTGGTCTGACTCTAAAGCTTCTCGAACAAAATTATATTTTACATCTATATGTTTTAATCTTTGATGTTTTCTATGTTCAGTAGCAATTTTTATGTAAGATTGGTTATCTTCATAAATTATTGTTGCTTCAGTTATTACAATATTCATTTCATTCAACAACCCTCTCAACCAAATACATTCACTGATTGCTGCAGGAAGAGCATTATATTCTGCCTCAGCAGTAGAAAGTGCTACTGTTGATTGCCTTCTGGTGGACCAAGAAACAGTAGAACCAAAACACTTGAAAATATATCCGGAAGTAGATTTCCGATCTTGTAAATCATTTGCGAAATCTGCATCACAAAAACCTTCCAAAGAATCATATTTTTTTTTATAAAAGTGAGACTGAGATCTTTAGAGAATTTGAGATATCTCAAAATCCTTTTCAAATGTGACCAATGTATATCTGGTGCCTTTGATTGAAAGCGACTGAGAAAATTAACTGCAAAAGAAAGATCAGGTCTTGAATTCACCATCAAATACATCAAACACCCTATAACTTCTTTAAACGGATGTTTTGTTGATGGTCCCATTTCCTTTTCCAATCTCAAATTAACTTCTATTGGAGTTTTTGTAGGATTACAATTCATCATATCGAATTTTTGAAGAAGTTTTGAAATATAATGACTTGGTTCATTTTAATCAATTGATTCTCTTCATCAAGAATTATTTTAATTCCCAAAAATATATCAATTTGTTCCAAATATTTCATTTTAAACTCATTGTTGAGAATATTTTTAATTTCTTCAATTACCACAGTAGAATTTCCCACCAGAAGAATATCATCCACAAAGAGTAGAAGATATAAAATTTGTCGTCAAAAATTTTGATATAAAGACAATTATCTGATTCACTTCTACGAAAATTCTCTCTCATCATCACACTATCAAAACGTTTATACCAACAACGTGGTGACTGTTTCAGTCCATATAGAGATTTATTCAATTTACATAATGTTGTGCCTTTTTGGGGCCGAATTCTCAGTAGAGGAACAAAATACTTTATTAAATAACTTAAACTACTGTGTATAATTAACAAATTAGAATTACATACTTTATCGTTCTTAAAAAGTGACAATACTTAAAAATCAACACACGTAACTATAGAAACCGAACATTGACATTATCGGATAATGCGATTCACTACAATTCTCCCCTACTTATTTAAGAAATTGAACTCGTATTATTAACATAGTCCTTTAAATATGTGGGCTTCTGCTTCTTTCTGGTATGTCTGGTCGATAAAGATGTGGAAGGACCAGGTTCAGCAAGAGGCAATTCAGGACGTACTGAAATTGGCTCGTCGATGTGTTCATATGGGCGATTTGTTTGCTGAGCTAGCGGTTCTTGTTGTGATTCGAGTTGTGGAGACTTTTCTGGTGAGATGGGTAGTGGTACTCCCATAATCTGTCGTTGTACTGAAGGAGCACAGGAGATTTGCTTCTTTGGAACCAAAGTGGCAAGCAGCTGATTTATGTGGCGTTTCAACTTGCGACCAGTATCTAACTCTATAATGTAATGGTAAAAACCAAGTTTCCTTATTACAGTACCGAATTGCCAAACGTTTTTATTTGCTACATAAATCTTCGCTTGTACTCTCTCTCCCACTTGTAGACTACGAACTCGTGAATCGGTAGGCGTTGTTGGGGCCAGAGGTTTGCTGTTAGGAAGTAGGGCGTCAAAGCGAGTGCGAATTTTTCTTTGTAGATATTCCGCAGGAGAGAATCCTGAAGCTAAAGGTGTTGTCCTATATCGAAACATAATATCCTGTACCTTAATAGACAATGGTGTAGGATCATCAGCTGCAGCTTTAAGTCTTCTCTTTAGTGTCTGTATACCGCGTTCTGCTAATCCGTTTGTGGCTGGATAATTTGGTGCGTTGAACTTCTGAAATATTCCATAGTCTTTGCAGTATCTGTGAAACTCTTCACTATTAAAAATAGTTGCATTATCTGATACTATTACAGAAGGGTAACCATGTACTGAAAATATCTCTTCCAGAAGAGTGACAGTTAAAACTGATGACGGAGCATTACGAATCAGGCGAATTTCTGCCCATTTTGACTTTGCATCCACACATATTAAAAAAAAATAACCATCGATAGGCCCTGCATAGTCGATGTGCACCCTGTCCCAATTTTCATCCGGTTGATCCCATGGATGAATTGGCGCTTTTTGCGGACTATGGCGGACTTTGGCACATGATTCGCAACTTCTCACAAGATGTTCTATATCCTTATCTAAGCCTTCCCAATATACATATCTCCTGGCAAGTTGTTTCATCTTTGTGATCCCCAAATGTGATGCATGAAGCTCTTGTAGAATCTGTGATTGTAGAGACTTTGGAATCACTGCTCGATCGGAACGAAAAAGCATATTGCCAGAGACAGTGTATGAACTATCCTTGCTGCTAGTCTTGAGCTCTTGGAGTAATATTTGCAACTTTTTGTCTTTTACAGTTTCCTCGGCGATTGTATCTAGAAGTCACAGTCCCTTAACTTTCCCTTTAGAGATGTGACAAACTCCGATATTGACTGATGTGGTTGTTGAATGATATTGAGAAAGTAGTGTTGAGAAACGACAGTTGATACTGATGGAGATAGCATTTTTTTAAAATGACCTTTCAAAGTTTTAAAGTCGATTTCCTTAATAGGATTATCTGGTCCCAGTAATGCAGCTAGATTGTTATAATGATCTTTTCCAATCGATGAACGTAATAATTGAGACTTTTTAATGTCATCAGTGACGTTTCTTAATTCACAATAATTATCAAAACGTTCCATGTATGATAAAAATTTTTCATTTTTGGCGTCATAATTTTTAAATGGTGTTATTTGTTGTATGGGTACAGTTTGCTGACTTCCAATAGCTGATGTAAGAACTTCCAAGAATTTTTCAAATTGCGCTGAATCCAGCTTATTTGAATAATTGTTAATCAGGAATGAATTTTATCTATAAAATACCTTAGTGATCAATTTCGGTACGGTGACGGTAACTTGTCGATGTGTTGAGACCTTATTTTCTTGTTCACCTCGTCGCCAACTTGTTGTGTCTTTTTGGAGCCAAATTCTCAGTAGAGGAACAAAATACTTTATTAAACAACTTAAATTACGGTGTGTTATTAACAAATTAGAATTACATAATTTATCGTTCTTAAAAGTGACAATACTTAAAAATCAACAACACGTAACTATGGAAACCGAACATTGACATTATCGGATAATGCGATTCACTACACATACCATACCAGACTCATCTGTAAAACCAGGAGGTTGACACATATAAATGTCTTCCTCTAATTTTCCATGGAGAAATGCTGTTTTAACGTCCATTTGGGAAATTAAAAGATTCTTTTGAATGGCTAAAACTAATAGAATTCGAATGGTGATTATATTTGCTACAGGAGCATACGTCTCACAGTAATCAAAACCATATTGCTGACTATAACCCTTTGCAACTAACCTTGCCTTATACCTGATTTCATTTTTGTCGGAGTCAGTATTCTTTATTGTGAAAACCCATCTACAATCAACTATCTTTCTTCCTTTTGGCCTCGGAACGAGTATCCAAGTTTCATTTTCATAGAGTGATTCTAATTCTTCATTCATTGCCAACTCCCACTGTTTCCGACATGGATGATTTTTCACTTCATTATAAGACAATGGTACATCATCAATAAATCCTTCAGCTGAAAGAGCGAACAAAACCGGATCTTCAGAAAAAGAAAGATAATTATCATATGATGAAGTAAAATGAGAGTTCATTTCAAAATCTTCATGCCATAAAGGTGATTTTCTGATTCGTCATGAGTGTTTCAATGATCCAATATGGTTGCCTTTCTCATTTTGATGTATAGGTGAATCTGATTTTCTGCAAATATTTTCTCCTCTCTCATTGTCACATACATCCATTCTTTTAGGTGCAGGCGTTCCCTTTTCAACAACAACCAGTGATTTTGTTTCTAGATTTTCATTGCATTCAGTCGATTCATCGAATATCACATCTTTTCCAATCTTCACACATTCATTTTCACAATCCCATAACCTATATCCATTCGAAGTATAACCAATTATCAAACATTTGAAATTCTTGTGATCAAATTTACTATCCAGAAATTGTTTAGGTTTGTGAAGATATGCTTTGCAACCGAATATACGCAAATTTGATAGATTAGGTTTCTTACCATGCCATATTTCAAATGGTGTCCGATCTTTGATAGCTGATGTGGGAGATCTATTCAACAAATATGCCGATGTTATTACTGCTTCACCCCAAAACTATTTATTCAGATTTGCACCAATGATCATAGAACGTGCTTTTTCAACCAGTGATCTATTCAATCTCTCAGCATGACCATTCTGTTCTGGACAATATGGTGCAGAATAATCAATAACAATTCCAGCATTGTCACAAAATCCCTAAACTCTTTCGAAACATATTCTCCACCATTATCACATCTCAATTTCAAAATTGGTTTGCCAAAATATGCTGTTGTAAAATTTTTGAATGATTTGAAGTATCTAAATACCTCAGATTTTGAAGACAATAAATATATCATGCAGAAATGAGAAAAATCGTCAAGAAAGGTCAAAAAATAACGTTTATTATCCCATGTTGAAGGTGTTATTGGACCACATACATCTGTATGAATTATTTCTAGAGGCCTGGCAATTTATGTTGTTTAGCATTCACACAACATTCACAGAATTTTCGTTCACTCAAACCATTCAGTTTAAGACCTTCTACCATGTGTTCCAATTTTTTAATGTACTGTTCATTCAAGTGACCAAGCCGTTGATGCCATAAATCATTATTATTACTTGCAACAATATGTGCTTCATTTATAGGAACATCAAAGATTATCTTATATAGAGTATTTTTCTTGAAACCCTTAACCACAACTACATTACCTTTCAATATACTGACTTCATTATTATTGAATACCACTTTGCAGCCATTTTCTTCAATTCTACCTACTGACAAAATATTTCTTCTCAAATTAGGTACGTAAATTACATTATTGATAGTACAAATATGTTTAGCACCTCTAACATCATTTGATACTGTAGTATGGTCCTGTTTGGTAGGCAACCATATACATAGGTGTGAGGATTATGGGTATTGACATCAGCTGTCAATGAATAGAGAAGTTCGTTCATTTTCTTCTTTAAGTCGGTTATTTGTTTCTCCATTTGGTTTTTTGTAGTATGGTCCTGTTTGGTAGGCAACCATATACATAGGTGTGGGGATTATGGGTATTGACATCAGCTGTCAATGAATAGAGAAGTTCGTTCATTTTGATGTTAAAAAGTTATTGAATATAGCTTTGAGTTATAAACGTTTAAATACTCTTTTATTTACAACCCAGCACACTACAGATACCCTCATATATCCAACATGTGTACCTTCTAAATCTTGACCTGCTTTAGCTACACCTATTTTCATAGGTGTTTTCAACTTCTGGACTCCTATCAATAATTCAATATCGTTAACAAGATGATCAGATGCTCCCGAGTCTACACACCACGACGATTTTCTTGAATTATTCAGTGAACACTCTTCATTTGTCATAAATGCTATAGCTTCTGTGTTCTCTTCTGATTCAGCCTCTCCAGACATATGAGCTTGCTTCTTTCCTTGCCAAGATTTTTTCGGAAAATGATTCTTTGGTCTATTGGGACATTCATTCCGCCAATGTCCAACTTCATTGCATCCAAAACAACGTACTTCTTTTCTTCTATTCTGCAGCTTGGAGCCAAATGCATTTCCATGATTACTATCATGAACATCCATATGCCGTATCTTTGCTTCCTCATCCAAAAGCCTCCCTTTTACAAAATCAAGAGTTATCGTGCCATTTGATAGAGTTTCAATGGCGGTAACAACTATATTATATGATTCTGGTAGTGTCAGAAGTAAAATGCAGGCATGCATTTCTTCTTCCAGTTTTCCTCCAGCTGATTTAATTTGACGCACAATATCATCAAATTTCACCAAATGGGTCTCCATTGACATGCCCTCATCAGATTTCATTGTCAGTAAATTTCTCAATAGAAAAAGTCTATTGGAAACTCTCTTTCTTTCAAATGTGGAAACAAGTTTATCCCATTTTTCTTTTGCTGTGGATCCTTCTCGAACATATTCTAAATGTGTATCAGCAACACACTGGACTATTATTGACTTTGCTTTACAGTCATTTTTATCAAATATCTTTCTTTCATCTTCTTGTTCTGGCCGAAGTTCGGTAAGACATTTCAAAACATCATGTTCCTCTAGGATTGTTTCTACTCGGAACTTCCATGTACTAAAATCGGAGCCTCGGAATGGACTAATACTATACTTTTCTTTAGTTGAAAAATCAGTAGAAAAGAGAAAATATCAACGTACTTTTATTTGACAATAGTGACAGTAATAAAAATTTTCAATCAATAAAATAAACACTCAAATATTTATACAAAAGAACATCAGTCATGTAAATGGATTACTTAATGAATAGGTATACCTATATCAACAAAAACAACCACTTTGTAGTATATTGTAAATTTCTAAACACAATCTACTGAGTTTTGAAGCAGAATCGGACCCTGTTAGGAGATCGTCCATATAGAAATCGGATTCAATGATTTTGCAACCATCGGGATACTTATCTGTAAATTCCCTTGCTTGCTGGGAAATGCACCTTGTGGCGAGAAACGAGGTGGTTTTTGTTCCGTATGTTATTGTATAGAGTTGAAAGCCTGTAATTTCATCAGATGGATTAAATCTCCATAAAATTTGTTGAAAAGGTCTTTGACTAGATTCTATTTCAACCTGTCGGAACATTTTTTTCAATATCAGTGGAAACCACAAAGGTGTGCTGACGAAAACGAAGAAAGATGGAGAAAATATTGTTTTGTATAACAGGACAATCCATCTGTAAATCATTGGTAGAGAAACCAGATGTTGATTGGAAGGATCCATTAAAAACGACACAAAGCTTTGTCGTTAAACTGTCTTCCTTTAGTACCATATGGTGAGGAAGCAAATAACTAATAGAAGATTCTGGAAGAGGTGACCTTGATATATGCTTAAGGTCAATATACTCTTGAATAAAATTGGAGTAATCTTGTTTGAGATTAGGATCAGAGATTAGCTTACGTTCAGTTTTTAGGAAAATTTTAGTAGCACTCCTTTTAGAGTCACCGAGTAAATTTGGCTCATACTTCAAAGGAATGGATACAACGAATCTACCATCGTTGTTTCTTGTGAAGGTTGAGACAAAATGATTTTCTGCTTGTTTTTCCTCTTCCGAAAACCCAGGGTTGGAAGGAAAACATTCTTCAATCTCCCAGAACCAAGAAAGTTCTTGAGAAGTGGAAACATTTTGGGAGAATTGACATTGAGTATGTTGGCTGACAGTATTGCCAGGAATTGGACCAGAAATGATCCAGCCAAATTTAGTCTTCTGAAGTGTGGGTAGAGAATTACCTAGCCGAATTTGGCCTACAGAAAGAAGTTCCCAAAATATGGCAGATCCGATAAGAACATCAATTTTAGACGGTGAGTGAAACATAGGATCGGCCAGACGTAAGTTTGGAGGTATGAGCAAGTGTTTGGTATTGTTGTGCGAGTACGCCCCTGGCGCTATGACCCAGACGCGAAGCAGTCAGATGACGCGAGAATATTCGAGAATATACGGCGCTTGATGAGCGAAGCGGGGAATCTTCGAGACAATTTCCAGAATAGACTGGAATATGCTCGACAATATTTACCTATATAAAGGACCGATTTGAATATTTTGAGTTAGTTAGTTAGTACCTAGTATGTTGTTAGATAAATGCGAATAGAAATATTGTCTTAAATAAATTAAAGTATTGTAAATAAATTGTGTTATATAAATTAAATAGTGTTAGTGATTTAAATAGTATAAAAATAAATTAAAAAGACTAATAAAAATAAATAAACGTTACATTGGTGTCAGAAGTGGGATATTGTAAATAAATAAGGTAAAAAAAAATAAATAAATATGTCGAAAAAACTTTGTGACTTGGAAGTGACAGAATTGCGTCAAGAGCTGGAGGATCGTGAATTGGAAACAACAGGAAGGAAGACTGAGTTGTTGGAGCGACTTAAGCAAGCATTGGAAAATGATGGTTTAGATCCAGAAAATCATATTTTTGTAGACGACTCTTCTGCTACAATTATTTCTTCATTAAATAAAGTTTCTTCCGATATGTCTTCCTTGAAGAGTGATATCTCTTCCGATATGTCTTCTTTGAAGAGTGATATCTCTTCCGACATGTCTTCTTTGAAGAGTGATATCTCTTCCGACATGTCTTCTTTGAAGAGTGATATTTCTTGCGATATGTCTTCCTTGAAAAATGATAATTCTTCTTTAGAAAACAAAGTTTCTACTGATATGTCTTCTTTAAAAAATGATATTTCGTCTTTGGAAAATAAAGTTTCTTCTGACATTTCTTCTTTGGAAAACAAAGTTTCTTTGGATATTTCTTCTATGGAAAATAAAATGTCTTCATTTGAAAAAAAAATTGAAGAGAAAATAAGAGAAATGGAAAAACAAATGGAAGAGATGGAAAAAGGAGGTAAAGAAGATATGGAAGATTTAGGAGAGGAAAACGAGAACGAAATGAGAAGCTACAAAGTGGAGCGGAAACCGAAATTGGAAGGCAGCGAAAGTTCCGTTCGTGTTAAGGCCCCAACCTTTGACGGAAAGATGTCTTGGGAAAATTATCTCAAACAGTTCGAAACAGCTGCAAGAGCGAACGGATGGTCTCAAAAAGAGAAGGCAATAAACCTCACCATCGCTCTGAGAGGAGACGCTTTGGATGTTCTTCAGACCATACTAGTAGAGGACACAGACGATTTTGAGCAACTGAAGAAAAGCTTGAACATGCGATATGGTCACGAACACTTGGAGAACTTGCACCGATCGCAGTTAAAGACTCGAAAACAGAAGCGAGAGGAGACACTTCAAGAGTACGAAGTAGATATTGCCCTTCAGCTCCAGAACAAATGATGGAATGTTTAGCTGTTGAAGCATTTCTTGATGGACTTCGTGACCACGAAATGGCAAAGACACTCCGTTTAGCCCACCACAAAACATTAGTTGACATCTTGTCTGCCGCGCTTGAGTATGAAGCGGCTTCGAAAGCTTGTGGAGGATACAGTAAAGTAAGGTCCGTAACGGAAGAGGAAGATGAAAATAAGTTCGACCAATTAGTAAACATGATGAAGAACTTTACTGATAAGAAAAAGAAAAAGACCATCAGGTGCTGGAATTGTGGTGAAATAGGACATGTTCGCAATTCATGTAAACGCCCTGGGGTCACTACGAATCAAGAAACTACTCCACAGGAAAACTAAAACGGGTCGGCCTAGAGGGGGCAGCTTCGACCCGGAACGTTTCCAAAGACCCTCTCATACTAATAGCCTCTTTGAAATGCCGCGACGACAGTGTATATGTAGATGGTGAAGTCAACGGTAAAAAGTATACACTATTGGTGGATACTGGAGCGACCAGAACAATTATACGGCCAACAACTATAAATAGCCGTAAGAAGCTTTTACCAACAAGGCTACGACTGCGAACTGCCACAGGTGATAGAGCTAACATCCTTGGAGAAGTCCAGGTTCAAATAGGAATTGGCTCAGAAAAGTTCACGCATACTGTTATTGTCGCTGATATTGAAGAATATGTCATATTAGGAATGGATGTGATGAACTTACATGGTTTCCAACTGGATTTCAAGAACAGAGTTATCAAAGTCGGTTCTAAAGAAATATTCCTTCATCCATATGAGGACAAAACCGTGCCAGCCGTTGTCCAGGAGGATACTGTGGTACCTGGTAGAAGCGAAAGGATCATAGTGGCCAGACTGCAAGGAACTATTGACGAAGAAATACCTGTGATGATGGAACCATGGAACCATGATGAGGAGGTCGGTCGAGGAATTTTGATAGGAAAAGGATTGGTCACTTCTGCTAAAGAAATTCCGGTACGAGTTATAAATGACAATGATCACCCAATTACGATCAAGAAAGAGACCAAAGTTGGAACCTCCGTACCAGTAACATCTATAATTCGACAGACAACTATTCCCGATAATTCCAACGATAAGTTTGAACAAATGGTGGCGGTTGCTGGTACATCTTTAAACCGAGAAGAGAAAAGAAAAATGAAAGATTTTCTTCATCGGTATCGCAACATTTTTGTACCAAGGGGAGGTAAGACCTCTGCTGTAAAACATAAAATCGACACGGGTGATGCCAAGCCAATTCGTCAATCAGCTAGAAGATTACCACAGGCAAAGAGGCAAGAAGCTGAAAGGATTGTTCGAGAAATGGAAGAAGATGGAGTGATAGAACCTTCTACCAGTCCATGGGTCTCTCCGGTAGTCTTGGTCAAGAAAAAGGATGGAACTACGAGGTTCTGTGTAGACTACCGTCAGTTGAACAATGTTACCAAGAAGGACAGTTATCCTCTACCTCGAATCGACGACACCCTGGATACTCTAGCTGGAAGTAAATTATTTTCTACCTTAGATTTGAAGTCTGGTTATTGGCAGGTAGAAATGGACCCAAGAGACAAAGAAAAGACAGCCTTTACCACCGGTTCTGGATTATTTCAGTTCAATGTCATGCCATTCGGACTATGTAATGCTCCTGCGACATTTGAAAGACTGATGGAGAACGTATTGAGAGGGTTGTCTTGGAAAACGTGCCTGGTCTACTTAGACGACATCATAGTCTTGGGGGAGACATTCGAAGAACATCTGAAAAACTTAGAACATGTTTTTAAAAGACTTCAAGCTGCCCAACTGATGCTGAATCCAAAGAAATGCCAGTTATTCCAAGACAAAGTTAATTATCTCATATTGTCAGCAAGGAAGGCGTGTCTGTAGATAAGGACAAGGTTTCTTCTATCAAACAATGGCCACAACCAACTGATAAACATCAAATAAGAAGTTTTCTTGGTCTATGTACATACTATCGCAGATTTATCAGAAAGTTTTCAGACATTGATAAGCCATTAACACGCCTTACAGAGGAAACGAGAGAGTTCTGCTGGGATGAAAACTGTCAAACGGCTTTTGAAACTCTGAAGAAGCATCTAACCGCAGCACCGATATTAGGCTACCCACAACCGGAAGGAGAATTTATTTTGGATACAGATGCCAGTAATGTCGGAATTGGAGGAGTCCTTTCACAGATTCAAGATGGACAAGAGAGAGTCCTGGGTTATTTTAGTAAAGTACTCTCCAAACCTGAGCGGAATTACTGCGTTACGAGAAGAGAACTTCTGGCAGTTGTGAAATCGGTGGAACACTTCTACCAATATCTTTATGGAAGAAAATTCTTAATCTGGACGGACCATGCAGCCCTAAAATGGCTAATGCAGTTTAAGAACCCTGAAGGTCAAATTGCCAGGTGGATCGAACGACTCCAAGAGTACGACTTTAGGATTGAACATCGAGCTGGGATAAGTCACAGAAATGCAGACTCCCTTTCCAGAAGACCGTGCCCAGAAGAGTGTTCTCACTGCAGTAAGACAGAATTAAAAGAAACTGCAATACTACGAACAACTGTAGTTAACGACGACTGGGCACCTACTAGAATTAAAGAAGAACAAGATAATGATCCTGTTTTAAAGAAAATGAGAGAATGGAAGATAGAAGATCGTCGACCTACTTGGCAAGAAGTGTCAAAATTCTCTACAGTCCTTAAATCATATTGGGCTCAGTGGGAGTCTTTCATTTTGGAAGGTGATTTATTAAAGAGAATAATTGAAAATGATGACGGTTCCGTTAACAGAAAGCAATTAGTTATACCAAAGAGTAGAGTAGCCGAAGTACTGCGACAGTTACACGACAGTCCATCAGGAGGCCATCTTGGTGTCAAGAAAACCCTGCAGAGAGTTCGTGAAAGGTTTTATTGGATGAATAGTTCCGATGATGTTAAGGACTGGTGTAAGAAGTGTACCATCTGTGCTGCTAGTAATGGACCTCAGAAAAGAGGAAAGGCTCCCATGAAACAATATAACGTTGGTAGCCCATTTGAGAGAATTGCTTTAGATATTGCTGGACCGTTCCCCACTACTGAGAATAAGAATAAATACATGTTGGTGGTAATGGATTATTTTACGAAGTGGGTTGAAGTCTACGCCATTCCAAATCAAGAGGCAGCAACTGTCGCAGACGTGCTAGTGAAGGAGTTTATTTGCCGATATGGAGTGCCCTTGGAGATTCACAGTGACCAAGGAAGGAACTTCGAAAGTCAACTCTTTCAAGGAATTTGCGACAATTTAGGAATGAAGAAAACAAGAACTACAGCATTGCACCCACAATCGGATGGAATGGTAGAACGCATGAATAAAACCATTGGCTAATATCTATCAAAAGTAATATCCAATCACCAAAGGGACTGGGACCAGTATATTTCGCTCTTTGCAATGGCTTATCGATCCGATGTCAATGAATCAACAGGTCAAACACCAGCAAAAGTCTTGTTTGGACGTGAGATGAGGTTACCATGCGACCTCGAGTTTGGATGCCGACCTGGAGAGGATATAGCTGGAGAAGACTATGTAATCCAGTTACGAAGAAAAATGGACGACATGCATGATTTGGTTCGCTCCCATCTTCAAGTTGCCAGTGACAGGATGAAGAAACGGTATGATACCCAAGCTATAGAGGGATGTTTCCAAGAAGGTGACAAAGTCTGGCTCCATAACCCAAAAAGACAGAAGGGGTACTCACCAAAGCTACAACAATCTTGGGAGGGTCCATACATCATCAAGAAAAGAATCAATGACGTCATATACCGTATAATAAAGACCCCGAATGGAAAACCTAAGGTAGTACACCGAAACCGACTGGCGAAATTTGAAGGAGATCATGACCAGGAAGAAGAAGTCGTAAATCAAGTCCAAGATACACCGACCTTGCTTTCGAAAAATTTATGGGTGCATATGGAGGTACTGGGAAAGCTAGATACGGTGTGACTATTGAGAAACAGCAAGACCGTTCACACTTCCTGATGACTACTCATTGGCCCATAGCTTTTCCGCCACTATTAGCGACGGCCGAGGATTAGCGTCTGTCTTTCGAAGGAAGTTTGGTCGATTGTCAGAACTTCGAAATCAGTTACCAGCCACTGGGAAGGCTTTGATACTTCGAGATGACTCCCGTTGCCTCTTCTATCTGATTACCAAGAATACCTACCAAGACCAGCCCACTTATTGAAATATATGGGAATCATTACTTAACTTGAGAGAGCACGTATTGGAGTCCAACATACAGAAGCTAACCATGCCGAAAATAGAGTGCAACCCATTGGATTGGAGGGTCATCCGAAATATGGTGGAAGTAATCTTTCAAGATACCGAAGTCCAAGTCCAGCTGACATCAAAGACCATTCCATGTTATTTCCATGCAACTGGAAATTGTAGACGAGGATTCAGTTGCAAGTATCTCCATCCAGTCTCAATTCCTTAAAAGTTCCAGGAGGAACTATCTCTTAAGGAGGGGGCAATGTTGTGCGAGTACGCCCCTGGCGCTATGACCCAGACGCGAAGCAGTCAGATGACGCGAGAATATTCGAGAATATACGGCGCTTGATGAGCGAAGCGGGGAATCTTCGAGACAATTTCCAGAATAGACTGGAATATGCTCGACAATATTTACCTATATAAAGGACCGATTTGAATATTTTGAGTTAGTTAGTTAGTACCTAGTATGTTGTTAGATAAATGCGAATAGAAATATTGTCTTAAATAAATTAAAGTATTGTAAATAAATTGTGTTATATAAATTAAATAGTGTTAGTGATTTAAATAGTATAAAAATAAATTAAAAAGACTAATAAAAATAAATAAACGTTACAGTATCAATTTTCTCAGTTGGAAGTGCACCAGATATTTCTTTCATTACGAGACATGAAAGGGTAATAGAGAAATTACTGTGAACGGCTTGCAGTGTAATAGAACACTGAATTTATATGAGAAAGAACTTGGCCTATTCCGCAAACAGCCAAGTCAGTGTTCTGGCGATGAACACCAAGCTTCTGACACAGCTCTTCAGAAATGAAATTCGATTGGGAGCCTGAATCTAGAAGGGCTCTACACGAATGTGCCTTGCCTTGAGTGTCAAAAACGAGAACAGATACAGTTCCTACCAAAACTTGCGCTTCGACAGAATAATAAGAATAAGAAGCTACTTGAGAATTAGAATCTTGCGATGTTGAAGCTTGAGAATTGAAAACTTGAAGATTTGAGACTTGAGAGTTTGGGATTTGAGAATTTGAGGCATGTTGAGTAGCAGGCATTGTGTGATGGGAAGCAAAGTCAATATGAAAAAGAGTATGATGTTTCATACCACATTTTTGGCATTTACCATATGCACAACTCTTCTTCATATGCCCTGTCTGTGTCTTTTAGCCATTTCAGCTCTTTTGTATACATTAAGTTTTAGAAATTCAGAACAATTTAACACTTTATGTGAGCTTGAACATATCTCACACTTAAGTTCAGTAGAAACAAAAGTTTTTGAATGTTTAATTTTAACGATGCCTTTTTGCGTGACTTCATTTTCACAATGTTTAAAAGAACGGTTTTCTAATATAGTAGCCCGCTTTTTTAAAAAATCTAAAAGATCATTAAATTGGTAAGGTTCATTTTTAACAGATTCCCATTCTTTCTCAGAGTTTGAATCTAATTTACTTATAACAATGTAACTTAGTATTGAATCCCAATTATTTGTAGGTTCTCCCAATGTTGTCAAAGAGCGTAAATTACTAGAAATACTGTCAATGAGAAGTCTTAACTGTTGAGAATTTTCTTTATTTAATTTTGGAAATTCAAATATTGATTTAATATGAAAGTAAATTACCTAATAGACTTTTATTTTCATGCCATGCTACGTCGAAATTATCAGCCGATACAGGAAGAGAACTAATTATTTTTGATGTGCTACCTGAGATAGAGGCTTTCAAGTAGTGAAATTTTTGTATCGGACTGAGAGATAGATTTTTATTAATTAATGATTCGAACGAGTCATGAATATCTAACCATTTATCAAATTCGCCACTAAATTTAGGCAGTTCTATAGTTGGTAATTTGACATTAAAATTTTTAGTTAAAGTATTAGAATCAAGATCACAATTTTGTTTAGAAATAATAGACTTTACTAAAGAGATAGATGCAAAAAAAGTGTCTTCAAATTCTTTTCTAATCACCTCCCCCGGAGTACTAGAGAGATATTGCAAATTCCGTTAGCGCATGCGGTGTGTTATTTACTCCGCGTTAAATATTACGTTTAAGTCTTAACATCGTTTGGAGTGGTACACGTATTGCCATTATGTTTTGAGTTTTATTTACGCGCTGTTTTATTTGGAACTAACCTCTAAAACCATTGTGCTCTGTTTTGATTGAGGATCTTCTGAACATGGATGAGGCATTAGAAGCAGTTATTTTAGCTGGTGCTAATGACGATGAAGTGGAGCAAGTGATTTTGCACAATATTTTCGGCGTGGTTGAAAATTTTCCTGTTGGGGCTGCTGAAGATAGATTCAATCTAAACAATATGCGGACAGAAGATATAAAAATTAATTTCAGGTTCGAAAAAGACGATATCTTCAGACTAGCTGTTGCCTTGCGTATACCAGAAGTAATCAGAACCCAAACACGCAATTCTGTTCCAGGTATGTTAACATACTATCGGCTTCAGAATTGCATATACATTTTCAAACTCAAATCGCTTACATTGAATAGACAGCCTTCTTATTTTCTGTAACCAATCACGGTTTAAATAATAATAAATTTGAAATCAGTTAAACAGTTGTCCACGCCCACATCTTCACTTAGTTTGGAACCCTCGATAATAAATGTTTGTTTAGGATTAAAATCCCTTTTTTTTTATTATATCAGTACAAAAATGCGAAAAAAACCTATTTATTCGAGACATGACCGACCATTGTAAATACACTTAATCATCCAAAACCATTTAATGAAGGCGTTTTAAAAATTGCCATTCCTTTGTTGTCTAAGAAGGGCGTTTTTATAAGTTCGGTAGGTAAACGAAATTCACATTTAACATGTATACAGGCCCGGCTTGGCCCACCGGGACACCGGGACGTGTCCCGGTGCGCCCCCCCAGCAATTGAAAAAATAAATAAATAAAATTGCTCAATATTTTTTAACATATTACCATAATTTGATTTTAACTCTACTCATCACTCGTTCTCGGTTTATAAGTTAAATCATCAAAGAATAACAACTAATTTTAATTTTCCGAGTATTAGACACAGCCATTCAAGTAATGGAAAGAAGATTTGCTAAGCACAAAGACCTTTACCTTGATATTTCCTGGTTTGATCCAAGAAATTTCAAAAAAACAACAAGCCTGCCATTAAAAGCTTTAGACAAACTGTGTGAACATTTACCAGGAATCAACAAAGGAAAACTTCAAGAAGAGCTCGATTCCTTCACTCATGTTTGGCCTAAGTTGAAAGAAAATATTTCTCAACATGACTATAATGAAATTGAAACGAACCATGTAAGTAGAAGTTTGGCTGACGAGTTTCAAGAAGACGAAGATGAAAATGAAGAGTTATCTAAATGTTCCGACGAAGCAAGGTGCACATCATGTATCAAGTGTGTATTTAAAGTGATTTATGATTACAATATGTATTCCTTACAATACACAGAACTGTACAAGGTGTATAAGTATTTGTTGACATTGCCAATGACTCAGGTTACCTGTGAACGGGTTTTCTCTAAACTAAAACTCATCAAAACCAGGTTGAGATCAACACTTACTGATGAAAATCTTGAATCACTCATGCTCATGAGTGTCAAAAGGGACATTCTGAATAATATTAACAATGATTTTGTAATCTCAAAACTATGTGAGACTTCTTCAGTAATGAGGAGATTATTAGAAGTTTAGTTATAAGTACGTATAAGTATCAATGTAAAATCTCAAACTTCAAATATTTAAAACTTAAATGTTCAAGTTAAAGTTTCTATAGCTAACTATAACCATCTACTTACAAAACTTTTAACTACAAAAAATGTTTTTTTTATTTAAAAAATCGTTTTGTGTGAAAAATGTATGAAATATAATAAACAAGTATAACCCTAAAACGTATTTTTCTGCCTATGATGAGTATTATGGAAGCTCAGTTATTACTTTTCCAATAGACACCCTTTGTGTTAATAGTTATGTGGATAATATTCTCAATTCATTAGATAAGAATGAATTCGTCAGATTGGCAATTAGTGTTTTTCAGACAGTCAAATTTATCAAATTAAAAACAACACAAATTCAAATTTGGCTGATTTCTTGCTCATCCTTACGTTGCCGGTACCAATTGTGGCAGCTGAGTGAGTTATTGTGTCACATACAGATCTCCTACAGTTGAATATGTGCAACTTCAGTATGAGGAGCCGAGGACGTGAGCAGTGTAGTGTAGGGAGTATACGTGTATACGGACGGCTGCTCGCAATTCCCCCCCGCCACTCCAATAGTTATATATCTATTCGAGTGGACGTTATAATCTGTTGTAGAAAATAAATGACTTTTTAGTAATTTACATTGTTTTGCATATTAAGATGTGAACAGTAGTCTTCAACAAAATATGTGTTTATAATTATGCTGACATAAAAAAGCCTAAAAATTAAGTTTTTTTATATTTTATTAATGTGGGGAGGGATCCCTCGCTACCTACGAGCCCCAGCGCCCCCTACCGCTCTATTCGTCCACCGCCCCCTAAAGACGCCCAGGCCGGGCCTGCATGTATATGCTATTCTAAAGCCGACTGTACATGCAGTGAATTGAAATAGTGAAATAAAAATCAAATTCCTCTTTAGGAGTCACGGGACTATGTATTTTATTACGAAGACTAGCATATCCTGGGCGACTGAAGGATCTCCAGCTCTTATTTGGCCTGTCTCCCCAATCATTGTCTCAGATAATTAATCATATGCAGAACCTCATTGCCAATAATTTCATGCATTTACTGGATGATTTGCGAAATTTACCATGGCTGAATTTGCAAAGAATGCATATGTATGCTGAAGTATGTGTATCTATATTATTCTAGCATAATGAAATTTTTTAATAGATTTTTTTAGGCTATTCATGGAAAAGGAGCTGCAATTTTAAACTGCTGGGGATTTATTGATGGAACTGCTAGACCAATTTGCAGGCCATCAATAAATCAAGAAGAGTACTATTCTGGTCACAAGAGGTTTCATTGTGTGAAATACCAGTCAGTTATATGCCCAGATTGTATGATTACCAGTTTGAAGGGTGCATATGTAGGACGGAGACACGATGCTGGAATTTTTCGTGAATCCAACTTGTATGCAGAACTGCAGGATGTTGCAGTGTTTCCTGATCACAGGTTTGTTTTATATGGTGACCATTCCTACCCCATTATGGACTTACTTTTATGCCCCTTTCCAAGTCGACAAGGAATTCCTATTTATCAACAACATTTCAATGAATCTATGAGTGCAGTTAGAATAGCTGTTGAGTGGGGTTTCCAAAAAGTCACCAGTCAGTGACTTCAGAAAAAGACTTCAGAAAAAATCAAAAATTACTATTACAAGATATTGAAAGTATGTACAAAGTTGGAATACTTTTGAGCAATTGTCATACAACTTTATATGGCAGTCAGACCAATCAGTTCTTCCATGTAGTGCCACCAGTGCTGGAGGAATATTTAGGAAATTAATTTTTAATGTATATACTTTTAGTTTCAGTTTGAAATAAATATTCAAATTTGCATATGAGTTTCAATACACCCTTTTCTAGTTGATAGTCCATGTATAAAGTTTTGGATAAAAAGACAATATCAATAAATGATTTAATAACTTCACAGGAAACACATAAACAAAAAATAACATTCTATAAAAATAAAGAACAAATAATTATGTGCTAATAGACTAAATTAAACATAAATTAACTTGAAAGTAAAAAACAAATTAATATCACAAAAAAACTATAAATCATTTTGAACTGCTAAGTACAAAAAACTTACAGTACTGTAAGTTAACTCAAAGTAGCAACATTAATAAATTATTTCCAAAGTAAAAAAACATAAATTGGTTAAAGCAGTCTTATTGTATCAGTCTTCATATTTTTGTAACCTCTTCAAAAGTGTGTCCAGAAATGTCTGTTGTGCTGATATGTGAGCTTGTAATTCACTTCTTTGCTTTATATCACATTTAAACCTTTCAAACTCTAATTCATTCTTTTTTTTTCTATCTTCAATCTCCATTTGCACTCTTTTTTCTTCAATCTCAATTCTTCTCTCATCAAGCTTCAATTTCTGCTCTTGCAATTGTAATTCTTTCAATTTTATTTCCTGCTCTTTTTCGTTTTTATTTTTTAGATATTCCATGGCATTTCTTCTGAGGACAACACTTTTATTTTGTCTCCTCCTAGCTATACCAGGTCCTGAAAATAAATATCTCCTTGTAGTTTTATACAAGAATATTAAAATAAAGTAGGTACTGCCTCAATTTTTCACAGCTGATGCAATTGAGTACCTAACAGTTTGCTTACCTGTTGATTTTTTTACTGTTGGTTGGCTTTTTGTGTTTTGGTTTTGGAAAATGACATCTGGAATCTCTACTTCTTCTACACAATTCTCATAAGATAATTAAATTACCAAAATAATCATGTTCCCTTGATATTATTATTTCTTCAGAAATTCCACTGCAATCCTCACTATTCACTATGAAAGCATCTATTGCAATGTTTTCCCTGGTTTGTCGGCCTAACTCAGCAATTTGTTTTTCTTTGGAAATAACTTTTGTTTTTTTGTTAGGCATTGGAAATTCTGCACATAAGTCAGAGATTTCTTGTAAAAGAGTATCCTTTTCAGTGTACATTTCTTCTGTGCCACTTCTGAAAAGTATAGAGTATATATAGAATACAGAAACCATTGGCATCTTTTAAATAAATAAGAAAGATAATGATCCTACCGGAATTTGTCACCATTAGATTTTTTCTTCCATAATGTCAAAAGAAGCATTACATGATTTTTCAATGTGCGAATGGCAAATTCTTTTCCCGTCACTGATTTTATGTTAGATTGAATTGAACTCCAGTTCTCCGGATACTTAAGAGGATTTTGTCCAACAAATTCGCGTAACAAACATAAGTCGCCATCCGACGTAAATCTCAACCTTTTTGATGACATATTTTGTGATATTACGAAAATATATTATATACAAACACTTCACTTAATAAAATAAACAAACTACCACAAATCATATCAAGCCACATACTTACTTAAAAACAACGCCATGGTGTACATTTTAAAATTAATTCACAAATATTTTTTTATATGTGGCGTATGCTGTATTATTGATATTCTTAACATTTATCAATAATTTACATTATTACTTCAATAGTTGGTCTAGTCTATTTAATAAATCAAAACAAAATGTAACTTTAATATGTCAATCTGACGATGATTTTGATTGAAACAGCTGCCATTACCTTAAAAATATTAAATTTTGTCAATATACTGTGGAAGCTTGTATTTTGTATTAATTTGTTTAATGTTAATGTATTTGAAGTTTAATAAACTTTTAAAAAGCAAACATGTTGATTAAGTTACCTATTCCGTTTTTATTAATAATTTTTCTAACACTCATTAATAGTAAAATCATATATTATTTAATTATGTATTTGGATTGGGATTTAATTCTTTTGGGTATTAATTTAAATTATTTAAAAACACTAAACACAACCCCTCCTTTAATTGTACTTTTTTATTTAAAATAATATATAATTCCTATTTTTAACAAACACTGTAAGTGTAATTAATTTTATACTACATGTAATTAAATTTTGTAGTTCCCTATTATTTTCCTCTTTAATTAATAAATATTTTTTCGCAAATTTTTGGAATTATGAATTTAAACATAAAAATTTTAATTTGGATCCTTCTGGGCAAAGCCGGTACTTAAAGGTAGTCTACTATGGCGGCGCCCTATATTCCGGCTGTCGGACCTCTCTCTTGCGCGGTATATTGTTTTTAAGTATGTGTATCAAGCAAACTACCTACAACTTAACCTCGAAAGTAAAAACAAACACATCTGTCGCTTCCGATCAGCTACCGGAACTATCCGATTCAGTCCGACGTAGGATAGCGCAACGTTTTACGTGTGGTGTTGTTCTGCTGTAAATAACGTGATGCGCTAACAGTATTACCACAACGTGTCTCTCGAACTTATTCTGCGCATGCTCAACTGTCAATATAACGCCTACGGTATTAACGCCGCACAGGATTTGTCACAGCAATATCTCTCTAATATCTTCTACAATACAATCTATTTCATCTTGAATACTTTCAAAATCATCAAGTAAATTTTGAGCTTTATTTAAACGAGTTTGTAGTTCCGCAATCGGAATATTATCAACTGAATTTTGAACTGAAGTAACGTAATTATTGAAATTAGTTAATTTAGCTTTAACAGTTTTACGTTTTTTACATAGTTGATTGAGAGCGGACATATTTTATTATCAAAATAAAGTGAATAGAATAAACAAGTAAATCAAATAGAAAGAATACCAAACGTTTATTGTATAATAGGAAGGAATGTAATGTACTTACAGTCACCCACTTGGACGGTTGAAATCTTGCAGGTGTTTAACGATGACATCGTAGCATTCAACTTGTATCACGAGGGTTGAAAGTTTCAGGGATGAATTCACTTTTAATTTCGATTTTTACTGAATATACTATATACTGATAATAATCGGGTCGATGGACCATATGTGAAGAGATCAGCAATTAGTGGACTGTATATTTTGCTTTTCTTGATAATATGTGTGTATAAATAAGTATTAGAATTATATATAGCGACATTAATCTTTATTTATTAGTGTTTACAGATTGACTGCTAACCTGCTAATGTACAACTGGCGTTACAATTTACAATGTTAGTGGTTGTGTAAGGAGGGTGGGAACGCAGTCCCGTAGTTAAAATAAATTTATATGGACTATGAATATATAAAAAATATTGTAAATTATAACAATTAGCGTCCTAACAACACACCATTTATTATAAAATCATTGAAACTGCAAACAAGTTCGTACGAACTTGGTTGGTCAAATATAAGAGGGCTTAATAAGAATTTCTTATGGATGGTTTGGTAATGATCAGCTTCCGTTTTCGGAGTATAATTACTGCTTTTCCCAGCACGAATCTACTGTCGACATACATTTTAATCTGGCAGCACTACCTATGCTTAGTATATCATGATACAACTAAATACAAACATTACAAACTGTGTTTATTTGTATCATGCTCCTGTCCTGACGTTATCAATGGGCGCGTTCAGCCACTCTAGCACAAAGTTAGCGCTGGCAGTGGCGCTATGTGAAGGCGCTTGAAGGTGGCTGAACGTCTATGCTTGGTGATACTACATCATATAAAGTTAATTTTCACCTATTATGTTTCCCCCTACATTAAATTATACAGTTGCATATAAATTCATCGTCATATTTAAACTTTATACTCTAACCTTCCGTAGCTACAGTAGTTGAAATATTATAGATTTCTTGAATTCGCAATCTGGAAGTTCTAGGAACCGTATTACAGTTAAAACGCTTTTTTGTATGGTTTTCAACTAACTGTCTTGCCAGTGTTTCTAAAAATATTTTCCTTTGAATTTTTTTATCTGTATTGTTATTTTCATATATAATGTAAGAATTAATACCTGTTATATTCAACAGGCCATAGAAAAGAACTAGAGGCCAGCGGCGGGTAATCCTAGCGCACTTATAAGCTGCGTATAACTTGTCAACCGTATCCACTCCGCCTTTTGGTCTTGTTATAGTCGATTACAATCGATAGTTTTCCTGTTTCCCTATCAGTGGAGTCGTCAAGATGCAAGTTGAAAGAAGAAATACATTTTTTCGTGGTTTGGGGATATAGGATACTAAGGTACCTACTTTTGTCTTCAAATGCGAACATAGTCGTCTTTTCGGGCCTCTTTATCATCATATCTGGTGGTATTTGCGGTTTATTTTTTCTCAAAGTAGCTATAAGTGTCAGTTTATGCTCTTGGTATATGCTAATGGAATACTTGAAAAGAAGTTGTCTGTAGTGAGATTCCGATTAGATCCAGAAATTGGTTGACATCTTGGCAATAGAAACATATTCGATGGGTTTACATAAAATGGCCCCTTTGGTTTGTGACCAACATATATTTTCATTTTCGCCGTATAAAACATTTTTGATTCTACTAATGCATACACTTTTAGGCCATATTTGTTGGGTTTCGTTGGTATACTCGTATATACTCGAAACCCACATCTTCCTCTGAATGCCCATAACATTTCATTGATTGTTGTTCGAAAGACAGAAGAATTTTGGTAGGTTATTGTTCAAATCTTCAAAGAACTTTCTAATTACTGCCAATTTATCAAATTCTTGCCTTGCAGGTCGTTAAGACGAATATTTCGAAGCAAAAATTTAAACCTGGCCAACCTAAACATTTCTAAACCCATACCGACTGATCTCAATAGATCAGCAGTATTTTGAAATTTGCTTTTCATTACACCACCAAGATATAAAAGCCCCAGAAATGCTTTCAGTTCATCAACATCTGTCGTTCTTACTGTTCTATATGTTTCTGAATAATTTTTTGCCACGATATATTTGTTGGTGTAAAGAACAATATTTTGTAACATTGCATCTGTAATAAATAAACTCCAGATTTCGATTGGGTTTTTTTTAATTTTAGCTTCACCCTTTACTCCGGTAACTTTGTTACGATATTATGGCGTCGGTGATAATGTTTTCTCCACTTGCTTCCATCTGTTCCCATCATGCAAGGTATGCTAGTTTTTCTTCCCTGTTCACAGCTTCCATACTTCCATTTAGTTCGTTAACTGTTATGTCTTGTTCATTGTAGGAATTTTCTTCTTGAATCTCAAAATTGTCCCCAAACTTGAGTCGCTATCTTCTGCTACGACTACGTCCCTTTCAGCTTCACCAAACATACGTTGTAGTCGTCTTTGTTCTTCTTCATAAGTCATTTTAGTGGTGTGGTTCCACTAAATATAAAATTTTATTGTAA
This sequence comes from Ophraella communa, assembly GCA_035357415.1. NCBI lineage: Eukaryota > Metazoa > Arthropoda > Insecta > Coleoptera > Chrysomelidae > Ophraella > Ophraella communa. The sequence goes on along the minus strand of CM068991.1, from coordinate 21,336,586 downwards.
AAAAAAAACTTTATATTTTAATACATTTCTTTAAAAATTACTGTATAAAATGATATGAAAATTATATGACAATCTTTTTTTCAACTCCTCGTTTTTTTCTTGTTCTTATCAATAATCTCCCTAGCGACGTTCCTCTGGTGATTCTCCAGCTTCCTGCCTCCTTGGATCCTTTTTTCCTCTTCTTTTTTATCAGAGAGAACTGGCATTGACAGGAAATGCCAAATGACTGTCACTCAAGAAAAATTGCATATAACCATATAACCACAAAATAAAATAATGTCATAAAACTGTCAACTTGAAATAACGTCAAAATATGATTAGAATGTAAGTCAAAAGTGATAGGAGTCATTTTTGTGTGCTCGTCGTAACCAGACAAGTGCACCACAGTCATATTTATGGAAATCTCTAAAAACAATTAATAATTAGTACAATTCTTTCAAAATAAAACAAAAATGTAACTTACCCCAAAAGATACACCACCACTAACATCCGTCTCAGAGACCGAAAACTTAATAACACACGCTACAACAATTCACCTCCACTGTAATTTTGACACTGAGTCCAGAGTCCACTACTTACTACTACTAGCCCTAGAAAATCAGCTGTTAAGAATGGCCAAGCGCGTTAGCGATTTCTTCGGGAATAATCGGAAATTTCCTTAAGCGTCGGTCTCACAGACGGCGTGTTAACTACGGAAGGCTAAGAAAAATCAAATATAGAAAATTTCACTTAACTTAGTGCTTATAATATTTGGTTGTTGTTGTTGACATATCGAACCGCTGACCTACTTAGCGGAAAATAAATTCGCTGGAAAAAATGGCGATCGCTAGGGCTAGTGCTGTCACTTAGTGGTCAATTTCGCCCTAGCGTGGCTGAACGCGCCCTATGCTCCTGACAACATAAGCGTCACAATTTAGGGATACAACATCGTTCGTTAAAAACATCGATGTTTTGGAAAGTGTAACATCGATGTTGAAATGATCGATGTTTATGAACGATACATCGATATTTTTTAAAATGAGAGAAAAAAGGTTTGTTTCTCAATATAGAATTTAAAAACACTTGTTTTAACAATCTACTGCCAAGCAATCGGTTTCTTTCTTGAGTTATTATATGCTTTTCTAATCTAAGGCTGCAATAGTGTATCGTTCATAATGAACGATGTATCGATGTTTTCTTGTTGTTTAACATCGATGTTAAAACATTGATGTATCATTTGCATTCCCAGTAACCATTTCAATTTCTATTTCTATTTCTAGGTGCATTCTGGTGCATTCGAAGTTTAGCTTCCAAAGCGAAAGGTTCGAAAAGTGAAGTTTTCTGTCAAGGTGAGTTGAGCATTGACAACAAATTGCTGTCGATATTTAATTATACAATTATATTTATATACATCTTTCTTCCTTTATTTTTAACTGGCTTCTGATTGATTCTTTGACTAACTAACTTAATAAGGGTTTTAACCCTCTTTTCCTCTATGGATGAGGAAAAAGAGGATTCTTCTCCCCGTTTACACCTGAAAATATCCCAATACCCAAGAAATTAACATTATAAATTCTTTACAACAGTTTAAAAATGAAAAAGAGCAAAAAATTAATGTTTATAACGATAAAGATAATGGCCCGTTTTTTGTATATATAGAGTCAACAAATTTAACAAATTTTTAATTTAAAATTAAATGATGTAAAAAAATAAGTAGCAAAGGTTTAAATCGAACAGCAGTAGAATTTATTAGTTATAAAACAGCTAATGACTTTTTAAAAAACAAAATATTATTAGAGCAAGGATACAAAATTTTTATACCATACAACTTTGTTTCATGTAAAGGAAAGACACAGATATTAGCGAAAAAGAATTATTAGAAAATTGTAAAACGGTGAATAATATTAAAATATTAAATGTAAAAAGACTTAACAGAAAAGTAATTAAAGATAAAGTAGTTTCTTAGGAACCCAGAGGAACTGTTCTTTTTACCTTTGCAGGTGTTCTGTTACCTATAAAACCATATATGTATATAAACTTCCCAGACCAGTAAACATTTATATTGCTCCAGTAACACAATGTTACAATTGTCTAAGATTTGATCATATCTAGGACCAACTGCAAAGGAAAAGAGATGTTTTAACTGTGGGGAAAATAAACATACTGAGGAATGTGACACTAAATGTTTTTATTGTAAAGGTTCACATAAATCTACAGATAAAAATTGCCCAGAATTTACAAGACAAAAAATATAAAGGAACTCATGGCTTACGAAAATATGACTTTTTTTAAAGCTAGTGAAGCTATACCTAAAAAATATTTAGAAGCTGATAAGTTTATTTATAATCCTAGAGACTTTCCTTCATTACCAAACAAACACTTCAAAGAAGGTCATATAACAAACAACCAAAACAATAATAATTACATAGAGCCCACACAAAGAACTCATAACTTTAAAGCTACTACTATAAAACGTTCATTCCAACAAACTGTAGCCAACCCAGTAAGTAAACGTAGGGTGATTCATAAAAGTTTTGATAAAAAAGCACACGATGAAAATTTATACTTTCCCAATTCCAGACCAGAAAAATACTCCACATTTTCCCCATCCCAAAGTAAAGCATCAAACAGGACCCTTTTAGAATCCCAACAAACCCTCACAAATTAATAAAAATAAATCAGCCTGGGGAACCAGTGCCTTAGATAACAATTATAGACAAAGTGATGCGAATCCTCCACAAGATTTCATAAATTCCTTAATGACCTTCATTAATTCATCCCCCAATAACCTTAATATTATCAAAAATCTCATATCGATCCAAGCAAACTTAAACACACACTTAGATCTTGACGAATCCGAATCAGACTAGAAACAAATCAAAAAATGGATAAAAAAATAATTAAAATCATACAATGGAACATAAGAAGCGTTAAAGCAAATAGGGACGATTTAATTAACCTCATATCTTAGGAAGACCCAGATATCATACTTATTAATGAAACATGGTTAAAACCAAATGATAAATTTGTTATACAGTTGACAGAAGCAAACATGAACCCTGGGTGGGCGTGTCCTTGTCGCTGTAGTTGTATTTTCATCTCACTTATGCAGCCACTAAAATTGATATTATCGTTAACATTGGCTCGTGATTGGCTGATTGTGATAACCTTGAAATTAGTTGGCATATTTTCCGCGGACCATGTTTGCTTCTGTCGACTGTACATTTTTATAATATAATTAGGCAATATAGAGGGCAAGATAGGAATGATGGATATGGTGAGGTAGTAACATTCATTAAAAAAACTATTAAATTCACCACAATTAAAAAATTCAATTCAAACCAAATCCAATACATAGCATTAAATGTTGGTAACTTATCTTTAATAAACATATATGCAAGTTCAAATAATTCCATAACACCTATTTTCCTAAACTCTATGATAGAAAGCACACATAACCAAAAAATCATTATTATGGGTGACATGAACTCCCATCCCCCTTCTAGGGGATAAATGTATAACTAATAAGGGTGGGAAAAATATTTTTGATTTTACTTTTGACATACAATTAACAATTCTAAAAGATGGAACGCCTACTTTATTTCAAAACCATAACAGAAAAAATAACAGTGCAGTAGATCTAACCATAATTAGCAGTGAGTTATCAATATATTCTACATGGGGTGAAATAAAAGATTGCAGTAATGGTAACCACTTTCCAACATTTATTAATATCGATTTTCAGGGAATTAAAAAGACAGAAAACATTTTTATAAAAAAATACAAAACACGTAATATAATAGCGGCAAATTGGGAAATTTATTTTAACGAAATATAGATGAAAATTTAAATTATCAAGATTTAATATTAATAATTAATCAGGCAGCGGATATAGCAACCCCTAAGAAAAATACGAGAACACAAGGGAAACCAGTAAATTTATGGTGGGATGAAGAATGCTCGCAATAGGTAGAAAATCGTAAAAACGCCATAAAATATTTCAATGAATTTCCTACTTTAGAAAATTACATAAAAACTAAACATACTATAGAACAAACTAGACGATATCTTAGAATTAAAAAAGACAAAAATTTCAAATATTCTGTGAATCACTAAACAAAGAAGCCAATACTACTTACATTTGGAATAAAGTCAAAAAATTTTCAAATTATAATAAGTTTAGTACGTCCCATATCCTCTCAAACAATATCAAAAAAGAAATCCTGTTTAATATGTCCTCAATTTACATTGACCCGGATTTTACTCTAACACATTTCAAAAAAGGGAATTTTTACTTTAACAAAATTAGAATCAGCCCTTAAATACAAAAAACATTCCGCCCCCAGTATAGATGACATATCATACTTAATGCTCAAAAACCTTCCGTATAATGCTAAACAGATTCTTATAAAAATCTTCAATGAATGTCTAAAAGGCAAATCTCTCCCATTTGAATGGAAAAAATATAATGTTCCGAACATATTAAAATGTAACCAAAACCCACTGATACCAGAAAGTTATAGACCAATATGTAATATATTGCTTGTTTTATATATTATTCCTTGGTCCGGAATTGTCCCAAGTAATCAAACACGACTTAAATTGAACACTTTTTTATTCAACATCAAAATGACTGACATTAATATAAAAAAAATCTGTTTATTGACTACCGTCGTCAACCATGATACAATCAAGCTAGGCGCACTATATATAACACGCCCCTTTTTGAATAAAAGAAAAACTATAAGTCAAGCTTTTCGGGAGGCTTGACCACTCGTCCACTTCGTGTCATGTTTTTATCCGTTGGAGGTATAATACTGCGTCTTGTGGCTTCAGTTACTTTGGGTTGCTCTTTTGGTTGTTCTTTGGTTTCATCTTTTACAGTCTCTAACTCCTTGTAGGGTCTAAGAAGTACCCTGTTTCTCCGGTATTCGGCACCATCATCTGTTTTGATATTGTAATCATTTGGTCCAGACTTGTTGATTACTATCGTCTGCTTCAATGCTGTACTTTGGCTGCAGTACTTCTAAACTCGTTGGTAATGTTATTCTTAGCCTTCGCCCCATCAACAGCTGGCTTGGGCTTTGTGTTTCCAATTTCGGTGTAACATTGTAGTTTAATATGGCTAGAAATGGATCTTGGCCATTTTGTATGAATTTTACCAACAATCCTTTTACTGTTTGCATGGCACGTTCTACCATGCCATTGGACCTTGGATAGTGAGGACTTGATGTATTCAAAGTTATGTCATACTTTTCAGCAAACATCCTGAAACTAGCCGAATTGAATGGTGGTCCATTGTCAGAAAAGATCTCCTGCGGTAGTCCATTTATTGCAAATATGTTCTTTAATTAAGGATAATAAAAAATTCTTCGTTTTAACAAAACTTCCAATATTTATTTAAAAATTGCTTTTTTAAAAGACTCAATGACAGCTGTTTCGCTATGAAGCATCGTCAGATTGACATTTAAGTTACATTTTGTTTGTTTGTAGCTAGGTACCTGATGTTTAGGTAGTATTAAGGCTAGACCAAGTATGGAAGTAATAAGATATAACAATATTAAAGCCTAGATGTTATTAGACCTAAGGGATTATCCTGGATGTATTTCCCTCTAAGATCAGTATAACTGTGCAATGATATAGAAAAACCAGGAAAAAACTATACCATGCTGATCTTTACAATAACTTAATATATTTGTGTTACAATTACGTCTTATCTATGTATAAAATGAAGACTCAATCAAAGCAAACACTTTAATAGTGGAGAACTTCCAAGATTTATTTGTTCATTAACAACTTTAAATTGTGGATTAGCTAGATGTCTTTTTATTTCAAGTTCTTCAAGGAAATCTAAATTTTGTTTTTATCACATACACACTTGTATTGTATTTGGATGGCATTGGTCTATAAGAGTGAAGTTGGGTGTTCAAGTAGATGTTTTGCATAATTTGACTTATCTGGTTGTTTTAATCTATATGCTCTTAAATGTTCATTGAATCTTACTTCAAATTTTCTTTGTGTTTGACCTATGTATACAGCATACTATTTTCGAAAACTAACTTTGTAAACACCAGATTTTTTATTTTGGATAATTTTGTTTTTACATTTAACAATTTTGTACCAACATTATTTTGTATTTTAAATGCTGATGTTGCGGAAGATATTATCTTTAAAATAGTATTGGAAATATTTCCACAATATGTAATATTTTTATAACTTTTAATTTCTTTTGTTTGTTTAGGAAATATTAGTTGTAGTGCCACTTTCTGTTCTTTTTATTAATTAATGTATTTATCAAATGAATTGGGTAGCCATTAGATGTAGCTATTTGTTTTATGATATAAATTTCTTTATCAAAGTTAATTTTGTCCATTGGAATTGAAAATGCCCTATGTATCATAGAATTATAAGCTGCTAATTTATGTGTTATAGGATGATTTGAATTATATGGTATGGTTACATCTGTTTGTGTTGGTTTTCTGTATATTGAATAATTTAGTAAATTATTAACTTTTTCAATTTTTAAATCTAGAAAATTAATTGAATTATTTTCTTCAACTTCTAAAGTAAAATTAATTTTAGGATGCAAGGTATTAATATATTAATATTTATAACTAGAATTAAAGATTTTGTTTTCTTTAATTCTAGTTATAAAAACAATATTGTATTTTGGTATAGATATGTTGATGATGTGTTAGCAGGATTTGTAGGTAGCGAACGACGATTAGATATATTTTTTAATTATATTAATACCTTGCATCCTAAAATTAATTTTACTTTAGAAGTTGAAGAAAATAATTCAATTAATTTTCTAGATTTAAAAATTGAAAAAGTTAATAATTTACTAAATTATTCAATATACAGAAAACCAACACAAACAGATGTAACCATACCATATAATTCAAATCATCCTATAACACATAAATTAGCAGCTTATAATTCTATGATACATAGGGCATTTTCAATTCCAATGGACAAAATTAACTTTGATAAAGAAATTTATATCATAAAACAAATAGCTACATCTAATGGCTACCCAATTCATTTGATAAATACATTAATTAATAAAAAAGAACAGAAAGTGGCACTACAACTAATATTTCCTAAACAAACTAAAGAAATTAAAAGTTATAAAAATATTACATATTGTGGAAGTATTTCCAATAAAATATCAAAAATAATATCTTCGGCAACATCAGCAATAATATCATTTAAAACACAAAATAATGTTGGTACAAAATTGTTAAATATAAAAACAAAATTACCTAAATTAAAAAAATCTGGTGTTTACAAAATTAATTGTCCAAAGTGTAATGCTGTATATATAGGTCAAACACAAAGAAATTTTGAAGTAAGATTTAATGAACATTTAAAAGCATATAGATTAAAACAACCAGATAAGTCAAATTAAGCAAAACACCTACTTGAACATCCAACCTCACTCTTTCACACCAATGACATCCAAATACTACACATTTGTAATAAAAAACAAAATTTAGATTTCCTTGAAGAACTTGAAATAAAAAGACATCTAGCAGATCCACAATTTAAAGTTGTTAATGAACAAATAAATCTGGGAAGTTCTCCACTTTTAAAGTGTTTGCTTTGATTGAGTCTTCATTTTATACATAGATAAGACGTAATTGTAACACAAATATATTAAGTTATTGTAAAGATCAGCATGATATAGTTTTTTCCTGGTTTTTCTATATCATTGCACAGTTATACTAATCTTAGAGGGAAATACATCCAGGATAATCCCTTAGGGCTAATAACATCTAGGCTTTAATATTGTTATATCTTATTACTTCCATACTTGGTCTAGCCTTAATACTACCTAAACATCAGGTACCTAGCTACAAACAAACAAAATGTAACTTAAATGTCAATCTGACGATGCTTCATAGCGAAACAGCTGTCATTGAGTCTTTTAAAAAAGCAATTTTTAAATAAATATTGGAAGTTTTGTTAAAACGAAGAGTTTTTTATTATCCTTAATAAGATGGACTTCCAAAAAGTAAGGGTTAGTACAATCAATTTAATGTTCTTTAATGTTGATATAACACTTTCCGCTGTTTTTGACATCAATTTGTTGACTACAACACATTTTGATAAATAGTCCACGACTACTAAAAAGTTTTGATTTCCATGAGCTTTAAAATCGATTCCAATTTTTTGCCATGGTAGCTCGGGACTGGATGATTGGTGAGTGGTTCTTTGGTGTTGCTTCTGGCATATTCTTGGCACGTCTTGCAGGCAAGTATATAGTTTTCGATTTCACTGTTTATACCAGGCCAATATATCGCTTCTTGGGCCAGTTTTTTGCAGGATACCACTCCTTGATGCGATTTGTGAATTAAATCGAGAAACTCACTTCTCAAATTTTGCGGGATTATTATTCTTTTCTTGTAGAACAACACGTCCTTGTGGTAAAAGATATCGTTTCGAATATTCCAAAACCGTTTCGCTTCAGGCTCCACATTTTGTTTGTGTTGAGGCCACTTGTTCAGTGTATAATCTACAACTTTCTGTAAGACCGCATCCTTCTTTGTTTCGTTTTCCAGTCGCTCTTTGTTTTTCTGCGATGTTGACAATATGGCGTAAACCATCAGTTTTTTGTCCAAATATGTTGTCTCGACAACATCTTTTGTCGGATCTCTGCTCAATGCGTCTGCAACTTGCATTTTCTTGTCAGTCATACCTCAGCATTCTGATTGCCATTCGTTGTAATCTTGGAGAGAGTTCATCCAGTGGCTTCTTCAGTACTCCAAGTAACGGTCGGTGGTCTGTTTGTAGATTGAACTTCCGCCCATAGAGATAAAAATGGAACCTTTCACATCCAAACACCAACGCTAACATCTCTTTTTCGATGTGATTGTACCGCTGCTGGGTTGTATTTAGTTAGACCGATGCATATTCTACAGGATGTTGTTCTTGGAGCAGCACGGCTCCCAGTCCATACGGACTCGCATCTACTGCAACAGTTGCCGTTTTTTGTAAATTGTAGAAGTTCAAAATCGGTGTTGTAGTTACCAAATTCTTTAACTTCTCGAAACATTTCTGTTCGTTGTTTGTCCAAACCCATTCGATCTTTTCACTTAGCAATTTCCTAAGTGGTGCTGTCTCTTGCGACAAATTCGGGATGAATTTGGCTAGGTACACTATCATACCCAGAAATCTCTGCAATTCCTTCTTGTTCTCAGGAGTCGTCATGTTTCGTATTGCATTTGTCTTTTTGTCATCTGGAGCGATGCCACTTTCGCTTATTTTGTGCCCCAGAAATGTCACTGAATTCAAGCAGAACTTCGATTTTTCCAGGTTTAGTGTCAAACCACTTTTCTGGATCCTGCTTAAGACACTTCTTAGGTTTCCATTGTGCTCCTCAATGGTCTTTTCAAAGACTAGCACGTCGTCAATGTATGCAATAGCCCCATGTACCCCTTCGAGTGTCTCGTACATAAATCTTTGGAAGATTTCCGGCGCTGCGTTTAACCCATATGGTAGTCTCAGGTATTTGTGGCTATCGTGCATAGCTTTGAGCTCTGTTCGCTTAACGGTATTTGCAGAAATGCTTGCGACGCATCCAACAATGTGAAGTACTTGGCTCCTGTTAGCTCCGCGAATAACGATTCCGTTGTGGGTATGTGGAAATTTTCCCTTTTTATGTATACATTTAGTCTCCTTGGATCCATACATATTCTTATAGCACCGTTTGATTTTGTTGCCAAGACAATTGGATGTACCCAGTCTGTTGGTTCCTCCATCGGTACTAATATTTTATCAGCTACTATTTTGTCCAGCTTGTCTTTGACCTTGTCTTTTAGGGCAACCGGTATTTTCCTGGCAGCACATCCCTGTGGTATTGCGTCATCCTGTAAGGTTATGTGGTAGGTTTTGTCTACTTTGCCCAGCCCTAAAAAAACATCAGAATATTCTGTAAGGATTTTGTCGACACTTGTGTTTTTGTGTATTTTGTTTATCACATTACGCTTTTTATAATAATAATAATAATAATAATAGCATGAATCATGCCAAAACTCGAAGCGGCCTCTAGTCCAAGGATGGAGCATTGTGTCTTCGACTTAAGAATATATAACGGTAATTGCACCGTTTTGCCCCCAAACTCACATGCGCAGTTCATTTGTCCCAACACATCGATCTTGTGACCCGAATACGATGACAAAACCGCACTTATCTTTTTTGGATTACCTTCAGTCAAGTTCAGTTTTTTCTAGTCATTGTAGTTCAAAATGTTCACTTGACTACCAGTGTCAATTTTCATGTTTATGTCACATATTCCAATTTTGATCACTTCACTCCAGTCCACTGAGTTCACTGAATTGCTGATTGTCCAAACAATTTGTTGCTCCTCGTCATCTGATTGTGTGTCATCACCATTGTCATTATTTTCCTGGATGTCATTGACAATCTTGCTCCGGCACATTTTCCTGTAATGTCCTTTTTTGTTGCATCTGCTGCAAACTCGATTTGTCGCTGTGCATTTTCCTTCTGCGTGTTTATAACCACAAGCACCACAAGGCTTCTCCGTGTGTTTCTTTTGATTGTGAACAGGTTTGTTCTTTGCAGGTTTGTTCTTTATCACACACACTCGTTTTGTATGTTAACACTGGCTTCCATTGCCCTGCAGATCTGTACAGCTTAGCTTAACTGTAAGTCTGATTTTTGGAGCAGTTTTTCCTGTGTTTGTGCGTCCAGGATCCCGATGACCAGGCGATCCCTGATAAGCATGTCCTTATCGCTGAATTCACAGTTTGAAGCTAGTTGTCGTAGTGCTGTAACATACTGGTCAACAGTTTCACCCTGAAGCTGCACTCTCTTGAAAAACTTGAAGTGTTCGTACACAACATTTTTCGCTGGATTGCAGTATGCGTCGAATTTTCCAAGAATTGTGTCCAGTTTTTCCTCATCCTCGCCCTGAGCGTACTCGAATGTGTTGTAGATGTGCAGGGCTTCGTCACCAAGATGGTTGAGTAATATTGCTATTTTCACCTTGTCAGGCTTGGTGTCTTTGCCACTAGCGAGTAAATACAGTGTGTATTTTTGCTTTCACAGCTTCCAGTTGTTGGCCACGTTCCCCGTAAACCTCATCTAGTTCGGTGCTCTACTTGATTCACCGATTTTTCCTTTTTTCTTTAAAAAAAAATTGCTGACCTTGTTTCCCAAGACTGATTTTCGCGATAACCGCTGCCACCATGTAATATATTGCTTGTTTTATATATTATTCCTTGGTCCGGAATTGTCCCAAGTAATCAAACACGACTTAAATTGAACACTTTTTTATTCAACATCAAAATGACTGACATTCATATATGATAGTTCTGTTTATTAACTACCGTCGTCAACCATGATACAATCAAGCTAAGCGCACTATATATAACAAAATAGGGCAAAAAAATAGTATGGGTAAATTCTAGAATAGTGCCCCCAAATGAATTTCCCCACTCATACATACGCTGTGCAAAAAATTGTCGAAATTCATTTGGGGGCACTATTCTAGAATTTACCCATACTATATATAACAAAATAGTTCTCCCATCTTGTATCCTAAAAACTCTAGAAATTATAATCAAAAATTATAATTAAAAACACACAGTCTGGCTTCAGAAAAGGTAGAGGAACAGCGGATAATATAGCTCTCTTACATTCCACCATATTAGAATCATTTGAATCATCTCAATCAGTATTACCAACCTTCTTAGATGTCAAATTGGCATATGATAATGTCAACATATACAAGCTATATAAAAAATTAATCCTATTAAAAATCCCTATGGAATTAAATAACATTATATACAAAATTCTTCAAAATAGACTCATATATACAAGATCAAATGAAGGAGAATGGATAGGCCCATTTCTGGAAACTAAAGGCCTACCCCAAGGTTCCCCCCTCAGTACAATTTTATTCAACATATATATAGGGAATATATTGAATACTTTTACAAAAGAAGTCAACATCAATGGGTACGCAGATGACTTAGTTGTATATATTAAAGGTTCTTCTATTAATCAAATGGTTATGAAAATGAACAAAACATTGCAACATATTCAAAATTGGCTTGAAGACCACGATTTGACCCTATCAACACACAAATGTGAAGCAGTATGATTTACAAAAGGATATAGGAAAAGTCACCCACCAGTAATCAAACTTAACAATACAAACATTAATATGAAAAATCTCAAACTTGCACTAATAAACTCAACACAGTATTTTATGAAGGATTAAGAACATGTTTAGGCTGCATGAAATCCACTCCTCATTTGGCATTATTGGCTGAATCACTACAAATAGATCTAGAACACCGGAGATTACTGTTAGCAAGCAAATTCTTAGCTAACATCATTACTTTAAAAAACCACCCTCTAATCCTAACACTTTTTAATTTGCGCAAAAAACTCATAAACAAACCTAATTTTTTCAGAGAGAAACATGTACCATATTTAGTCACAGTATTAGAATACTTTTTCCCCTACTTTATAAAAACATTTAAGAGTAATAACTATCTATGTTATGAACTAGACTATAATACACTAATGAACGCAATCCAAACTATAAATTTAAATATTAATAAACATGACACTATGATTAAAGAAAAATGTCCGTTAAACACAGAAAAGTTTAGAGATGAGTACACTTTTATATATTCAGACGCATCAAAAAATAACAATAAGGTAGGTTATGGTATGAGCATCCCCTACGAATAAAGAATAGAAAGGAAGGAATGTTGTCATATTTTAATTTAGCAAATAATCGCGACGGAAGTCGGCCATATTGAAGAACCAAATATGACTCATTCGAATCGTGACATTTGACATGTATAGTTTTTTTCATGCTGTTTTATATATTATTTTCTGATTTAAGTAATTAATCCAACTCTTGAATGGGAATTACTTTTCATCTGTAGGGTTCTATTTATCTGAATTATTAAAAATTAACAAAATATTTTAATGACAACCACATTGTTATCATAGACGTTCCTTTATTTTTTATATAGACCAACTAAGTCAACTATTTATAATTACCTGCTTAGAAGTTTTTAATCTAAATTTATATTCCTACAACTTTATGACAATGTATATTACTGTACAGATAATTACAAGCGGAAAACAGTTATTTTTTTAATAATTAATACGAGACATAAGTTTATAATACCCTGTGTGTGACACCACTGGTAACCGGAAACTTCAAGTCAGCCATATGCAAGAACCATTGCGGACATCGTCAAATCGTATTTTACTCCTTCCTTTTTATTATTTATTCGTAGAGCATCCCAAATAATAATTATAAATTTTCCTCCAGACTGCCTGATGAAATTTGCATAAGTACTGCAGAAAATATAGCAATATACCAAGCAATCAAAACGGTCATTAGTAAACAAATACATAAAGTAATCATTTTTTCAGACTCATTAAGTACCATTGATAAAATTAAAAATAACAACTTTTCAGCCACATCTGAGTTAAAAAATTTATCTCATCGGATCCAATTTAAATGTTCCCATTGATATACTAATAGATGCTGAAAATTTTTTGTAACTATAATTAAAAAAAATGTTAAAGAATTTCAAAATAAGTGGAATAGACTAACCAAGACTAATAAAATACAATACCATAAATCCCAACACAGCCTAACAAATTATGGTTTAGTGATTTTCCTTACAAGAACAGGAGACATACGTGGTCTGTGACATATGACTACCATTATAAGAATGCGTACGGGTCACTGTTCAACCGGTCAACACCTTTGCAAAATAAAAATTGAAGAAAACCCTTATTGCGATTGTGGTCTTGTGGAGGATTTGAATCATATTTTCTTCGAATGTCCTATTAACATGATAGGTACCAAACTTTGATTTATACACAAAATTTATCCAGCTGAATTTCAAAACTCCAATTTCTATTGAGGTAATATTAAATATACCTACCATAGAATCAGTCAGTACCATTATGAAATTCCTTTCAATAAATAAAATATATTTGTATATTTCGCACTTATAAAAATCTTCATTATAAAACGCATTTGCGTATCGTAATGTAACTTTTACGCACGCAAATTTTTGTTTTAAATGGTTGGCGACATGAGTGAAGTATCTAATGGCAAGACTATTGACAATGACATTTGTGGCTAATAGCGATTTATTAATTTTATATTGTTCTTTAAAAAGTATTTGTGAATATGAATATCATCTTTTACTTATATAATATATTATTATTGGTGTATTATTCATTTTAAAATGTTTTAAAAAATTAACATTTGATAATTTAAATGTCAAAACTGTCAAATGTTATAAATTACACAGTGCTATCGACATACTTTTTAAAATCAAAATTTTCGTAATTTACGTACAAATAATAAATTAATTTAAAAAATGATAAAATGGCGAAATATAAAAAATATTATAAACAACTTATTTCATATGGCTGTTGTGACACTCGTTCTTTAAAAAACTCATCGCTTCACGATTCGTTTTTTAAACTTGAACTCGTGTCATAACAGAAATCCATATGAAATGCGTTGTTTAATATAATATTATGAATTATAATGCTCAACTAATATGTTTTCATTCTAGATCCTTTGATGTCTGTGTTTGTCTTGTGTTATGTGAAAATTACCGGTACCTCCAACTTATACAGATTTGTGACTTGGTTGTCTCTGCTCATAGGTAACAAAATTGTGACTTATACTCTGTCTGTTCTGTGTGTAAAAATACTAAAAACATCTTAGCACGAATCCATATAACAAGGATGTGAAACTCGAGTCACAGAGTTTTTTATCGGTTATCTATGCAGAGTATGTAATACAAACCAGGGTGCTGATTCTAAGTCACAATTTCGACTCGAAATAATTTCGACCGTCATGGCGGAGTCGAAATGCGACTGTGCGCACCTAGCGAAGGTATTGCAAAGTGAGCATATGACGTCATGAAAACGCGACAAGTCGAAATTAATTTCGACTAGACCATTTAGGTCGAAATAAGAATTTCGACTCGAAATTATGACATTTAGCAATTACATTAAATCTGTTTTTGAGGTTACTCGTCAGTTTAGTTAGTATCAGTATGATATATACAATTTTTAGTGGTGTTAATTTGTGAATATATCAATTATACCGAGCATTTAGCTTTATCTGTACATTAATTAGGTTATTATAAATAAATGGTTGCATTATTTGAACAAGTAGTAATATGATAGCGGAGTTGGAATCAGAAGAAATCCGGAATTATACGAGACGCTCAAAATACATTCTACATTGCATGATAGGCAGTTTGGGCAATATGTATTCTTTTTCAACGAAACTAGTATACACTAGTATACAACAGCGCAGCTCCCTGGTTGATCCTGCCATTAGTCATAGTGTCGTGATGTTTTTCCTGTGCTAACAGTGCTGAATAACTATTTGTTTTATTTTATTAATAAGTTTTATCAAACAATATTTCTTTTGCACAGAAATTTGACTTTTAATAAAAAATAGTCTCAGATCAACAAAGTCTATCTTTGATTAAGATTTTTCTTAATACTTAAAACTTTCACCTAATGCTAGGTATAATATCTAAATATGTATCCTAGCATCCACATAAATAAACAGGTTTTGATTCAAATAGGTAGGCTTATAAGCCCAACATTTACTTAGATGTAGTTGGTGGCATGGCATGTTCAATATATAAATTAAGTTTATAAAACATACCTAATTTATCTCTGCATCAGGTAAAAAATTAAAAGAACATAGCATTTTATGGCATGTTTTATTAAAGAATTTTTTCATAGAAAACCTAAAAGTATCCTAGGGTTAACCTAGATACTATAACCATTATTTTAAAAAAAAATTTGAGAATGCTATTTGTTTCTTGCTTCTCTTGAGTTAATGTACAGCTTTGAATTTATGGATTCCCTTTCCATGTTCAGGGTATTGTAAGTTTTGTCAAATCTTTCTGCCATTGATGAAACTAATATTTGTCACCCAACTAAAAAATATAAATAAAATTAATATGAAAGCACAAGTTTGTAAATTTATGAAAATTAAAAAGATGGTCCTTAAAGAGATTACCAATAATATTTAAACTTCTTTTTGAAACTGTTGTCAATAAAAATAAATAATATAATAACCTATCTCTTTACCAAGCTCTTTGCTTTAACAATAAATTCATAATCAAGAAATTAATGTGAAAACTTACATAATAATAATATTGATCTTCCAGAGCATCACTATTTTAGTAAAATAGGGGCATAAATTTATGCCAGATGACAAAGTGGTCCAAATTGGCTGACTGCTAGTACTGGCTTATCAATAATTTTTGTTGTTTTTTGTTAATATAATTTTTAAAGGATGCCCCTTGCTGTTTGTCTTAAGGTTTCTTTATGGAACTAGCTTTCCTTTTAACTTAATTTTTCAAACCAATACATACCTAAAATGTTAATTATACCTTTAAGCAGGTAATGGCATTATTGCTTTATACATGTAAAATAGATGTAGGTACTTACTTGCTGCCATTTTTGGCTTATTTTTCCTTGCCCTATTCATCCCGTTTAACAGGGTGCATTTCTCTCCCAGAATATTGTTTATAAAATCCAGATGCTTTTATATAAAAGCCAACATCATTTTCTTTTGCTGAAAGGACACTTTTTGGTTACACCATCACTTTCGTCTTCCAAATAATTCATTTTGATTATTATAATAATAAATTTAAACAACCGGAACCTTAGACAAGGAAAGAGAGAGGACGCGTAACCCGAATCGTGAAACTGTGACCATTTGCCACATAATCGATGTGGTCAGTGGCGTAACATAATGTTTAAATTACATTTTTCCCACATAATAGGTAATAATTGTATGTTTCTTAGATACAAATAATAGGTGGGTGTCAAAGGAAGGAAGTGAATAAAATTCAGCAATAGTACATATAGGTACATTTAATAGGTATTATAAAACAAAAAAATCATATTTATATTATAAAATACTAACTATATTATATTAATCAAGGAGTATATAAATAACAAATCAAATTTACTAGTAATTATAAAAAAATCTTTATTTGTTATGAATATAATTAATCTATAACTACCTTAATATTAAATAAATACTTAAATTAAAACTGTTTATTTGCTGATATTAATAGTGATGTTTGACTATAGAACATTTTTGTTCACCATTTAAACCATTGACAAAAAATAGCCAAGTGGAAGCTTCCATGTGTCATTAATTGCAACTATCCAAATCAACCCCAAAATTGACTAACCATGGAAACTTTTACCATTCCATACCAAGTGCTGCTGAATTGACATCTCATCAATGATAAGAGAACAAAGTAATGGTTTATTTGAATTTTCTATAAGTTTACTCAGAGTATTGAATTATTTAATTATGAAACCAGGAGCTGCATAGTTTGCAGCCATTTCCCAATAGTGCTTCTATGGGGCAAACACGTTTCAAATACTGTGCTGATATTCTTGTAAGCTTTATAGGAGAGAAAAAATTTACAATCAATGCAAATTTTCGTAATTCAGGTGGGTATTTTTTATTTTTAGACATTGCATTCTTTGTAACAATTGCTTATTTACACTACTCACATTTTCTAATAAAATGGCTTTTTCATTATCAATCAAGTTCTTATTTTTCAAACTGGTTATTAATTGTTTATGGGAAACAACTTTTCTTTTTAGCCTGTTTATAGATTGTTTTAATACCCTAATTTTTCTAGTCTTCTCTTAACTTCTAATAGTTTCTAGAAGTAACTTCCATTTCAGTATTTTTAACCAGGACAGTCAGCTGTTGGGTTAAATGACTGTGTTGAGGAAGTAGAAGGACCAGGTTCTGTACTCTGAATATATTCGAATGGTGCTCTCTATTTGGCCTAGAAAAAACAATATTTTTATATAAATATTTCCAATTCACAAAAAATTTAAATTATGTTTTACTTAGAACTGCCAAGATGTTTTATTGTTATTAGTTATGTAGGTACATACCTTCCTGGGTTGCAGGTATGTGGGCAACTGATGAAAAATTATTGGAACAGCTTCATGGAGCAAATGTAGTCTTGAATTTACATCAGTTTTATATAACCAACATTCCTCAAAGTGTTTTGACCAAAGCCTATCATTTTTAGTTGGTTCCCAAATCCTTAATTTTGGTTTTACCTATCCATAATTTGCATTTTTCTACATCTGTAGGAAGGCTGTAACAAAAAATAAAAAGTTCATAAAATACCTACATGTTTTTCTAGTGAAAATTCTCCTATTTTACAGTGAATAATTCTTTTGTCGTTTTGATTCAGTCCTTTTTGCATTAATCTCCTATTGAAATGAGTAGCTAGATTTATTTGGAGAAACTTAATTAAAAATTGCTTACCTACGCCATTGGTAAAATGGCTGTTTTGAAGCAAGAAAATATATTATTTATGCAGATTTAGAATGAATATTATTAAACCGCGTTATCCAAACACTATAATTAGATGAATTAAAGACTGAATAATTACATACTTAAATATAATTACTCAGAGATAACTCTTTTATCTTTTAAAATAGAAAAATCTACAAAGGTCATTGTATATACAATCGTTTGTTTACCTGTAAAATGAAATTCCTATCTCCTTTTCTCGCTGCGACTTCGGCTTCCGTAAGCACAACAATTCACCATTATTCAGTTCAAAAATAATTCACAATCTCAATAATTTTCACTTAAAAATTCACAAATAAAGCACACGCTGTATTCGCTTTGTTTGCCACAGAAATAATGGCGGCTGCTAAAAATGTGTCACAGAACGCAAGCTCAAAATAAAGCGAAGTGCGGTATCCATATGCTTTCCTAATCTAAGACCGGAACACAACAAACTAATGATCTTAACCTGCCTACAAACAGCTGATCAAAATATAAAAATGTGTGCCAATCATATATTTATGCAATGCCAATGACATAAATTAATTATCCCCAGATATTACCAAAAGTCGAAATCACTTGGAATCGCTAAAGATTTCGACTGTCATGGCCGACAATTTCGAGTCGAAATTATTTCGAGTCGAAATTTTCACTTAGAATCAGAGCCCAGGGTGCTGATTCTAAGTCACAATTTCGACTCGAAATAATTTCGACCGTCATGGCGGAGTCGAAATGCGACTGTGCGCACCTAGCGAAGTTATTGCAAAGTGAGCGTATGACGTCAGGAAATCGCGACAAGTCGAAATTAATTTCGACTAGACCATTTAGGTCGAAATCAGGATTTCGACTCGAAATTATGACATTTAGCAATTACATTTATATGCATTTATATCTGTTTTTGAGGTTAGCCGTCTGTTTAGTTAGGTATGTTATATTTATACATTTTTTAGTGGTGTTAATTTGTAAATATATCAATTATATCGAGTATTTAGCTTTATCTGGATAATAAATAGGTTCTATTATAAATAATGGTTGCATTATTTGAACAAGTAGCAATATAATAGCGGAGTTGGAATCAGAAGAAAACCGGAATTATACGGGACACTCAAAATACATTCTACATTTCATAATAGCCAGTTTGGGCAATATGTATTCTTTTTCAACGAAGCTAGTACACAACAGCAGCTCCCTGGTTGATCCTGCCATTATAGTATTGTGATGTTTTTCCTGTGCTAACAGTGCTGAATAACTATGTTTTAATTTATTAATAAATGTTATCAACCAATATTTCTTTTGTACATAAATTTGACTTTTAATAAAAATTAGTCTCAAATCAACAGAGTCTATCTTTGATTAAGATTTTCTGAATACTTAAAACTCTATAATGCTATAATAGCTAAATATGTACCTACCCTTAGGCCTTAGCATCCACATAAATAAGTTAAAAGGTTTTGATCCAAATAGGTGTAGCCTTACAAGTCCAACATATACTTAGATGTAGTTGGTGGCATGGCATGTTCTATATATAAATTAAGTTTATATAACATCATTTATGTCTGCATCGGGTAAAAAATTAAAAGAGCATAGCATTTTATGTCATATTTTATTAAAGAATTTTTTTATAGAAAACCTAAGGTTAACCTAGATACTATAACCATTATTTAAAAAAAAAATGAAATTGCTACTTGTTTTTTGCTTCTACTGAGTTAATATGTACAGCTTTGAATTTATGGATTCCCTATCCATATTCAGGGTACTGTAAATTTTGTCAAATCTTCCTGCCATTGTTGAAACTGATATTTGTCACCCAACTAAAAAATATAAATAAAATGAATATGAAAGCTTAAGTTTGTAAATTTATGAAAACTGCTTTACTTATCAATAATTATTTTTGTTCTTTTTTGTTAATATAATTTTTAAAGGAGGCCCCTTGCTGTTTGTCTTAAGGTTTCTTTATGGAACTAGCTTTCCTTTTAACTTTATTTTTCACACCAATACATACCTAAAATGTTAACTATATTATTATACCTTTAAGCAGGTAATGTCATTATATTACAAATCTATATCAAAATATTGCTTTATACATGTAAAATAGTTGTAGGTACTTACTCGCTGCCATTTTTGGCTTGTTTTACCTTGCCCCATTCATCCCGATTAACAGGGTGCTTTTCTCTCCCAGAATATTGTTTATAAAATCCAGATGCTCTTATATAAAATACAACATCATTTCCTTTTGCTGAAAGGACACTTTGGTTACACCATCACCTTCGTCTTCCAAATAATTCATTTTGATTATATTAGGTTTGTTTGTTGGATTAAGACCCTGGTTTAGGTGAAACAACTTTATTCTGTTACATACAGTTATTTTACTGTCAAAATATATTTTACATATTTTTATATATGACAAAACAAACATGAAACCATAACAACAGTGTTTTGTAGTAAGTATATTAAGTGTCTACTTAATATCCAACACTCCCCCTTACAAAACACTGACAACTTTACTAATATACCCCGAGACATCTTCTAAGTTTATTTAATCTTGGGCCGGGTAAACCTTTTGTAAAAATATCGGCCTCCATTTTTTCTGTTTGAAGATATTCAACTTGAATGAGTCCTTTTTGTATACACTCTCTTATAAAATGCATTTTAGTGTCAATATGTTTTGACTTAGTACTGACAATTGAGTTATTACTTAATTTTTGTGCTGCTTGGTTATCGTTGTATATAACTATACAATTTTGCTTAATGCCCATATCTTCGAGTAATGATTTTAAATGTACAGCCTCTTTTGCAGATTCCGTCAGAGAGACATACTCAGATTCAGCTGTAGAAAGTGCAACAGATCTTTGCTTTCTGGACTCCCAACTAATACATCCACCAGCATATTTGAAACAATATCCAGTATAGGATTTTCTGTCTACAGTACAAGCTGCCCAGTCTGCATCCGCCAAACCATACAAATCTTCCTCTGATTTTTCAAAGTTAATGCCTAAACTTTTAGATCCTTGAAGATATCTCAAAATTCGTTTAGCATATTTAAAATGCTCTTCTCCAAAACAATTATTAAATTGGCTCAAGTAACTTACTGCATACATAATGTCAGGTCTAGTAGCTACTGCCAAATACATAAGACTTCCTATTAAATTTTGATATGGTAAGTCTTCACAAATTTCTTGTTTATCTAGTTTTAAGTAGGGTTCTATAGGAGTATTAACTGGTTTGCAGTTTTCCATTTTAAACTTCTTAAGTAATTTTTCTATATATTGCTGCTGCGTTAATATTATCTTATCATTTTCTTCTTTTATTTCAATTCCAAGAAAATAATTGGGTTTGCCCAAGTCTTTTATTTCAAATTTAACATTTAACATTTTCTTTATTTCTTTCAAAGTCTTGTTACAATTATAGGCTATAATAAGATCGTCTACGTAAACGCCTATAATTATCTTTACTCCTCCTTTCAAAAGTTTATAGATGCAAGGATCAGCTTGTGAAGAAATGAATCCAGACTTTTTAAGTTCCTTATCTAATTTCTTAAACCATTGCCTCCCAGATTGCTTCAAGCCATATAATGCCTTTTCTAATTTGCAAACTTTGTCATCTTTAATACTTTGTATGTCTTGTAGCATTTCTTTTGCTTTGTTATATATTCCAAGGTCTTCATTTGATCCTTCATCTATCATAATATCCGTTAAATATTTTTCTAGGTAGAAAGGTTTCTTCATAAAAATTTCTTCCTCAAGTTCTCCATTTAGGTACGCTGTTGTAACATCTAGTTGATTTAATTTTAAACCTTCTTCTACAGCTATAGCTAGTAGTAGTCTAATAGAGCTGAGTTTTGCCACCGGGGCGAAAGTTTCGTGAAAATCCATTCCAGCCCTTTGAGTAAATCCCCTAGCTACCAGTCGTGCCTTTTTTAATTCAGTTTGGTCTTGTCCTACCTTATGTTTAAGTATCATTTTGTAATCAACAATATTTTTATTTTCCTTCTTTTTTACTATTTTCCAGGTACCATTTTTTACATGTGCTTTTATTTCAGATTTTATAGCATCATACCATTCTTCATGATTTACGTCATCTACTTCCGATTCACAAAAATAAGAAAATTGGCCAGGTTCATCTAACTCTTCTAAATTTTCCAATTCATAGTCTTGCAATCTTACAGGAGCTTTAATTTTGCGATGAGGTCTACCTTCAGTTTTCTGTATTTTTGTGTCTTCTGTTAATTCCATGCTTTCTCTTTCGCCAGGTTCATCTAACTCTACTAAATCTTCATCATTTTGAATTTCGTTAAAATCTAAATCTGTCAAAACATCAATTTCGTTCTCGGTTTCCTTTTCTAATAGAATATTATTGTCATATGTTTGTGATGTATTATAAAACATTTTTTCTAGTATCTTTACGTCTCTACTGACAATAACATCGTTTTTATCTGGTAAGTAAATTCGATAAGCTTTCGCGTTTTTAGCATATCCTACAAAAACTCCTTTTATTGATTTTGCTGAGAACTTATCTGCTCCCCCTTTCTTATTTAGAACAAAAGCTGTCGAACCAAAAACATGCAAATGATTAGCTGATGGTACTCTTCCAACCCATTTTTGATACGGAGTTTCATCTTTTAATGCTTTTGCTGGACTTCGGTTAATCAAATAGTTTGCAGTAAATATAGCTTCTGCCCACATTTGTGGAGGTATATTCGATTCCAACATCATACATCTTGCTTTGTTCAACAGAGATCTATTTTTTCTTTCAGCAAGACCATTTTGTTGTGGGGTGTACGGAGCGGATAGTCTTCTTCTAATGCCTGCATTTTTTAAAAATGTATTAAAATCTTTATTACAGTATTCTGTCCCATTGTCAGACTGGAGACTTTGTATTTTCTTCTTTGTATAGATTTCCATTTCACTTTTATATTCTTTAAATTTTTCAAAAACTTCACTTTTATTTTTTATAAAATAAACTGTACTGTATCTTGTAAAATTGTCTATAAAAGTAACAAAGTATCGGGATCCGGCCAACGTTGGAACTCGCATTGGACCACAGACATCCGTATGAACAATTTCTAAAGGTTCTTTTGTGGAACTTCCTTCTTCATTAAATGGTAAACGTGACATTTTTCCTTTTATACAGGTTTCACAGTCACCTAGTTTTTCGTTTGTATTAAATTTTAATCCTTTTAATAATTCTTTTCGTGCTGCCAGTTTTAAGTCCGCTTCATTTAAGTGAGCTAATTTTTTATGCCATTTTATTATATTACTTTCTTCAACGTTATTAATTGTTTCTTTAGTTTCTTCAAATTTTATATAGTACAAACCATTTTGTCTATTTGCTTCTAAAATAGTTCTCCCGGTATTATCTTTAATAAAAGCTTTATCCCTTTTAAAAATTACTGTATTGTCATAATCAGTTATTTTGCCAACGGACAACAAGTTTGTTGACAATTCTGGTACATAAAGAGTTTCATTTAAGTTAAAACTGTTACCTTTGGTATTTACGACAATTTTTCCTTTTGCTTCTACAGATGTAGTATGTTTTTCAGATGCCAATTTTAGGGAAAGATTTTCAGTTTTTACCGTATTTACTAGCTTTTCTTTTTCAGCACTCATATGGGAGGTACATCCACTATCTAAGCACCATAAAGTGTTATCCAATTTTTCAGTAGATGTTAGGCAAATCTCCTGAATATTAAAATTTTTCGGTCGAATTTCTTTGTTACTAGTTTGTTGGATTTCTGTATTATTTCTCTTGCCTTTCCAGCATTCAGACGCTTTATGACCTATCTTTTTACATATATGACATTTGTATTTAAAAGGTTTTTTATTTTTGCTATAAAATGCACCTTCTGAATTAATATTTTCTTCTTTGTTTTTTCTTGCTTCAGCTTCTTCTAAAATTTTTACTTTTAAATCTTCCGGTTTTGGTAAATTATCCCTTGTCTCAATGGCAATTCTAAAATTTTCAAAACTTGGTGGAAGACTGTATAGCATCATAATACTGAGCAATTCCGGGTTGATTTCTATTTCCATATCTTTTAACTTATCAACTATATCAAAAAAGTTATTCAAATGATTTCGCACGTTTTCAGCTTCAGTCATTTTCTTTAGGATCAATTGCTTTAGCAATGTTGCTTTCCTAGCGGGACCTTTACTTTGATAAATTGATTTAAGTGTATCCCATACATCCTTCGAAGTCTTGCAATTTTTAACTTGCTTCAGTTCTGATGGGGATATTAACAACAGAATTTCAGATCGAGCGAGTACATCTTCTTGCTGAAATTTTTGCGGATCAGTTTCCACTGCAGTACCATTCACGTAAGTCCATAACTTATTTTTAATTAAAACGGCTTGAGCTTGCACACTCCATGTGTCATAATTGTCCTTTCCGAGGGGTTCAATTCTATAATGGGATGTTGAAGACATTTCTAACTATTTACCTTAAACCAGGTAACCACGCTCTGCTACCAATTTGTTGGATTAAAACCCTGGTTTAGGTGAAACAACTTTATTCTGTTACTTACAGTTATTTTACTGTCAAAATATATTTTACATATTTTTATATATGACAAAACAAACATGAAACCATAACAACAGTGTTTTGTAGTAAGTATATTAAGTGTCTACTTAATATCCAACATTGTTCCAACCAAGCAAAGAACCGTTCTAGAACGGTAATATTACCACTCACAAGACAAAATTAGTGCACTGCGCAACTCACTACACCACTGCGCACAAAAATTACTATTTTAGAACGGTTCTCTGCTTGGTTGGAACAGACCTTATAATAACAAATAAAATTTAAACCCAAACAAAACAAACTAATGAACTTAACCTTAATACAACATACGTACTCGCAAACAGCTGATCAAAATATAAAAATGTGTGCCAATCATATATTTATGCAATGCCAATGACATAAATTAATGATCCCCAGATATTACCAAAAGTCGAAATGACTTGGAATCGCTAAAGATTTCGACTGTCATGGCGGACAATTTCGAGTCGAAATTATTTTGAGTTGAAATTTTCACTTAGAATCAGCACCCAGAGTATCGACTCTATATGGAGGGGGTAAGCCAGTGCTGCCAGAACGAAAATGCAATAATGTACTAAATCATGAAACAAAAAGTACTAAGTCCGGAGAAAATGTCCTAAAAACAAATATGTACCAAAACGGACTAAAAAGCACCAACAACGAACGCAAAAGGTACTAAATAAGTGGCGGGAATTTTGAATTAATGATTTATTTTTAGTAACAAATGTTCTTAGTTTTAATTTCTGCTTACATGAATCCACCTTTTTTGCCGTGGTTACAGTTGTTTACAATTCAAATATGGCAATTGACAGTTACAATAGGCATGATGACTGATTTTTAAAAACTGATCCACGATGTTTCCACGTATATACTTTATGTAAAATAAACGTTATTTTTGCAAAAAAAGAGTTTTTAAATGAGAAATTTACTTTTTAAAAATGCATTTTAAAATTAACGCCAAAACGCTAGAATAGTAATGGCGTCTATCTATGACATCATCGATTCGTAAATACCATTTATACTACACTGCGACCCGTGTCATCTGTGGATTCTGTGGCAAAAACGTCAAACTTCAAACATTTTGCAGGTTAAAAGAGGGTGGTTAAAAAAGTTTATTTTGTTTTTACTTATTTTGTGCGATTGTAATAGTTGTCATAGTCATGAATCCTAATGTGTATCGATGGTGTGCGGTTCCACAATTTAAGAATACATCAATAAAAACTCCGAACAAGATATTTGTTTACGTTCCAACGTCAATGTCAACAATATTTACGAAAGTACGACGTCACGCTCTTCTGATTGGTGTTTCAGCTAATATGGCGGATTGTTAAACTTAGTGCTTATATTTTTATTAAAATAAATGTAATCACACATGTAATATAAAAATGAGTAAATTCTTTAGAATCTCCGTATCTTATATAATTATAACAAATCAATATTTTAGTGATTCTTACTTACTGTCATCATGCCTATTGACGATTTTAACAAGAGTTTCTCATTTGTACTAAAAATTGTACTAAATATTAGTTATTTGCTAAAATGTACTATATATGTTAAATGTAACACTAACGTACTAAACATTGGCCAAAATCACCAGATCTAGTACGAAAACACTAGTTCTGGCAGCCCTGGGGTAAGCATCCATTTGCAGGTATCGCCATGACACTTTGGGAGTATCCATAGCCGTCGCCGTTAGTTTTGGTTAAGGTAGGCAGTTGGTTGTATGTGAATAAATCAGTGGTGGCGTTTGTATTGTGTGGAAAAGTGCATTAAACTATTTAATTCAGGTACAGAAAACTGCGAAGGAGATGCAGAACAAATGTTACTTACTTTAAATGACATTAAAATAAATACTACTGATGCATGTACTCCTTCTAAGTGTTCTGTATCTGATAAAGATACAGATTGATGTGTGTTTTTTTTTAATTATTGATATCCTTTCTTACTAACGAGGAAAATTGCGTGCAAGACATACATATTCGGTCATTTATTTTGCGTAGAAATTCTATTTATATAATTATTTAACCTAAAAAACCAATTTTACTTTTTTTAAAAACAAATAAATCAACGTTTAGTTATTCCATGTTTCTAAAATAACAATTATCTCAACAATAAAGAAAAATTTCAAGTACGGGTCTTATTTATAATAACAATTTTTTTAGTACTACCCTGAGCTTATATCACAAAACAGAATATTGGTTACCACAAAACAGACTAATCAATTTTCTGTTTTGTGGTTTATACTCCCAAAAAATGGCCGCTCTTGTCTTATAAACATCAAAGGTGCCGACAGCGAGTCGATACTCTGGTTTGTATTATATACTCTGTGCTCGAGTGGAGAGGGTAGCAGGAGAAAAGGCGCCTATCTGGGCAGGGTTAAATTCTCGGTTGTTGCGTACTCCGTACAGCGCAACAGGCTGTCTTTTTCTTTGTGCGAGCGAGATAACCAACCGCATGTGTTTTCGAATAGTTATGATGTTCGAACTGATGCGCAGTACAAAGTACGCAACTACCTTATACTAGACTCCGCCAAGATAGGAGCCGTAAATTCAGCCACGGGCGCTTATAGCTCGGCATAGGAGTTTCACATCCTTGTTATATGGATTCGTGCATCTTAGACAAGGAAAGAGAGAGGACTGCGCATTGGAATCAATTTATGTAACCCATTTACCACCAAACTAATGGCGGACAATATTGACATAGGCGTGTATCATACGATTTTTCTTATACGATTATTAAATAATCATTTTCATTATTTCGTATTACAAATCTAATTTAAAAAAGTCTTTAAATATGTACTGCTCCAAAAAAAACAACAATCATTTTAAAAAATATTTATTTAATAAATATTACAATTTTAATCTATTTTATCTATTTTAAATATATGTTTTTGTTCCACGCCACTGCAAAACTATTACATCTATGAGAAAATAATAACAATTAATTGAAAAATATTTTTTAAAACTGAATGAAAACTATTTTCAAAATGTATGTACTATTAATTTAAGTTATCATACATAACAAATGTGGGTAATGGTGTATTTTAGGTCACCCCCCTAGGCGCATGCGCGGCAATTTCAAATTTATTGATTTTTAGACGAGTTTGAAGTTGCGGTGTTGTCGGATTAAATTAATTTTTCCTTAAACCGAATAGTTTGGGTTTAGTAAATTTGATTTAAAAAAAGAGGGTGGTAAATAGGTATTTATTATTTAGATTAAAGGAGTTTTATAAATCCATAAATAATAAATTATATACTGAAAGTAGTAATTAAAAATATAAATAAAAAGCGTTCTCTTTTTTATTTTTTTAATTTGCAAATATACCTATAAATCTCTTGCTTTAATGGTATTCTGTGATTTTAATTTATTATGGTTTAATAATATTAACAATATATAAAATTCTGTTATAAATGCCATAGAAATAATAAAACAGCAAATAAAATTAGAAATAGAACATGTTTTATGTTTACATTCATGTAGATGACATATTTACTTATGGGACTTATTTTAATTATGGTTTAAAATTCATTAAAAAATATAAACTATTATTGTAAAGGCAGTATAGAAAATATTAGCAAAAACTTTTGTGATTCATATGTTTATAATATATGTACCTCAAGTTTAAATCCAGAAATGTTTTCAGATGCAAAATTTATTGTTCTGACTCACTATTTATTTAAAAAAAACTTAATTTTTCAGCCAAGATCTAATTTGTCTAATTTATGAAAGAATAATTTTCATCTTTTCAAGATCTTTCACTCAGTTTATTTATTCACAAAAATGTGGCAACGTAGCTTAAAATTCAAAGTTTACCGCTCGGTTACTGCTCTCGTCGACCAATAAAATTAATTTAAGAATTCAAATTGCCGCATGCGCCTAGGGGGGTGACCTAAAATACACCATTACCCACTGAAAGCTGTAATATTAATAAAAATAAATTTCAAGGAAATAGTTTTAAAATACTTTTTACCCATATACGTATATATCCATATATCCTTTTATACGTATATGTTTTTACCTATGAAATGAAATTCCTTCCTCTTTTTTAGCACTCTGACTGTTGCACTTATAAACTGCACAATTAACCATTTTCAAATGTCTATTCAGGTAATTAAAAAAGGTGAAAATTAATAAAAAAAACTAAAAAAATACAATTCGACGTTCCAAATTTGTTTACCACCAAACATATGTCAAACGTTTGAAACTTGGCTTCAATCACACGCTTTCGACATGTCGAATTTTACAGTCGCTTTCGACATGTAGAATGTAGAAGCGATATCTCGCGAAAAGGGTATTCTGTGTGTTTTCTGTGGTCCTCTCTCTTTCCTTGTCTAACGTTGTATTTAATGGGTTATGGTTACTTACGTACATTGTAGATAGCTGTAAATTTAAACGAAAAAATTATAAAGTTAATGTTAGTTGGTCAAAATTGTTCCTTACAATGGAAGTGACCCAAGAGGAGATTAAAATTGAAGAACATTTTCTTCCATATGACGCAATCAAAGAAGAAATTTGTTTTAATGAACTGGATAATCAAGCTTGTCTAATAAAAAACAATTTGTTTTCAGTAAAACAAGAAAATGATTTTAAGTTATATACAGATAATTTACAAGAAAACTATTTGAAACCTGAAAGTGTTTTTAACTTGATGAGTGATGATGAAGCTCAGAAGTGTAACTCAATTCAACCAAATTGTAAAAATCCATCAAAAAAAGGTATGGTACCTACCTAAACACAATACTTTATATGGTAAGATATCTTAATCTTGGGTGCATGGGTACATTAACTGTATGAATCTAATGTACCTACAATAAGTAATCACTTTAAAAAAAGTTTTCTGCATTTTTGTTGTTCTAGTAAAATTAAATTTATACACATTTGAAACATTTACAGAACATCACAATTTTTCTTCATAATAGCTAATTTAAATCAGCACTCATTTTCCAAATAAATTGATTAAAGTCTGCTGCTCCAAATAATGATTCTCTTTTTATATGTTTTAATTATTTATAGATCAAATTCCTTAAAATATTAACTTAATAAAATGTATAAAAAGATTACCTAAACTTTAAACCAAGAACTGTTTAACAAAATAGTTAATTTAATAATTAACAATTATTATAACGACAAATTATAAAAATACAAGTCAAGATTGATAAAGCCAACTTAAATAAATAAATACATAAATAAAAACAATTGATATTGTAGAAATTATACCACATTCGCCTGGGATCATTTTTCTACACTATCTTGCAAATATTGAGGTTTATTTTTGATCCTAGTGGATTTATGTATAGATTGCATTGGGATGTCTCAAGATGAAAGTATTTCAATTGAATTTTGAATATCCTGAGAGTCGCTGTCGTCTGATTCACTTAAAACTCTGGTTTGTACTGCAGCATTATCATAGTTGTCTTGTTCCAATAGTCCTATATCACCTCTGGGTCCTAAATGTTTGGTTGTTACCATACCTTCTCTACCACTGTCATACCTAATAAAAGCGTAATCAGGATTTGCTTGCAATAGCTTTACTTCTTCCACTAATGGATCAAATTTACTTCTCCTTACATACTTCTTCAACAAAACTTTAAGTACCTGAATCTTTTAACCATGAAGGAATAGATGTTCCACTTGTTGATCTTTGAGAATAATTAAAAAGTCTTTCGTATGGGGTATAGTTTGTTGCTGTACATAATAAACTTCTTGTCGAGTGTAAAGCATCAGGAAGAACTATTTCCCAATGAGTTATTGGTAAATTCCTACTTTTAAGTGCCAGACTAACAGCTTTCCAGATAACTCCATGATACTTCTTAGCTTGTCCATTTACTTTGGGGTTGTAAGGTGTTGTTCTGCTTGAAGCAATTTCTTTAGAATGTAGATAGCTAGTGAATTCCTGTGATATGAAACTTGATCCTCTATCAGAGTGTATGTAAGCTGGAATGCTGAATAAACAACATAACTGAGCTAGACAATCTATAGCAGTTTTGCTGGATGTATCTGAGCATGAAAAGGCCCAGGGAAATATTGAGAATTCGTCAATTACTGTAAAAATGTTTAGATGAGCTTGGTAATGGTCCTTTAAAATTGATATTCAGTCTCTCAAATGGGGCTGTTGCTTTTATTAGATGCTTATCTGAATCTTTTTTGTAAAATCTTGGCTTGACTTCTGCACAAACAAGACAAACGGCGGTGATTTCTTTTATCTCTTTCATGGAATATGGCAAGTTTCAAAATTTTACAAAATGAAACATTTTGTTTGTGAAGTTATTGCAAATTCTGTCATTATTTGACCCTTGATTTGACCTATATAATATACAAAATTTCATTTTGGACATTTAATTGTTTTAAAATCGGCTTGAAAATTCTCATTTCTGGACTAATTCTAGCCTTGAAAGTAATATATCCCTGACTAAGCATGAACATTTTATTTTTACTTTTCACTGTCTGTGTCTGTAGGAGCAAAAACAAATAATACTACGTGTTTCGCAGCTTTAGTTAAAAAAAAAATTAAAAAACAAAAAAAAATAGTTTATAAATTTTTGAATTTGAAAACATTGTCATTTTTCTCATTCTTTAGAGGGGGTAGAATGGGATTTTATTATTTTATTAATTTACGATACACAAAATGGTTAGAAAGGTAAAAGAAAAAGAAAATGTATAACTAAATGATATTTTTACCAAAAAAATATTTTATTTGGCCTAATTGATTCATTACTGTAAAAATATAAAAATGTTTAGATGAGCTTGGTAATGGACCTTTAAAATTGATATTCAGTCTCTCAAATAAGGTGCTTGTATTCTTTACTCACAAGTTTGGATCAGCTTCAAGTTTGTCTGGTCGGCAGTATTTTTCCATAGTATTTTACGCGAAATAAATTCCAGTAAAAACCTTGTTTAGAATATAGCTTTATTTCGCGTAATTTGGCATAACATGATACAAATGACAAATTATAAAAATACAAGTCAAGATTGATAAAGCCAACTTAAATAAATAAATACATAAATAAAAACAATTGATATTGTAGAAATGAATGAAGACTTAATCAAAGTAAATAGTTTAATAGTGGAGAACTTCCAAGATTTATTTGTTCATTAACTACTTGCTTTAAATTGCTGACCTGCTAGATGTTTTTTTATTTAAGTTTTTGAAGAAAATCATTACTTTGTTTTTTATCACAAATGTGTAGTATTTTAATTAAATTGGTTTGTGTGAGTGAGTGCATTTGTCCATGTAGGCATTTTGCAAAGTTTGACTTATCCTGTTGCAATCTATATGTTAAGTGTTCATTGTATTGTACTTCAAAATTTGTCATTATTTGACCCTTGATTTGACTTATATAATATACAAAATTTCATTTTGGACATTTAATTGTTTTAAAATCGGCTTGAAAATTCTCATTTCTGGACTAATTTGAGCCTTGAAAGTAATATATCCCTGACTAAGCATGAACATTTTATTTTTACTTTTCACTGTCCGTGTCTGTAGGAACAAAAACTTAGACAAGGAAAGAGAGAGGACGCGTAACCCGAGTCGTGAAACTGTTACCACTTGCCACATAGTCGATGTGGTCAGTGGCGTAACATAATGTTTACAATACATTTTTCCCACATAATAGGTAATAATTGTATGTTTCTTAGATACAAATAATAGGTTGGTATCAAAGGAAGTGAATAAAATTTACTAGTAATTATAAAAAATCTTTATTTGTTATGAAAATATTAACATAATTAATCTATAACTACCTTAATATTAAATAAATACTTAAATTAAAACTGTTTATTTGCTGATATTAATAGTGATGTTTGACTATAGAACATTTTTGTTCACCATTTTAACCATTAGACAAAAAATATCCAAGTGGAAGCTTCCATGTGTCATTAATTGCAACTATCATTAAAACAACAGCTTCTTTGGCTAATTCATTTGAATCATCATCCAAATCAACCCCAAAATTGACTAACCGTAGAAACTTTTACCATTCCATACCAAGTGCTGCCAAATTGACATCTCATCATTGATAAGAGAACAAAGTAATGGTTTATTTGAATTTTCTTTAAGTTTACTCAGAGTATTGAATTATTCAATTGTGAAAAGTGGGTATTTTTTATTTTTAGACATTGCATTTTTTGTAACAATTGCTTATTTACACTACTCACATTTTCTAATAAAATGGCTTTTTCATTATCAATCAAGTTCTTATTTTTCAAACTGGTTATTAATTGTTTATGGAAAACAACTTTTCTTTTTAGCCTGTTTATAGATTGTTTCAATACCCTAATTTTTCTAGTCTTCTCTTAACTTCTAATAGTTTCTAGAAGTAACTTCCATTTCAGTATTTTTAACCAGGACAGTCAGCTGTTGGGTTTAATGACTGTGTTGAGGAAGTAGAAGGACCAGGTTCTGTACTCTGAATATATTCGAATGGTGCTCTCTATTTGGCCTAGAAAAAACAATATTTTTATATAAATATTTCCAATTCACAAAAAATTTAAATTATGTTTTACTTAGAACTGCCAAAGTGTTTTATTGTTATTAGTTATGTAGGTACATACCTTCCTGGGTTGCAGTTATGTGGGCAACTGATGAAAAATTATTGGAACAGCTTCATGGAGCAAATGTAGTCTTGAATTTACATCAGTTTTATATAACCAACATTCCTCAAAGTGTTTTGACCAAAGTCTATCATTTTTAGTTGGTTCCCAAATCCTTAATTTTGGTGTTACATATCCATAATTTGTGTTTTTCTACATCTGTAGGAAGGCTGTAACAAAAAATAAAAAGTTCATAAAATACCTACATGTTTTTCTAGTGAAAATTCTCCTATTTTACAGTGAATAATTCTTTTGTCGTTTTGAGTTAGTCCTTTTTGCATTAATCTCCTATTGAAATGAATAGCTAGATTTATTTGGAGAAACTTAAAAATTGCTTACCTACGCCATTGGTAAAATGGCTGTTTTGAAGCAAGAAAATATATTATTTATGCAGATTTAGAATGAATATTATTAAACCGCGTTATCCAAACACTATAATTAGATGAATTAAAGACTGAATAATTACATACTTAAATATAATTGCTCAAAGATAACTCTTTTATCTTTTAAAATAGAAAAAATCTACAAAGGTCATTATATATACAATCGTTTGTTTACCTGTAAAATGGAATTCCTATCTCCTTTTCTCGCTGCGACTTCGGCATCCGTAAGCACAACAATTCACCATTATTCAGTTCAAAAATAATTCACTATCTCAATCATTTTCACTTAAAAATTCACAAATAAAGCACACGCTGTATTCGCTTTGTTTGCCACAGAAATAATGGCGGCTGCTAAAAATGTGTCACAGAACGCAAGCTCAAAATAAAGCGAAGTGCGGTATCCATATGCTTTCCTAATCTAAGAACAAAAACAAATAATACTACATCGTTCGCGCTTTAGTTAGGGGAACTCGGGGCGGAACGACACGCCTTATTGTAAAGGTTGTTTTAAAATCCTAAAAAGTAAAAAAAGTTAAAACAAACTCACCCAATAGATGGCTTATTTAATTTAACAAAATAACATAAAAAAAAATAAAAATAGTTTATAAATTATTGATTTTAAAAATATTGTCATTTTTCTCATTCTGCCTCATAAAATAAAATATATAATTAAATGATATTTTTTCAAAAAGAAAATAATTTAGTTGGCCTAATTGATACATAGTTCACATTTGAAAATGCTTTCATCATCCTCGCTATCAATATCTGCACAAGAAATATGTGCCCATTTTTGACATGATGAACACGATGTCCATCCCTCATTGGAAGTTGAATAACTCCTGGCAATATAAACATTCTGCATCACTGTCACTATCATGGTCAAATACTTCTGCAAGGTTTTTGATCTTTTTCTTTTTTAGCAATTTCTTCTGTTTTAACATTGGTGCAGTTACAGCTGCATCGCTCTCTTTAGAAGAAGTTATTTTCCTCTTTACACGTTCAATTTTATTATTTTCCTTGATTCTTACTTCTTCTTTGGTCCTTTTCACTTCTTCCAAGTAAGGAGATGACGTCAAAATTGATGTTTTCCCTTTTTTTCGAGAACGTCTTACCTGATCCTGTTGAACTTTAGGTATGGGTAAAATCAACTGAGGAGAAGCCTGAGAAATGTTAAGACGTTATATGTTACTGAAGGCTCTGGAGTATTGTCTGCACCCATGAACACTGAGGTAAAATGTATGCTGGTTAATTAGGTGGTAAAAACGTTTTAGAAATTGTTTCAATAGATCCCGCGGTTTTATTGTCATTTTGACTAGTTTGCTCCTGAGCTAGTTGAATGTTTGTTGATGCAAATGGCAAGAAATCGTCATCAGTAAAAACACTAATATCTGCAGGCTAAACCCCCGATTTTTTGAATCCATTTACGACTGTTTTCATTGTAGCTGCATTGATAAATGCAACTCCAAATAGCGTTGAAATTTGAAATAATGTTACTACTTTTCCGGGGTTACATCGTAGCCATTTTCGGACTTCTTCTTCGTAATAAACACTAATTGGTTTGATCAGCGAAATATCTAAGGGCTGAAGACGGTGTGAGCAATGGGGAGGGAAGCAAAGTAGTATCACACCGTAAGCTCGGGCAAGATCAAGTAGCTTAATATTTATAGTATGAGTAGAATGTCCGTCGAACAGTAACAAAACAGGGTCTTCCTTTGTGGCTTTAGAAAAGGATATAAACTTTTAAAACCAAGTAAGGAAAATTTCGGATGTAATCCACCCTGAATCAGACACTTCTGCCCATCCTCCAGATGGCAAACCCAACTCAAATTCCTTTTGTTTCCTTTTTCTAGGAAATATCAACATGGGGGGCATATATGCTCCACTAGCAGAAAAACATAACTCTACAGTCACAGCCTGACCTCTCTCACATGATGTTAGTGTCCCTACTTGCCGTTTTTCTTTCGTCGCAATTATTTTAGAATGTCCTTTAGAATTTACGGTAATACTGGTCTCATCACAGTTGTAAATTCTCTCAGGGGATAATTTATATTTGTCGATACACTCTTTTAATAATGTCTGAAATTGTGATAGGGCTATCAGGTTAAACCCCATGGCACGAGCTCCTGAGGTTGTCTCTGGTTTCCTAACACTTAAGTCAGGATGCCTTTTTAAAAAGCCATTTATCCAATCTTGACCAGCCATTTCAAAATTTTTGTTAAAATTATTAACTATTTTATTGCGTTTTGCTAACTGAAATGCCATGCTACGTAAGTCTTTTATGGACAAGCCAAATAACATTTTCTTCATATCTTTTACATAACTAGAAAGTTCCAATTCCTGCTGTTCATTAAAGACGCATTGAAATTTACCCGCCTTTTTATTTATTTGAAAATCTGCACCTCTTAGTTTTCTGTTGCCTTTGGTACACCAAACTGGGTTGAAGCTTTGTTTAAGCTTAAATTATTATGAATGACCTCTACTACGGCCCGTTTCATAGAGTCCACAGACCAATTCTGTCTATTTGTTTTGCGAACGTAATTACGAACCATCTGTAACAACAAAAACATCACAGTTATTTTTTCTTTTAAAAAGAATTATAATATATACGGGGCAGATCGAGACGAGTTTCGTTCTGCCCCGTGTTATTGGTCTCATTCTTCCTTAAGCGAATTGCTTTGAGCCAAGAGATATAGTGAGGTTACAGTACGAATTTTTTTGGATACCTTATGCTAAAAAACTTAAATATAAAATATTATTGCTTACCTCTGGTTAATAAAAAGACAAAAATTACACTGAAATACGTAAAAATAAACTATACAAACAGACCACTCGCATAAATGATTACTACCGGTTATGAATGGCCAGCTTGAGACGTTACTTCTTGAATAGCATCATAGATGGCGGCGCATTGCAGTCAGAGAAAAACATGAATCTCATTCTGCCCCGCCGGTCCGTTCCACCCCGGTTTCCCCTATGTCTATTTGTACTTCATCTTTATCAAAATCATGTTCAAGGAAAATTACCGATGGCAAGGAAACAAACATATGTCAAATTTTTATAATAAAATTTGAAATTTTGTTTACTTGTCATGAGAACGTTTTCTAAAATTTGTCACAACCTGGAGATACCGGGCCGATACACAGTAAGCTCAAATACATTCCAGCTCCGATAAGTAGTTCAACTTCTCCAGATCGATTAAACTCCCGATCTGTCAAAGAAAGATGTATAGGAATTTTCCATGATGAGGCATCAACATCGCCATTTGATTGATTGACATAAATAAAAGGAATAACAGCATTTGACAAATTTACCTAAATCTCATTCATACACGATTGCACCTTTATTGTACAATGATATTTTAACACAGGCGACGATCCACCAACTCCCAAAATGGTCAAAGGTGTTTTTGAATACCTCTACAATTAAATTGCTTTGACTAGCACCATCTAGCAAAGTTCGATATCCTCTAGATACTCCATTAGAATCCAGTTTGCAAAATTACGTAATTGCCGAGAGAACTGCTACTATTGATTGCTTTTAAAATAAAACTATCTGTCTCTTAAGATTAGTTTTTGATGTGTGTGTGTGCGTGTGTGACGTGTGGGATGGCTTGGTTACCCATTTGCCACAGACTGTTAAAAAAACGTAATAAACGCATATATATTTTAAAATGAAATTTGAAATTCTTCAAATATTCATAAAATATCAATAAAACACAGTCGAACCACAACAAATTTAATGGTAAAACTATAAAAATCGCGACTAGTTTCGGTCTTAGACCATCATCAGGCTAAAAATAAAAAGATACAGTAAGGTAAGGACAAGAACTATAACAATAATAAATATAAAGTTGGACAACATACTTAGTAAAATGAGTGAGGCACAAAAGTAATAAAGAAAAGCTTACCTATCATGTAAAAGTAAATACACTTGTACAAAAAATTCTTCAATTTATAGATCTATCCCTGCATCTCTAAGAAAATCTATCAACGCCGCATTGGTCATATCTAAGTTCAAACTTAATACATATGATAAATTTATAGGTAAATCCAAGTTATTCAACATCAGCTTATACAATAGATTGTTTTGTTCTCTAATATATTTATTACAACTAAAAAATATATGATTCAAATCAGCAACTGATGTTCCATAACAGTCGCAAGTGGCTCACGAAGCTGCGAGTGCGTAATTCCGTTAGTGCGTAAAATACTTTACCGTTCGAGTTACACACTATAATTTACCTACGAAATAAATTTTGAATAAAAAGGTGACGTCTATTGATAGTTGGTAAGTGGTTGTTATGGAAGCCGTGCGATTTACTTTACAGCTGTGCGTTTTTTTACCGTACGTTATGAGACATCTTACATTGATTGAGGACTTTGTGTTAATGACGGCTGACACATGTGGTCGTAGGAAAACTACTTAACCGTAATTATATTTTTAAGATATACTTAATTCAAAATTTAAGCAATCGTACAAAGTCGCGGAAACCTACTTGTATTGTATAATTAAATTTTCATGTGAAATTTATAAATTTATGTTACGTTGCCCTTGATTAAAGTTATTATAATCTCGTCGACCAATCAAAAATATCCTTCACCATTACTGAATGTTATGGTAATTTAATTTATTATTCTCTACATATTTTTTATTTTTTACATATGCATTACAAAAAAAGCTAACAAAAATTTTCTAAAATTGAGTAATCACATTGCACCAAATATCCTTTATTTTTTTGTACATTACCATTTTTAATGAATGATAGAAAATAAGTTCATGGAAATAATCAAAATATTTTTTTAATATTTTATAAAAATCTTCATTATGGCAAGACTATTGACAATTACATTATTGGCTAATAGCAATTTATCAATTTTATATTTTTCTTTTTTTCTTTTTATATTTGTGAATATGAATATAATCTCTTACTTATTAATATTGGTGTATTATTCATTTTAAAATATTTTAAAACATTAACATTTTATAATTTAAATTTCAAAACTGTTGTTATAAATGTTATAAATTACACAGTGCTAACAACATACATTTTAAAATCAAAATTTTCTTAATTTACATACAAATATAATTATAATACTATGGCTTTTAAATTGCAGGTAGTTTGACCAGAAGGATCTCTACAAAAAATTGGATTTTACAGAGAGGTATCTTAATATGTAGGATATGTGGAACTATGTATAACAGAAGATGTGAAATTGTATTGCATTTTGCGCAACACCTTGTAAAAAAAAATAGATTTAGATCTCAATTGAGCAACCTGGAGGCAATGAAACAAAAAAACAATTATGGACTAGAAAGTGATTTTGGCCAAGAAGTAAAAAATATGTTTTCTGCAAAAACTCAAATTCATGCAACATGCCATATGGGAAAACTAGTAAAATGTAATATTTGTTTAAAGTCTTTTAACAAAGCGAGCCATTTGTATATTCACATGCGCTCACATACGAATAACAAACCATTAAAGTGTGAAATTTGTCTAAAATATTTTAGCCGACAAGGCGATTTGAAACGACATATGCTTATTCACACAGGCGATAAACCATTTAAATGCGAAATTTGTTCAAAATCTTTTAGTCTGAAAACCAATTTGACTCAGCATATGATGATGGTTCACGGAAGTGGTAAACGATTCCAATGTAATATTTGTTTAAAATCTTTTAGCCAGAGCAGCCACCGAAAAACACATATGCTAATTCACACAGGCGATAAACGATTCAAATGCGAATTGTGTTTAAAATCTTTTAGCCACAGCAGTCATTTGAAAAGACATATGCTAATTCACACAGGCGATAAACCATTCAAATGCGAAGTGTGTTTAAAATCTTTTAACCAGAGCAGCAATTTGAAAAAACATATACTAGGTCACACAGGCGATAAACCATTCAAATGCGAAGTGTGTTTAAAATCTTTTAACCAGAGCAGCAATTTAAAAAAACATATGCTAGGTCACACAGGCGATAAACCATTCAAATGCGAAGTGTGTTTAAAATCTTTTAGCCACAGCAGTCATTTGAAAAGACATAGGCTAATTCACAGAGGCGATAAACCATTCAATTGCGAAGTGTGTTTAAAATCTTTTAACCAGAGCAGTAATTTGAAAAAACATATGCTAGGTCACACAGGCGATAAACCATTCAAATGCGAAGTGTGTTTAAGATCTTTTAACCAGAGCAGCAATTTAAAAAAACATATGCTAGGTCACACAGGCGATAAACCATTTAAATGCGAAGTGGGTTTAAAATCTTCTAACCTTAGCAGTAATTTGAAAAAACATATGATAGGTCACACAGGCGATAAACCATTCAAATGCGAAGTGTGTTTAAAATCTTTTAGACTGTGCAGTGATTTGAAAAGACATATGCTAATTCACACAGGCGATAAACCATTCAATTGCGAAGTGTGTTTAAAATCTTTTAACCAGCGCAGCAATTTGAAAAAACATATGCTATGTCACACAGGCGATAAACCATTCAAATGCGAAGTGTGTTTAAAATCTTTTAACCAGAGCAGCAATTTAAAGAAACATATGCTACGTCACACAGGCGATAAACCATTCAAATGCGAATGTGTGTAAAATATTTTTGCCGGCAAGGCGATTTGAAAAAACATATGCTAGGTCACACAGGCAATAAGCCATTCAAATGCGAAGTGTGTTTAAAATCTTTTAGCCTGTGCAGTACCTAATTTGAAAAGACATGCTAATTCACACAGACGATAAACTATTCAAATGCGAATGTGTTTAAAATATTTTTGCCGGCGAGGCGATTTGAAAAAACATACGCTAGGTCACACAGGCGATAAACCATTCAAATGCGAAGTGTGTTTAAAATCTTTTAGATTGTGCAGTAATTTGAAAAGACATAAATATGCTAATTCAACCAGGCGATAAACCATTCAAATGCGAATTGTGTTTAAAATGTTTTAGCCTGTGCATTAATTTGAAAAAACATATGCTAATTCACACAGGCGATAAACCGGTCAAATGCGAAGTGTGTTTAAAATCTTTTAGCCTGTGCAGTAATTTGAAACGACATGCCAATTCACATAGGCGATAAACCATTCAAATACGAATTGTGTTTAAAATGTTTTAGCCTGTGCATTAATTTGAAAAAACATATGCTAGGTCACACAGGCGATAAACCATTCAAATGCGAAGTGTGTTTAAAATCTTTTAACCAGAGCAGCACTTTAAAAAACATATGCTAGGTCACACAGGCGATAAATGATTCAAATGCAAAGTTTGTTTAAAATCTTTTTTAGAATAATTTAGGCTGTAATGTATGAACAGGTAAACTTGCAATAGATCAACGTTCGATGGAATATGCAGACTTGCAAGTTTTCCTATTCGACTATGAAACAATATCAATATATGTAATCATTATTAGTTAAGCAATGAATCAATAAAGGTATAAAATGGGAATAGTATTTCATTAGATATATTATAACTTTTTAAGTTATTACAAGGCATTATGGGTATTGCCCATGTTTAGTATAGCCATTTGCATAGCCATGATACAGTCGACTAGGTACTCTCCTCTATTGTCTGTATGTCCTAAGCCCCATAGAGCAGATTTGGCATTGAAATCCCCTAGCACAAGGATCTCTCCCCTCTCTTTCTGTATATCGTCGCATAACATGTCCACATATGCTTTATATACAACCAAACCCGGTTAGGTTTGGTTAGGTTAGGTTAGGATTGGTTAGGTCTGGTTAGGTTAGGTCTGGTTAGGCTAGGTACTCTCCTCTATTGTCTGTATGTCCTAAGCCCCATAGAGCAGATTTGGCATTGAAATCCCCTAGCACAAGGATCTCTCCCCTCTCTTTCTGTATATCGTCGCATAACATGTCCACATATGCTTTATATAAAACCAAACCCGGTTAGGTTTGGTTAGGTTAGGTTAGGATTGGTTAGGTCTGGTTAGGTTAGGTCTGGTTAGGTTAGGTTAGGTTAGGTTAGGTTAGGTCTGGTTAGGTTTGGTTAGGTTTGGTTAGGTTTGGTTAGGTTTGGTTAGGTTTGGTTAGGTTTGGTTTGGTTGGGTGTGGTTAGGTTTAGTTAGGTTTGGTGTGGTTAGGTTTGGTTAGGTCTGGTTAGGTTTGGATAGGTTTGTTTAGGTCTGGTTAGGTTAGGTTTGGTTAGGTCTGGTTAGGTTAGATTAGGTTAGGATTGGTTAGGTCTGGTTAGGTTAGGTTTGGTTAGGTTAGGTTAGGTCTGGTTTGGTTAGGTTAGGTTTGGTTAGGTTAGGTTAGGTTAGATTTGGTTTAGTTAGGTTTGGTTAGTTCTGGTTAGGTTTGGTTAAGTTTGGTTTGGTTAGTTCTGCTTAGGTTTGGTTAAGTTTGGTTAGGTTATATTGGATTAGGATAGCATCGCCACCCGTCACTGAATTTTGCGTGTTTGTTTATCTTTGTTTTATCTTTTATAAAATGCAAAAAGACCAATTTGATTTGGTTATTAATATTCTCTCTACATTTCACATTTTATTTTTAATATTTTTTATATATTTATAATGTAAAAAATATGATCCTAATATTTAGGTTTTATTTAGAGATGTGGCAACGCTGGTATCTACATGACAACGCAAGTTATGTTCGGAACAGGAACAGGAGATAGTTAAAAAGTTGATTTTAGTATTGAGTATTGCAGAATAAATTTTGTTGTTAAATAGAACATTTTGTTAAGATGATTACGAGTTATAATTATTGCAGATTTAGTTTTTCAGAGAGTACCTATATTTAATTATATAAATATTGTATGGTGCAGATTTTAATTAAATAAAACATAGAATGTGAACAGTGTAGTGATAAGTGGATAGGTGTCTATACATCTTTTTAGGAAAGTCCACCTGTTAAAAGTAAGTTATGAGAGTATATATATTATAAGATTACTTTTTTAATGTTTTTTCGGTAAAATTTAAAATGTAATGTATATCAAAATAATTTATTTTGTTTGTTATTTGTCGCGTATTACTATTTGCATACGATTTTCAGACGCCATACTGCTAAAAATGGCAGCGCGATCAAAAAGTAGTTCCAACTTTAAAAATTAATTTTGAAAAAAATATGCTTGAGCGCACTAAATGAATACTCAATTCATGATTTGTAGACCATAATTAAAGTATTTTTGTAAAAATTACGGAAATTGGCCAGAAGTAGCTCTTCTAAATAATTACCCAAGAGCGTAATGAAAACTATGCAGAAAGGATGATAAGAGATCGGCTAGTAGTTGGATTAGCTGACAAAGAGCTGCAAGCCAGGCTAATTAGAGAACAAGATTTAACAGTAACAAAAATCATAGATTACTGTAAATCACTAACCCTGAGCAAGGAACATCTTAAAA
Source organism: Ophraella communa (assembly GCA_035357415.1). NCBI lineage: Eukaryota > Metazoa > Arthropoda > Insecta > Coleoptera > Chrysomelidae > Ophraella > Ophraella communa. Next base: position 21,293,355 of record CM068991.1, on the reverse strand, counting down.
CCATATCACCAGAAGAGGAAGTGCATGCTATTTATAGTAATGGAGCCAAATTTAAGTGCCCTAAATGCCTCTATGAACATTACAAAGGTAGGTAGATGTCCAGCGTATAGAAAAACATGTGCTGCATGCCATCAACAGGGACATTTTGCAAAAGCATGTAGAACCTATAGAGACAAAGATGAAGACCCTAACAATGTAGTTGAAAAATCAAGAAACAGAGAAACAGCTAGAAACCGAAATAGAAAAGTTCAAGAAATAACCAAAGAAAGTGAGGGAAGTGATGAAAATGATGAAGAGGAACTTTTTGTTAATGAGTGTGGTAGTGACAGAAATAAACCATCTTGGATAGAAAAACTAGTCATAGAAGGAGTTGAGGTAGGGTTTAAATTAGATACTGGCTCTGATTGTAGTATTTTGCCTTTAAACATTTTTAAGCAACTAAACTGTTCAGATAATATTAAACCTTGTAACATAACATTAATCACTTATGGAAATTTTAAAGTTAAACCAGAAGGTGAAATTTTCTTGAATTGTAAACATAAAAAAGAAATGCATAGTGTTAAATTTATTATTGTTAAAAGTAATAGTCAACCTTTACTTGGACTTGATGAATGCTTGAAATTTGGACTTGTTAAAAGAATTCATAACCTGGAAATTTTGCCTAATAATAAAAATGAAATTTATAACCTGTATAAAAATGCTTTTGAAGGAATTGGCAAGATTCCTGGGTTGTGCTCAATTAAACTTTTAGATAATGCTAAACCTGTAGTCCAATGTCAAAGAAAAATACCTTTAGCATTGCATGATAGACTTAAGCAAACCTTGGAGTCATTAGAGAAAAAAGAAATTATTCAAAAAGTAGATTATCCAACTAATTGGGTAAACAGTCTAATGTTAGTAGAAAAACCAGATAAATCTCTTCGCTTGTGCATTGACCCAAAGCCTCTAAACAAATATATATGTAGGGAACATTTTCTTATTCCTACACCTAGAGATATCATTTCTAGGCTGACTGGAAAAACTATATTTCCTGTAATTGACATGAAAGATGGTTTCTGGCAGCTGCAACTTGATAACCCTAGTGCAGACCTCTGTGTTTTTAATACACCTTTTGGACGTTACAGATTTAATAGAGTACCTTTTGGAATATCTAGTGCCCCAGAAATATTCCAAAAGAAAAATCATGAAATATTTGGTGATATTCCTGGAGTAGAAATTTATTTTGACGACCTCATTGTGTCAGGAATTGATGAAGCTAGCCATGATAAATCACTTAAAGAAGTATTTCAAAGAGCTCTTAAAAACAATGTAAAATTTAATTTTAAAAAGTTTCAATATAAATTAGAACAAGTTGTATCTCTAGGCCAGGTAATATCAAAGAGAGGTTTAAAACCCGATTTACAAAATATTGAAGCCATTCGGGCAATAAAACCACCAAAAAGTAAAACTGAAGTTTTACGCATTTTGGGGTTACTGAAATTCTTTTCTAAATTCATACCAAACTTGTCCCAATTAACTTCTAATATGCGAAATCTCACAAAAAATAATGTTCCATTCAACTGGACAGATAGTCATGACAAGGAATTAATATATTTAAAAGACCTGATCTCGAAAGAACCTATTCTTCATATATTTGACCCTGCTAAACCAATTTTAATTCAATGTGATGCTTCTAGCGAGGCTTTTGGTTGCTGTCTTTTACAAAATAATCACCCAATTGTTTATGCTTCTCGGAGCATGTCAAAATCTGAAAAACGATGGGCTCAAATTGAAAAAGAATTGGGAGCAATTGTATTCGCATGTGAAAAAATGCATTATTTTATATATGGATTTGAGGTAAATATTCAAACTTCACGAGAGAACATATGTTTTATCTTTATTTTGCTTGGTTACTTAGTCATTGCAGTGACAAAGACAAAATATGTCTTCTCTCGGGAAGCTTCCCTCCCTTAGTCAAGAATACGGGCCCAGATCATAAACCCCTTATCTCCATATTTAACAAAGATCTAGATAAGGCATCTGCTAGACTACAGAGAATGCTGCTAAAATTATTAAAATATAATATTAAAATCACATATTTACCAGGTAAAGACATGTTAGTCGCAGATGCATTGTCAAGAAGATCATTCATTGATGATTTTGTGGAAGATGATCCAGAAATGACATATGTTATGTCCATTCTTTGAGCAATAACATACCTATGTCTAACAAAAAGAAAGAATGTTTTAAAATAGCTATTCAAACCGACCCAGTATTATCAAAAATCAGAGAATATTGTTTAAAGTCATCATGGCCAGAAAAGAATGATAAAAATATTTGCCCAAGTGTGAAACACTTCTTAAATATTAAAGACAGTATATATTTATCAAATGATTTATTATTCTTTGATTTTAAAATTATATTACCAACGTCATTAAAATTAGATATGCTCAAACGTATTCATGAATCTCACTTTGGAATAGAAAAGTCTAAACTTAGAGCCCGCCAAATCTTTTATTGACCGAATATGTCTCGTGATATCCAAGATTTTGTCAACAGATGTGAAATATGCCAATTAAATCAAAGATCACTCCAAAAAGAAACCTTAGTACCTCACGATGTACCCAATCGGGTGTGACAGTATATACACTCTGATTTTTTCGAATATCAGGGAAAAAATTATTTGTTACTGGTAGATGCATACTCTAACTGGGTAGAAGTCTCTCAGACTAGAACAAAGATGAGCTTATTACCGTAAAAATAAATTTCAGCAGTTTGGCATTCCGGATAAATTTTTTGCTGATAATAATCCTTACAATTCTTTCCAATTTAAACGATTGGCTAATGAATGGAACTTTGAGCTAGTCTTTAGTAGCCCATACCACCACCAATCTAACGGTTTAGCCGAAAGATATGTAAGCATTATCAAAGAAATGCTTAAAAAAGCTAAGAAACCTACTGATTTACCACTATTCCTTATGGAGTATCATGCCACTCCTTTGCCTAATCTTAACTATTCTCCTAGTCAATTATTTTTAAATCGTATTCTAAAGACTAAGATTCGAGTCTCTGAAAAAGCCTTATGTGTAGGATTGGAAGAGAGACTGAGCGGACTGTAAGCTGTAAGAAGGCTATCATAAACAAATTTTGCTAGGTTCAACTAAAGGGTCCTACACATGTTTAGTCGCGGGATAAACAAATGTTGAGGATTCGAAGGACCACCCTGTAATCAGGGAATGCGGGTTTGAAATAAAGTTTGGCGAACTCAATTAAACTTAATTTAATAAATTAAAATTAACTTCTTATTAAAATTAACTTCTTATTAAAATTAAGCAATCAACATGTACAGCTTGATAGCTATATACAAAAGTATTTTAAGGTTCCTAGAAACAGATATAGAATACATGGAATAAAATGACACCTTTACAATTTTTCCGAACGAGTATCACGCGCACATGGCGGCATGAGTGGTTAAACGCGAACACAAAGTACAATATCTGGATACATATTAAATTATTAACTGAAAGTACAATAGCGCAAATGCAAATCATGTAAATATTAGATTAAAATATTAAGAAAGATTTTATCTAAGCAATTTTTCCATAGCAGTAAATAACGTTGGCAACGCCGGGTAAAAACTTCCATTTGCGGACTCGATATGAGGTTGAAAAAGTAATAAATAACTTGTTACCTGTTTAAATTCACTAATCACACTGACTTTACTTTTTTAACTGATAGAAACAATTTGAAAACGATACATAGAATACAGTAACATGGCATGAGAGCCTAATTAAATAATTTATTTAAACATAGAGACGAAACGACGTTCCAGTTCAACAGTCAAAAAGGAAGAGAGAGTTCGTAGGTCGAAGGGTTTGGTACGGTACTTGAGACGAGGGGTGAAGCGTTGCTGTTCGGATTCTTTCGAGTAAGCGGTAATTGTCGAAATTCAAATTAGACGAAATTAGCGCTCAACTAGGATTGTCTACAGTAGACAGGGGCGTTCCTAAGAAAGTTGAGAAAAACGAAAGGTGTCACATATTGTTAAAATGACTGATTTTAACACCTTAGAAACAGTTTTTTCAAACAAGCAAGAGATTGACAATAAGTTAAAATGCAAGCAAGAAAGACAAGCTTTATTTTATGATAGGAATGCTAAAGATTTACCCAAACTAGATATTGGAAGTAGAGTTGATTCCAAAATTATAGCGACAGCTCAAGTAAAATTCGGCAATGTGGGGGTATTCGCCGACGATCTCCGATCGGCTCGCGTCGCAGCGCAGTCGGAGAATTCTAGTAGAACAATTGCTAAGCGGATTCCGTGTGCGGTGTTTCTTAGTTAGTCCCAGCGGCAGCTGGGCCACTGGAATCTACTTCTCGAACTGGGTAATCGCTAGCGTTCGAGTCGACGGTAAAGATAGGTGGGAAAACCGTAGCTGTCGCGATAATTTTGGAATTAACTCTACAATACTTATCCAAACAGGTAAAGGTTGGGAAAAAAAGGTAAATAATGTGGTTAATGGTAGATCATATATTGTTGAAAATGAATATGGCAGGATTTACAGGAGAAACAGAAAGTTTATCCGTGAGACAAAACTAACCTTTCAGTACAAACAAAATAAAAATTTGATTTATGACTTTGATACACTAGTAATTATTTTTTTTGTTTTATAAATTTTTTCTATGATCGACATTACTGTTTGTTCACCTTCCATTTTTCCTAATACATGTTGGTCCGTAGATTTTGATACTCTTGGATCAAATCACTTTGTCATTAAAATAGCATTGGAGTATTCGAGAGCAGTTAATGAGACCATATATCCAAAAAGTAAATGGAATGTAAAGAAAGCAAATTGGGAACTGTACGCTGAAATAATCGAGAATCAATTAAAAATAATAGAAGTACAACCTTAAATACAGAAACAGCATATAATTTTTTAATAGACTGTATCAATAAAGCTTCTGAAAAGCAATATGCCAATTTAAACCCATAAAGTGTAAGAAACGCTCTCCTTCTCCGTGGTGGGATGCCGGATGTGATCTATATGTTGCAGAACGGAAAAATGCAATAATAAAATACAAGCAGGATCCAACAATTGAAAATTTTATTGAATGTAAAAAAATAAGTGCTCGAGTAAAAAAATTACTGAAATCTAAAGCCCATCAAAGTTGGGTGGATTGGTGTACAAAATTAAATAAGCAAACTCCGTCCACTGCGATTTGGAATCAAGCGAAAAAGATGAACAGGGTAAAGGTCAACAATCCATTACCTCTAGAAGATACTTGGATAGCTGAATTTTTCGACAAAATTGCTCCTCCATATGTGAACAATTACGCGGATTGTATGCCATGTAACTCTGAGCCTAATCATTTTCTCTTAAAACCGTTTAAGGACGGGGTATCGCTGTACATCAGAATGGCACCTGCAGACCAAAAGTTTATTCTAACTTTCTCCGTTATTACAACTCAAATCGTTTTATTTTTTTCACTAAATTGCATATAAAGGTCTAACTTAGGTAAGGATTGCATTGATTTTTTGTTAATTAATTGTTTAATATTGAAAAAGAGCTGTTGAATGCGAACTATTTTAGACCTTTACATTTGTATAAATAAACAACAATCTAAAAAAATTTTCTTAAAATGAAACTAAACCTTTCCTAAGTTGAACATTTTTCTATCAAATAGCCCAATCAGAATTTTCTAAAGAGATCAGACCTAATAAATAGTTAGAAACTAAAATCATGCTGCATTTTATTTTTATTTTTTCACTTTGGATCAAAAATGGACGTAGTTAATGACGAAATAATTGTACTTTAGTTTATAACTTTTATCATAGATGGAACTAGGCACTATATATTTTTTTCTTTTTTTATTAACGAAGTCAAAACAAATTTTTGTATTATAAATTAATGTAACGTTTTTTAAATATTTTGCGATATTTACAAAACAATTATTCAATAAAACAAATTAGAAAAATGAAAAAAAGAATACTGATTTGCGGATATTGATTGTCAGTAGACCAGTTATATCAATGTTATATCTTGAAGAAATTTTAATTATAATAGCCAGCGTACGGCTGGCCATCTATAGTTATATATGAGGGTAAATAAAATTATTGTTTGTGTGCCGAGCGATCGCTTACAGAATAAGTTTTTATTATTCCATTTTCCCAGCACAATTAAAAAAAAAACATTAGACACAGAATAAACATCGTTGTAAATAAATATAAAAATTATAAAATTGTTAATAACAAAAAACTGTAAATTCAAAATTCTTGAAAAAAATACCAATTATTGGTGGCCATATAGACACTTCCCCATATAGCACACGACGTACTGGGGACGTACATATTAGGTCCGATTTGGGTCTTTACGTCCCCGGACCAGAGGGGACGTTCTGAGTACGTACATATCTGGACTTACTTGGTACGTCCGCAAATGGACGTTTTCAGTACGTACATATTGGGTCCATTTCAGATATTTATTCCTAAAGCCAATCGGATACGTTCTGAGTACGTACATTTCTGGACGTACCTAGTTCGTACTAAAATGTACGTACCTAGTACGTACGTTTCTGGATGTATTCAGTACGCACCTAAATAGACGTAGTTATTACAATGATTTCAATGTTTGTAAACATGTTTGTTACAGAAAAAGTGTAAATACTAAACAGTACAAAAGAAAAACCAATCCTAACCGTGTTAATCAGCAGACCTTACTGTTTAGCTAGAGAAAAAGCGCCTATAATGTTTTTAAATTACGCGCCAAAGTTTGGGTTGGGTTTTGACAATATGTTATTCTAACCTATATTCTATGAGTGTGTGTGTGATATGTAAAAGGAGGAATATTTGCTTTGGCACTAAAATAATACATACCTACACAGACAATACAGATTACCATACCACATTTGTGATTGATAGTGAACTGTTAATAGTGAAATTGTAGAAGGTAAGCTATCTTTTAATATTATAATGAATCGATCAAATATAAGTAAACATCTAAAGTATGCCCGACAAAGAGTTCCATTATTCGAGCGATTGCTAGTAGTTGATGGTTCACATAATAGTGACAGGGATAGCGTTGATGGATTTAATAGATAGTTAATAGATGCTATTTGATTAAAGATGCTGCTGATGAAGGAAAGTCGTCTGGTTCGTTCAGAGAGACAGAACTAGCTCTCAAATCATGGCTAAAGAGGGCGAAGGAAAGGTCCATGAAACAAGCATTAAAGCTTTTATTTTATTTAATTGAAGATCAAGGAAGTATTATTTAGGTATTTTTTAACAGAATTCTTTATTACTTTTGATTTTATGATTTTTATTTTATTTTGTTATTACCTATTACCTAGTTTTATTTTAAATTTTATAAATCATTGTGAAATGAAAATGGTTATTAAAAATTGTTTTATTTAATTAAAATATTGAGATTATTTTTCACCTATTTCCTGGATACGTCCCAGAACTGTCCACAGTTTGAGCCAAAAGAGTACGTACCAAGGACGTCCATTTGCGAAAAATTTGGACGTACCAGGTACGTCCCAGATTTGTCCACATTAGGCACAGTTTGGACCAAAAGTGTACGTACCTGGGACGTCCATTTACGCGGAATCAGGACGTACCCGGTACGTCCATAGGACGTACACTGTCCCTAATCCGTACGTCCCCAGGACGAACGATACGTCCGTTTCGTACGTCGCCAGTACGCCCGTAGGTCGTATATGTGCTATATGGTTCTTGGTCAAATTTTGGAAGAAATCTGGCCACAGGTTTCTGAGAGAAAAAAATGTTAGCGTAAATTTTGTATACGTGGTATTCTGAATTAAGTAAAAAGAAAAACTGGCATCAAAATATTTTATTTAAAAAATATAATTTTATTATTATTACATTTAAATATTTTCTGGTGGATCTTTATATTTTAATCTTTTGCCTCTCCCGTTTAAAATAACTTCCGGCCCAACGCAATCCTCATAGAATCGTCTCAACTTTTCTACCATATTGTTAAAAAAAGTTTCGTTGAAATTTATGTTTTCGGTAAAAAGTGGATTATCATCTCCCGTATAAATAATAAAATGGCATGTTTTTCTTCTTGTGATGTCGAGTTGTCTTTGTATCTAAAAACAATAATTTGTAATATTCTAAAAAAATTAGAAAAATGAAAAGCCAGTAACAAATCTTATCTGATAATAATAACCACCATACGCTTTTCTACGGCCTCTCTCAATGATATTTTTGATGTGGCTACTTTTAAAAAACATTTTACTTCAACAAGTTCATCTGAATCAATTAAACCTAAAACATAATAAGTTATTAAACTCTGTTATGTATATAATAGTTACAATAATTCGTTTACCATCAGGCGATGCACCTAAGAAACCGTACCTATTTCAAGTCAACAAATAATCCTGAAGGGTTAACATTCGGGTAGTAATAGTGGGTAGTTTGCAGCACTTCATCAAATTTTAAAACATTAGTTTAAATCCAGCAACGTTCTAGAAAACATCATTATTCTTCATAAGTATCTAGTCTCCGAATTTTCGACGCAAGTAAATAGGTATTACAAAATTAAAATATGTTGACCACTTTAATGTGTCATTTGTAAATGCATCGCCTCTAAGTTAATAATATTTTTTTATATTTTGCACTTATAGAAATCTTCATTATAAAACGCATTTGCGTATCGTAATGTAACTTTTACGCACGCAAATTTTTGTTTTAAATGGTTGGCGACATGAGTGAAGTATCTAAAGGCAAGACTATTGACAATGACATTTGCGGCTAATAGCAGTTTATTAATTTTATATTGTTCTTTAGGAAAGTATCTGTGAATATGAATATAATATTTTACTTATATAATATATTATTATTGGTATATTATTTTTTTTTTAAATATTTTAAAACATTAACATTTGATAATTTAAATGTCACAACTGTCAAATTTTATAAATTACACAGTGCTGCCGACATACTTTTTAAAATAAAAATTTTCGTAATTACATAAAAATAAAAAATTAATTTAAAAAATGGTAAAAAGGGCAAAATATAAAAAATATTATAAACAACTTTTTTCATATGGCTGTTGTGACACTCGTTCTTTAAAAAACTCATCGCTTCGCGATTCGTTTTTTAAACTTGAACTCGTGTCATAACAGAATTCCATATGAAATGCGTTGTTTAATATACTATAATAATTTTTTGACACTTACCTAGAACTGATTTAAAAATAATCACACACAACCATAAACTTATAAAAATAATAAACTTACCCTACCGGTGATTAGGTATATATAGAATTAAAAATACAAATAAAAAATGTTTTTAATAAAAACTAAAGATAAAAGTAATAATTACTAGAGCACCTATTGATATTACTAAATGTTGATCTACCCTCGTTCTTTCCCGAGATAAAATACAAAATATATTTTGTTGGCTGGCAAGGTCTAGAAATGAGAATTATATAAATGGTTTTTAGCCCTAAAACATGTGTTTTTAGCAGGTAAAATTTTTTCCGATGAATAGAGCAATTTAGTGAAAGGATTCTAATATTATTTCTGTTAGTTTATCCTATTACTAAGAGATGTCTGCACTTTATGGCTAAAAAAATCATTGACACATTTTCGTTTCAGATTGCAAGGGATACGGGCTCCTTAACAAGCTAGAATTAGATTGTGCCCTTAGCAATCGCATCAACACTTCTCCTGGATATGATGATATTAAATACAGTATGCTCTTAAATTTACCAAATAATGCCAAAGAACTCTTGTTAAATATTTTTAATCGGATTATAAGAGATGGTTCCAACATTTCAGCATTTAAGAAGGTTATTGTCATTCCTATTCTTAAACCAGGAAAAAATTCACAATTAGCTGAAGCTTACAGACCCATATCTCTATTATCTTGTGTTCTTAAAACCATGGAAATGATAATCAAGGCTAGGCTAGAGTGGTGGTTAATAGAGCGGAATCTACTACCTAAAGAACAATACGGCTTTAAGAAAGGTTTTGGTACTTTGGTACTTGGCTACCCTAGTAGTAGACATACAAAACAATTTTTCCCGTAATAATTATCTTCCTGTTTTTTTCCTAGACATAGAAGGTGCATATGACTCTGTTTGTTTAACTATACTTAAAGAAAAAATGATAAATATGTTTCAAATACCAGATCAATTTGCGAACAGTATTGTTAATCTATATTCAAACCGATTACTTTATCTAAGAAACAATCAAACTCTTATAGGACCTAGAATCGTGAACAAAGGTTTGCCCCAGGGTTCTGTATTGAGTCCTATTTTGTTTAATATGTACGTAGCGGATTTGCACAATACCAAAATTAATAACCTAACATTCAATATAATACCTACAATACGCTGATGATTTTTGCGTTTACACATAGCATAAAAAATATGAACAAGCAATTGACAACTTAAGTAATATCTATCAGCTAGTACAAAAATGGCTCCATAAAAACAATTTTGAATTATCTTGCAATAAATCTCAAGTGTGTATCTTTACTAGACATAATAATCCTAATTCTCGTATAATTAAACTAGGAGAACATCAGTATTCAATACAAACTAAGGCTAAATACTTATTTAGGTATGACACTTGACAAAAAATTGACTTGGAAGGAATATATTGACGATATGGTAAATAAATGCAACAAGGGAATAAATTTCCTTAAATCGATTAATAAAACGTGGTGGGGATCTGATGTAGAAGTAAGCTTATTATTCTACAAAGCCTATATTCGCTCCATATTGGATTACGGAAGCATATTTTATGGATCAGCCAGTAATGTATTACTAAATAAAATAAATGTTGTTCATAATTCAGCGTTAAGAACATGTTTAGGGGCCATGAAGTCCACACCAATACAACCTTTGTATTTAGAATGCTTGGAACCACCTTTAAATATTAGACGGAATTATCTGGCAGAAAAATTTCTTTTAAAAACATATATAAAAAATCAACCTTTGTACGAAAAGATTATTACTCTGAATCGCTATGATTTGACCAATGAATATTGGGCAAAAAAGAAATCTCCTTTACTCTGTGAAGCACTACAACAAAATATAGAAATTTTAAAAGAAATATATAAAACTACAGATGTATTTCAAAACAACACTTACCTAACATACTATTCAAATACAGAGATAATTGTTCCAAAATATAGTAACAATGTAGATACATATAAACAGAAACATTATCCTTTCAATATTATCAAAATACGAAGATTCTGTCGTTATATATACTGATGCTTCAAAATCTCCAAACGGCACTGGATGCGCATTCTTTATCCCATTGGGTCGTATTGAAAAAAAACTTAAGCTTAACTCAAAAATCTCCATCTTCACAGCAGAAGCTATTGCAATATATGAGGCACTAAATTACGCTTCGGAATGCAATTCGAAGCAAATAGTGATATTATCGGATTCTTTATCAGTTTTGACCTCTATTGGAAAACCTGGATGGCCAAATATGGATACCTGCCCTTATATACATAAAATTAAACATCTCAAGCAAACGTTAGTCTCCAGTGGTAAACGTATACTCTTTGTTTGGATTAAAGCACATATCGGTCTAGAAAACAATGAATATGTTGATTTTCTAGCTAAAGAAAGTATTTTGAATGGTAGAGATACATCATATAATATTACAGCCTGTGATTTTCTGTCTTCATTAAAATTAAAATTATTTCAAAGGTGAGATTATGTATGGAAGGAATATTCCGTTGGCAATTCAAATAGATACACGTCTCTTCAACCATATATACCCAAAATACCTTGGTACAAAAACTTGACTGTTCCTAGGAAATATATTACCACCATTATCAGAATAAGATTTGGACATGCCTGCTACCCTAAACACTTATTCAAACTTAAGGTTATAGACAGTGATCGTTGTGAATATTGTTCAGAGGAAGGAAACCTGGACCACATATTTTTCAGTTGCCCTAGAAATAAGATAACTTCTGATAGGCTAGTAATGGATTTACATAATAATAAAGTTCCAGCTCCTTGGAATCTTCAGCACTTATTATCACACTCGAGGTTTGTGTATGATTGTCTCATTAAGTTTTTAAAAGATAGTAAAATATCTTTGTAAAATGTTAGAAGAAAATTACTCATAACCTTTGTATTTTAACCTATTTGTATACTTTCTCCCTTCATACCGTGGCCTACTGTTGTTTGTTTTTTTTGTAAATGCCTTGATGGGCCCCTAGGCGAGAAGAGAGTGACCCTGTTAGTAATCCTTTTATTTTTTTGTTAAATTATTTAATTATTTAGTAGTACCATGTTGAGACTGGCTGTATGACTATAGTCTATGCCAAAAAAAAATAAATAAATAAATAAATAAAAAAAAATAAAAAAAAGAGAACATGTCATAATAGTGTCTTTTGTATTTCTTATATTTGTGTTAGTTTTGCTAAGGTTGTCACCACTGGGATTTGACAGCAAGGGGGGTTATGTCATGATTGGCCGACTGGGAGGTCGCATACTTGTACTTATGTGTATAATTTTAAAATAATACGGGAATTAAATAAAAAGTAAAATTGAAGTATTTTTTTAATGAACCCCCAAGACATCAATCACACGCTTTCGACATGTCGAATTCTACAGTCGCTTTCGACATGTAGAAGCGATATCTCGCGAAAAGGGTATTCTGTGTACCTCTCGACAATACTTCGGCCGTATTCGGCTTTTATCAACAAGATATTATGTAGAAATTCTGGGGAGTTTTTAAATTTTTTCAGACATTTTAGGGATTTTGATTTGCGATTTAACATTAATGTTATATTTCTATGGTTTATTGGTTTAGCATATTATTATTTTGTAGATTGCAAAGTTGGTTTTGAGATGTTTGTTGTTATTTTTCTGGTTTTTATTTAATTATTTGTACTTGCGTTGGCTATTGGATAAAGATAATAGGTAAGTCCTTTCTCAAACATAAAATGCTCAGTTTTTTTTTTGGTGGCCTTATTATATGGTCTTACATTGATTGCTATAAAAATCGTTTGTCATAAAATATTTCTCCGCTAAATAGTTAAATAAACAATAAAAAAATCTTTTAAAAAGTTTGTATTTTTTCATATACTTCAAGTTAATTTTTTAAATAACATAATCATTAAAAGAGAAGAATTTCTAGAAGATATTCGGACTTTCAATGTTATGAGGAGGCAAATAAGAGATGAAACAAACCCTTTTGAATTAAGGGATGATCTATTTAAAAAGTCTTTTAGATTAACAAAAGAAATGGCTCAATATATCCTTCATATTATTGTTGAAGATATAGTTTTATAGCAAGACTTGCCCACAAAGCGTTTCCTTCACCTTTTCCTTGGGCCCCATTAAATTTGTTGGTTATAAGGCTGTGATTATTTTCAACAGCATTTAAAAATGCTTCCCAATGCTGGTTTGCCACTCTCCTATTAATCAATAAAATCAAAATTTACTTTTAAAAGTATACAATACAACAATGAATAACAATACAGACACAGAACACAACAAATAAAAAATATTTTGTCACAAATAGGTTATGTTTTATTGAAGCGATACCTCAAAACGTATCGCCTTCAAGCGACATGACTTGTGCTTAAAGTCGTATAGAAATGTGTACACGGAATACCGTTTGTTTGAAACGACATGGCGGTATCGAAAGCGATAGGATACAGAATCCCTGTCCTAAAGAAAAACCTTAGACAATCTAAGAGAAAAACATTCAAACAACCTACAAACAACGAACCGTAACAGTTTACATAATAGGGAGTTTTCGAGCCACCTTTTTAACGTACGTGTCACGCTATACGTTATTGTGCACATGCGCATTAGCTATAAAATTATGAATTACATTATTAACCGATAACGTATCCCGTAATAGGGAGTTTTTGAGCCACCTAAAAATCTATGTACGTAAATCACGTTTCGGTTGTTATGAGCATGCGCTTTCCTTGTGCTTTCGTAATTAACCGGTTTACAACAAAACAGTTTTTGATCATCGAATTTAACGTATTAGATCATAATTTAGTTAGAAATGTGATTTTGCAAAATATATTTTAAGAGGGGGCAAATGATCCTCCAATATATAGACCAGAGTTGCCAATTAAGCACACGTAGCAAAACAAAGCACAACAAAATGAAGCACATTCGATTACAAACACAAATTAGACCTAACCTAACCTTATTATTTCGTTGTTGGCTATCTTAACTAAGGTTCGATGACGAGTTGTCAAATTTACTCATGGATTACAAATATTAACCATTTCAATCGAAATACAAACGAAGGTTTAGTATAACAATGGTTTAATTAGGTTTTAGAAGTTATAAGTAAACAGTCCAAATTACTATTTTTGTCTTATAAAAAAGATATAAATACAATAATATTCTCTATCGGCAACGCCGTGAGAATTTTATCGTTTAATAACCGTTACGTTGTAACTCCGCATATTAGGGAGTTTTTGAGCCACCTAAAAATCTATGTACGTAAATCACGTTTCGGTTATTATGAGCATGCGCTTTCCTTGTGCTTTCGTAATTAACCGGTTTACAACAAAACAGTTTTTGGTCATCGAATTTAACGTATTAGATCATAATTTAGTTAGAAATGTGATTTTGCAAAATATATTTGAAGAGGGGGCAAATGATCCTCCAATATACAGACCAGAGTTGACAATTAAGCACACGTAGCAAAACAAAGCACAACAAAATTAAGCACAAATTAGACCTAACCTAACCTTATTATTTCGTTGTTGGCTATCTTAACTAAGGTTCGATGACGAGTTGTCAAATTTACTCATGGATTACAAATATTAACCATTTCAATCGAAATACAAACGAAGGTTTAGTATAACAATGGTTTAATTATGTTTTAGAAGTTATAAGTAAACAGTCCAAATTACTATTTTTGTCTTATAAAAAAGATATAAATACAATAATATTCTCTATCGGCAACGCCGTGAGAACTTTATCGTTTAATAACCGTTACGTTGTAACTCCGCATATTACGGGATACGTTATCGGTTAATAACGTAATTCATAATTTTATAGCTAATGCGCATGTGCACAATAACGTATAGCGTGACACATACGTTAAATAGGTGGCTCGAAAACTCCCTATTACGGGATACGTTATCGGTTAATACGCTCATTTAGTACGCGTCATCAGTTGGTGTAGGTCAAGTGATTGGATGCCAATAAACAATTTTGTGTATTGAATTTGCAAGTGATAGAAAATAAATTTGGTTGTATTACTTTATTCACAATATTTAACGATTGTAAAGGTATGTACATGATATATTTATTATTACTTAACTATTTTCACACATTGATTTCTATCAAATCCTTCCCAATTTTAAATAATTAAATATTTTATATTTCTAACCTAACCTATCTTTTAGAACATGGCAACAAACCATCTAATCAAGTTTTCAATCAGTGCTGTGAAATCCGTTGACGAAGCAGCAGTGATTGTGCTTTCTGGTGAAAAGCTATCGAGGAAAAAGAGGCTTCATCTAAACCTACTAACGTCTACCTTTGTGTCGACATTATTGGTAAGTTGAGCATTGATTTTTCATATCATATTTACACATTACCTCAGCTATATTGTGTTTTCTTTTTTTCTTTTCTTTTTTGTGAAAACTGCTTTTTACTTACATCGCTAACTGATACTTTCCCATACTCCCACTAAATGGGAAGTTGAGGGCAATAGCCCCCAACCGGTATAAATGATACTATGAACGAAATTGTAAACAACAATAAAAAAATATCTGATAAAAAGTTAATTGTTTATTCTCCAAATGATATGGGACCCTTTTTTGTCTATATCGAATCAAATAATATACCAGGGATTAAAATTGGTTCTTTTAATACATTAAAAATAGCAAGAGACATTTTTAATCTTAATCTGAATAATATTAAAAAAATCAATAGTAAAGGTTTAAATAGAATCGCTGTAGAATTTTATAACTATGATGAAGCTAATAAATTTTTAAATAATAAAACATTGATCGAAAAAGGTTATAACATATACATTCCATACAACTTTGTCACTTGTAAGGGGATTGTGAGACAACTGGACATAGACATTGGAGAAGAGGAACTACTTAGATGCTGCCGCACAGACACAAATAAAATTATTAGTGCCAAAAGGCTAAATAAAAAAATCAAAAAAGGTAACGA
This sequence comes from Ophraella communa, assembly GCA_035357415.1. Classification (NCBI taxonomy): domain Eukaryota; kingdom Metazoa; phylum Arthropoda; class Insecta; order Coleoptera; family Chrysomelidae; genus Ophraella; species Ophraella communa. The sequence goes on along the minus strand of CM068991.1, from coordinate 21,277,207 downwards.
AATATCATACGAGCCAACAGGAACGGTGCTCTTCACATTTCAAGGCGTCCTACTACCCAAGTCAATACTCTTCTACGGCATGCACAGAAAAGTGGAAATTTATATACCACCGGTCACACAATGCTATAAATGCCTACGTTATGGACATACCCGAGCCCATTGTAAAGGGAATGAAAAATGCTTTAACTGTGGGGAGGCAAAACACTTAGTAGAAGGAGAACCGTTCTCCTGTGAGGTTAAATGCTTCTACTGCAAAGAAGCACACGTAACTGCAAACAAAAAATGTCCCGAATACCTCAGACAGAAAAATATAAAAGAATTGATGACATTTGAAAATGTGACATTCTTTGAAGCAAGTGAGATGGTGCCAAAATCTTATATGGATAAAGAAAAATTTATTCTTAGACCAGGCGACTTTCCAAGACTGAAAAAGAAAAACATTGAAATAAATGGTAATACAGATAATACTAATAATATGTCAAATTTGGTTGACATATCACACAGAAGATCCCACAACTTCAATTCTTTGCCCCTCAAGCGCTCATTTCAACAGGTGGTAGCAAGTTCAGACAATAAAAGAAGGGTTATACAAAAAGGCTATGATAAAAAAACACATGAAGAAAACCTATACTTTCCTAACTCTAGACCTGAAAAACAAACAACCTCTTCTCCCTCTCCATCTAAAAAGAAAAAACCAGCCTCAGACACATACCCAAACCAAATCCACACAAAACTATAATGACAATGGAGCCTGGTCTACCAGTGCAGTTCACAACACTTCCAGTTCCTCACAAAACAACTTACAAGATTGCTTAAATTATATCATGAATACATCTATTGAAAACAGAGATATCATAAGAAATTTAATAGTATCCTGTACAAAGTTAGAATCCCATATGGACTATGACAATGTATCAGATTCTGATTATTAATAAACTAAATAAATATAAAACAAACCAATGAATCCAAAGCTAAAACTAAAAAATAATACAGTGGAATATTAGAAGTATAATATCAAATAGGGATGATCTAATTAATTTTATAAATAAAGAAAACCCTGACATTGTAGCTCTTAATGAAACATGGCTAAATAAAGATAAACATTTTCACATTAAACAATATAATATCATCAGACAGGATAGATCAGATGGGTATGGTGGGGTTGCTACTCTTATTAAGCAGACTCTAATCTATAACAAAATTAAAAGTTTTACTTCAGATCAAACTCAGTACTTAATTACTAAAATAGGAAATTTGAATTTTATAAATATATACTCAAGCTCCCATAATGTTTTAACTCAGAATTTTTTAATGAAATGCTAGAAGGTATTCCTCTAAATAATCTAGTTATAATGGGAGATATGAATTCTCATCACTCTCTTTGGGATGAATGCCTACCCAATAAGGGAGGTAAAAATATATCTGACTTTGTATTCAATAAGGAACTATCAATACTTAATGATGGCTCCCCAACTCTTTTTCAACCTAATAATAACAAAACTAGCGCTGTAGATTTAACTATAGTTAGCAATGATTTAACTTTACAATCTCAATGGTGTGTTTTGCAAGATTGTGGTAATAGTAATCATTTTCCAACAGTTTTAAAAATTAATCTAAAAGAATCTTATAACAATAACGTTTTTATCTCTAAACCCAAAGTCAGAAATACTAACAAAGCAGACTGGAAAATATTTTATGATAAAATGACTTTAGGTTTGTCTAATATTCCAACAAATCCTAGCTATGAAGAACTGCTTATCACCATCAACCAAGCTGCGGATGAAGCAATGCCATATAAAAACAGCGGAATCCAGAAAAAACCATCTAACCCTTGGTGGGATGAGGACTGCTCTCTGTGGATTGGTCAACGTAAGGAGGCCATCCATAACTTCAAGCTCTTTCCATCTTATGAGAACTACTTAAAAGCTAAACAAACCATAGCTTCATCTAGAAGAAACCTCAGATCTAAAAAAAGTAACAAATTTAAAAGTTTCTGTGAAACATTAACAAAAAATCCGATACATCATATGTATGGAACACAATAAAAAAATTTAATAACAATAGAATTAGTCTCCCCAAATCCACAATCTCAGACAACACCAAATTAGAAATTTTAAATAAAATGTCATCCATTACATTAGACCCAGAATTTACGTTAGTCCAAATAAATGAGAAACCTGAACCATTTAAAACATATGAATTAAACAATGCATTACATAATAAAAAAAATTCGGCTCCAGGTCTAGATGACATTTCTTACCCAATATTGAAACATCTACCATTTGAAGCTAAACAGAAATTAATAAATATATACAATGAATGTCTCGGGGGAAGAAGTCTTCCTACAGACTGGAAAAAATTTAACGTAATAAGTATACTCAAACCCAACAAAAATCCCGAATCCCCCAATAGTTACAGACCCATTATCTTATCTTCTTGTGTGTTGAAAGTTTTAGAAATTATGATAAAAAATCGAATAGACTGGTATATAGAACATAACTCTCTATTAGAAATTTCTCAATCAGGCTTTAGAAAAGGTAAGGGGACATATGATAATTTGGCCATGCTGTATACTAATATTTTAGAAGCTTTTGAAACCTCTCAATCAACAATTGCAGTCTTTCTTGATATCAAATCAGCATACGACAATGTTAATTTATACAAACTTTACAGTAAATTATGCTCTCTCAAAATTCCTACTGCTTTGAATAACTTAATTTTTAAAATAATGGAAAATAGATTCCTTTACACAAGAGATAATCATGGGGAATTAATAGGCCCTTACTCAGCAACTAAGGGCATCCCACAAGGATCCCCTTTAAGCACAGTTCTATTTAACATTTATATATCTGAAATTTTTACACTTATACCAGATAATATTGTATTGCTTGGATATGCTGATGATTTAGTTTTGCTTATTAAGGGACATAACATAAATAGAATGGTTATAAAAGTCAACTCAGTTCTGCCTAAAATTAAAAACTGGTTAGCAAACCATGATTTAGATTTATCCACAGAAAAATGTGAAGCAGTATGGTTTACTAAAGGTCATAGAAAAATCAAGCCACCAGATATTCAAATTAATAATTCAATCATCCCTTACAAAAATCAGGTAAAATTTCTGGGAATAATATTTCAAAAACAACTAAAGTGGGATCCACAAATAGAAAATGCAGTAACTAAAGCAAAAAAGAATATTAATATTTTAAGAGCAATTTGCAGAGTTTGGTGGGGCGCAGATCCCCGCACTATGCTTATAATCTTCAATGCGTTAATTAGATCCCACCTAGACTATGGGTCCTTCTTATTTAAACCTATGACCAAAAAATGTGTAGAAAAACTTGAAACTGTTTTCTTTGAGGGACTTCGAGTTAGTTTGGGATGTATGAAATCCACTCCACGTCTGGCTATCCTGTCTGAATCTTCTCAACTAAATCTTGACTATCGTAGAAGACTACTTGCCATAAAATTTTTATCAAAAATTATCATTATACAAGAACATCCCCTAATATCATCCTTATTCAATGTACGAAAACAACTTATAATTAAACCTAACTTCTATAATGATAAATATGTACCATATTTAGTAGCAGCTTTGGAAACATTTTTCCCTTATTATAAAAAAATATATAAATCATATGCTCTGCCCTGCTATGAAACAGAGTTGGACACATTAATAAACCCTCTACAAAACTTCAATTGCAATATAAACAAAAACGAAACTCTAATAAAAGAAAAATTTTTCCTGAAAACAGAAAAAATTAAAGAAAACTTTACGTTCATATTCACAGATGCATCAAAATGTGATGAAAAAGTTGGATATGGCATTGCAATACCAAGCATTAACTATAAATTCTCTTCAAGGCTACCTGGAGAACTCTGCATTAGTAAAGCAGAAACCATTGCTATTCATCAAGCTATAAAACTAGCTTTATCCAAATCAATACATAGAGCTATTTTTTTCTCAGATTCACTCAGTGCCATTTCAAAGATTAAAGGCAACCACCTATCAGCATCTGCTGATCGTTGGGCCCTGAAAACAAAATCTTTAATCTGCTCAGCCAACAATAATGGATGTAAATTCTTACTCTCGTGGATACCAGGACACTCAGGCATTCCAGGGAATACAGAAGCAGACCTATTAGCCAATATAGGTAGAAACCTTAATGTTCCGATGAATATTACCCTTGATCGTCAGGACATACTAACTATCATCAAGAAAAAAACCATCGAACAATTTAAAACTTTCTGGAACTCCACCCTCTTGAAGAAAAACTATCAATACAGTAAAGTCCAGACTTTCTTTCATAGCAGAGCGTGGCACTCCAACTTCCACTTCATAAATAGAAGACATATAACAACTATAATCAGAATGCATACAGGTCACTGTCTAACTAAAAACACTTGTACAACCTAAAAATAAAAGACGATCCTTATTGCGAATGCGGGGCAGTTGAAGACTTAAATCATATATTTTTTGAGTGTCCCATTAATCAAATCAAAAACATGGATCTTTATACAATTTTTACAACATTAAAGATACCTACCCCAATATCGATATACTCAATACTTAATAATCCTAGGGAAGAATCAGTTAGCATATTAATGAAGTTTCTTACAATTAATAAAATAAACTTGTAAACATTTTACAATGCTCAACTAAAATACTCTCTTCATTTCAGATCCCACCTTTGTTTGTGACGTCTTAATGTACATTGAAGTTCTATTTTTTTGTTTTTTGTCTCCCAAATAATACCTTTGTATGTTGTTTTTACTAATACCAGTCTCGCATCAACATTTAATATCAAAGCACATATTAATAAAATATTTCACAGCACTTCTTTAATACCTTATTAATAATTATAACTAAGAAGATCCTACAGTTACGCAAAGTCGGTGGCTGCAATATGGTCCCAGAGCCAGTCAACATTGTAGTCACCCCCAAATCGTGCTGGCGATTGCCTTGAAGCAAAGCCATCAATAAAAAGAAGAAGAAGAAGAAGTTTTCAATGATAGCTGGATCCCTATTTTCGAATATGTGATGTGATAGATCACTGGTGAAAAACCGGTGAACCGTATTTTTAGACTATATGATAGCTCACATCACACTTCGCTTGGTCAGACCCAGTCGAAGCAGTGAAACATGCGCATTATTATTCAGGCGTCAGCGTATTGTCAAAATTATATGTTTATTAGAGTTCTTACCGTAGTTTTGTTTCGAAACTTGCATTTTTCATAAATAAAAGAATATAGTTGTAGTTATCATAAATAAAAGAATATAGTTATCAGTTTGAACTGCCTCAAACCCAATTTATCAAACGTTGCCAACTTTCTAGTATGTACGTTATACGTCAAAATTCTTTCATTTTTCATAAATATAACGAGGCAACGTTGTGATATCGAAAATACGACCCATGAAAGGTTTTGTCAGGGATCGATCACTTCCCTACTCACATCACATTCACTTCACATCACACGTTCGAAAATAGGGGTCCTGATCTCTTTAAAAATGATGAAAATCAGTTGAAGAGAGGAGAAAATTCATTCGAAAGTGGTCATGTGAGAAACATTATTTTTGATGGAAACATTGAACCAGCTGTAATTAAAGGCGAAGTTCATGCAAGCATGAAAAACAAATTTTATTCAGTTGATGTTAGTATATGTTTTCTTTTGTAGCATGAGGTTGTTCTAAAAGCAATGTTAATTTTTCAGATATCTGTTGACTTAAAGAAGAGGTGTATTGTCGACAAGAAATGTACTTGCCCAAGAGGAGTCGATCTGTGCCATCATATGGGTGCTCTACTTTATTATGCCCATTATAATATCAGTGCCACTGATAAAGAGAAAGTATGGGGTACTCCTGGTAAATCAACTGCCGAAGAAGAAGTACTTACAATTGAAGAGTTATTTTCACCTACACAGAAATATGTGGCTATTAAGGAAAAAAGCAAACTAAATGTTCATGAATTTCGGAAAATGCTAGGAGATTCTAATGTAGTAGGATATTCATGGCTTCTTAAACCTGAAACTGATGAAGAACAAATAGCATTAGGGCTTAATAGGAGAAGATGCTATTCTTGAAATAAAATGTCCATATAGAATGAGAAATGCTACTATAAGGGAAAGTGTTATGGCAAAAAAATACTTTTTTCACTATGATAACGATGTTGCTGTTCTTGATCCCAGTCATAATTATTATCATCAGGTTCAAGGACAGCTTTACATCACTGGTAGAGAAAAATGTTATTTTTTTGTCTGGACACCTCAAGATACTGAGGTCTTATTAGTAAATAAGGATTTGGAATGGGGAGCGAACCTATCAATTTTAAAGGATTTTTATTTAAATATTTTTGTGCCATATTTGAATAAATAAATATTTTTGGATAAAATTGTTTTCTTTAACCTTCATATATTTAATACATTTTTTTCTTGGGATTAGGGTATCAATAAAAAATTTACTTTGAAACATTTTCTTTCTTTTATTATTATTTTATCAGACGTTTTGATAAATCGTACATTAATTAATAATTAAGATATAAAACAATAATAGTACAAATTACATCAATTTATGTATTTCAAGTAAATTTAAAAATAATCTACTAAAACAAATTAAATACCTAGTTATATTAAATCACTTTACTGAAATATTTTGTTTGAGTTGGGATTGTAATATTTACTATTTCATATTTTTCCACAATGAATTCAACAAGGATTTAGAGTTAAATAAAAATCAAAATAATTTTATTAAATCATCTTTATTGAAAATCAATCATATTTGTACTGTACAAATAATATTAGTAATGTAACAATGAATAGTTTTTTAAAAATTAAATTAAACTTACAACACATCAAAGAAAATGTTTACAGTAGTAAAAGTATTTAATTGGATTGTAACAATAAAGCAGTATGTGTGCACTTGCACTTTTGCTTATTTTATAAGGAAAAAATGAAATAAAAATAATTAAAAAACTAAGGTTTAGCAATTATTCATTTTGAGGTGTTGATGTATTACTATCTATATAAAACTGTGAAACTTCCTTAATCAATGGATACTGCAGGTTTGTTAAAGCACCAACAGTTTTAAAAATTACAGAACTATAATTAAAAAGCGGTTCTGGAATAAAATTTAATATTTTGTAACTTTTCATTCTCCTAATAGCCCTTTCAACGTGAATCCTTGCCCTAGCAATACATTTGGTTCGCTCAATTTCCTCCTTAGAAAATTGGGGAGTTGCTAAAAATGGAGGTATATTCAGTGTTACTCCACTTGGTAACAAATCTTGAATTAGAAATCCCTTATCAGCTAGTATTAGGTCCCCTGGCTCCATTTGTTCTAAAATCTTGCAATGTCTAACAATGTTTTTGTCACTTGTTGACCCAGGATATAAATTACTTATGAAGGTGACGACTCCATTCGGGGCGACACCAACCAATCCTTTAAAGCTATTTCTGTGTTTGTAACTGCTGTAGGTGAGTCTAAAAAAACATTAATGTAAACATTTACTGAAATAAAGTGATGACCAAAATTACCTTTGACTTTTCATAGATTTTCTTGGTACGGCACAGAAGATATCAGTACAGTCAATCATTATTCTGCAATTGGTGAAAGAGCTTGCGCAATTGGGCAGACAAGATTTATTTTTTGATCTTCTTGGTATTTGTTTTAAAAATGTTTCATAGAGAGCTTCATAAAGAATATGTGTAAATGTGACAACTATGTTTGTTATTGTGGCCTCAGATACTTTAAACCTGAATGCTAAATCTGTATGTGAATAATTATGTCGAAATTTCATTAATACAACAAGTAATTGATCCATTCTACTGAGTTTTTCAAATCTCCATTTCAAATAGTAATTAATATCCACATTTTCAATTAGTTTGTTAAGACTTAGAAATATATTTTTGGAAGGTAGCCCTGTATACTCTAAAATAAGTTTATCAGATTCACAAATCTGAGAAAAACTCATTTGTTGTCTGAGCGATTCCAAATCTCTCCTGTTCAACTCTAATTTTAATAAATAATTTTCTGCCTCTAGCATTGCCATAGATGGTTTTGACAATGCAGATTTGTCAACTGAAGATGAGCTTGGTTCTGTATCTGAAGTACTGGCTTCAGTAACTGAAGTACTGGCTTCAGTAACTGAAGTACTGGGTTCGACAACTGAAGACGAACTTTGTTCCATAGTCGAAGATAAATTGGGTTCGGTAATGGAAACTGATGGACCATCATCATCATCATCATCACCTAACCATAATTTTATAGCTAATGCGCATGTGCACAATAACGTATAGCGTGACACGTACGTTAAATAGGTGGCTCGAAAACTCCCTAATATGCGGAGATACAACGTAACGGTTATTAAACGATAAAGTTCTCACGGCGTTGCCGATAGAGAATATTATTGTATTTATATCTTTTTTATAAGACAAAAATAGTAATTTGGACTGTTTACTTATAACTTCTAAAACAAAATTAAACCATTGCTATACTAAACCTTCGTTCGTATTTCGATTGAAATGGTTAATATTTGTAATCCATGAGTAAATTTGACAACTCGTCATCGAACCTTAGTTAAGATAGCCAACAACGAAATAATAAGGTTAGGTTAGGTCTAATTTGTGTTTGTAATCGAATGTGCTTAATTTTGTTGTGCTTTGTTTTGCTACGTGTGCTTAATTGTCAACTCAGGGCTCTGATTCTAAGTGAAAATTTCGACTCGAAATTGTCGGCCATGACAGTCGAAATCTTTAGCGATTCCAAGTGATTTCGACTTTTGGTAATATCTGGGGATAATTAATTTATGTCATTGGCATTGGATAAATATATGATTGGCACACATTTTTATATTTTTATCAGCTGTTTGTAGAGTAGTATGTTGTATTAAGGTTAAGTTCATTAGTTTGTTTTGTTTGGGTTTAAATTTTATTTATTATTATAATAATCAAAATAAATTATTTGGAAGACGAAGGTGATGGTGTAATCAAAAAGTGTCCTTTCAATAAAAGGAAATAATGTTGTATTTTATATAAGAGCATCTGGATTTTATAAACAATATTCCGGGAGAGAAAAGCCGTGTGGGAAATCTTAAGCATCCTGTTAAACAGGATGAATAGGGCAAGAAGAACAAGCCAAAAATGGCAGCAAGTAAGTATCTACAAATATTTTACATGTATAAAGCAATATTTTTTTAATAGATTTGTAATATATTGCCATTACCTGCTTAAAGGTATAATAATATTGTTAACATTTTAGGTAGGTATGTATTGGTTTGAAAAATAAAGTTAAAAGGAAAGCTAGTTCCATAAAGAAACCTTAAGACAAACAGCAAGGGGCATCCTTTAAAAATTATATTAACAAAAAACAACAAAAAATTATTGATAAGCCAGCACTAGCAGTCAGCCAATTTGGACCACTTTGTGATCTGGCATAAATGTATGCCCCTATTTTACTACAATAATGATTCTCTGGAAGATCAATATTATTATTATGTAAGTTTTCACATCAATTTCTTGATTTTTAATTTATTGTTAAAGCAAAGAGATAAGTTATTATATTATTTATTTTTATTGACAACAGTTTAAAAAAAGAAGTTTAAATATTATTGGTGATCTCTTTAAGCACCATCTTTTAATTTTCATAAATTTACAAACTTAAGCTTTCATATTCCCTTTATTTTTATTTTATATTTTTTAGTTGGGTGACAAATATCAGTTTCATCAATGGCAGAAAGATTTGACAAAACTTACAATACTCTGAACATGGAAAGGGAATCCATAAATTCAAAGCTGTACATTAACTCAGGAGAAGCAAGAAACAAACAGCATTCTCAAAATTTTTTTAAAATAATGGTTATAGTATCTAGGTTAACCCTAGGATAACCCTAGGATACTTTTAGGTTTTCTATGAAAAAATGTTTTAATAAAACATGACATAAAATGCTATGCTCTTTTAATTTTTTACCTGATGCAGACATAAATTAGGTATGTTATATAAACTTAATTTATATATTGAACATGCCATGCCACCAACTACATCTAAGTAAATGTTGGGCTTATAAGCCTACCTATTTGAATCAAAACCTTTTTACTTATTTATGTGGATGCTAGGGTACATATTTAGATATTATACCTAGCATTAGGTGAGAGTTTTAAGTATCAAGAAAAATCTTAATCAAAGATAGACTTGAGACTATTTTTTATTAAAAGTCAAATTTCTGTGCAAAAGAAATATTGTTTGAGAAAATTTATTAATAAAATAAAACAAATAGTTATTCAGCACTGTTAGCACAGGAAAAACATCACGACACTATGACTAATGGCAGGATCAACCAGGGAGCTGCGCTGTTGTGTACTAGTGTATACTACTTTCGTTTAAAAATAATACATATTGCCCAAACTGGCTATCATGCAATGTATTTTAAGTGTCCCGTATAATTCCGGTTTTCTTCTGATTCCAACTCCGCTATTTTATTACTACTTGTTCAAATAATGCAACCATTATTTATAATAGAACCTAATTAATGTACATATAAAACTAAATGCTCGATATAATTGATATATTTACAAAATAACACCACTAAAAAATGTATATATCATGCTAATACTAACTAAACTGACGGGTAACCTCAAAAACAGATTTAATGTAATTTCTAAATGTCATAATTTCGAGTCGAAATTCTTATTTCGACCTATATGGTCTAGTCGAAATTAATTTCGACTTGTCGCGATTTCATGTCGTCATACTCTCATTTCTCAATAGGTCCGCTAGGTGCGCACAGTCGCATTTCGACTCCGCCATGCCATGACGGTCGAAATTATTTCGAGTCGAAATTGTGACTTAGAATCAGAGCCCTGGTCTATATATTGGAGGATCATTTGCCTCCTCTTCAAATATATTTTGCAAAATCACATTTCTAACTAAATTATGATCTAATACGTTAAATTCAATGATCAAAAACTGTTTTGTTGTAAACCGGCTAATTACGAAAGCACAAGGAAAGCGCATGCTCATAATAACCGAAACGTGATTTACGTACATAGATTTTTAGGTGGTTCAAAAACTCAAACTCCCTAATAAAGAAAAAAAAGAAGGTGGCCCGATTGGCCATAGAGATTGTCTCTGCGATTGGCTTAGAGCCAGACATAATCGGAATCACTCCTAAATCGTGGCGAATCACTTTGGAGTGAAGCCATAAAAAACAGAAGAAGAAGAATTTCTATTTCTAGGTTGTAATGTTGTATTTAATGGGTTATGGTCAGTTATGGTTACGTTACGTACATTGTAGAATAGCTGTAAATTTAAACGAAAAAATTATAAAGTTAATGTTAGTTGGTCAAAATTGTTCCTTACAATGGAAGTGACTCAAGAGGAGATTAAAATTGAAGAACATTTTCTTCCATATGACGCAATCAAAGAAGAAATTTGTTTTAACGAACTGGATAATCAAGCTTGTCTAATAAAAAACAATTTGTTTTCAGTAAAACAAGAAAATGATTTTAAGTTATATACAGATAATTTACAAGAAAACTATTTCAAACCTAAAAGTGTTTTTAACTTGATGAGTGATGATGAAGCTCAGAAGTGTAACTCAATTCAACCAAATTGTAAAAATCCATCAAAAAAAGGTATGGTACCTACCTAAACACAATACTTTATATGGTAAGATATCTTAATCTTGGGTGCATGGGTACATTAACTGTATGAATCTAATGTACCTACAATAAGTAATCACTATAAAAAAAGTTTTCTGCATTTTTGTTGTTCTAGTAAAATTAAATTTATACACATTTGAAACATTTACAGAACATCACAATTTTTCTTCATAAAAGCTAATTTAAATCGGCACTCATTTTCCAAATAAGTACATTGATTAACATCTGCTGCTCCAAATAATTATTTTCTTTTTTATGTTTTAATTATTTATAGATCAAATTCCTTAAAATATTAACTTAATAAAATGTATAAAAATATTACCTAAACTTTAAACCAAGAACTTTTTAACAAAACAGTTGAATTTTTATTCAAGTCAAGATTGATAAAGCCAACTTAAATAAATAAATAAATACATAAATAAAAACAATTGATATTGTAGAAATTATACCACATTCGCCTGGGATCATTTTTCTACATTATCTTGCAAATATTGAGGTTTATTTTTGATCCTAGTGGATTTATGTATAGATTGCATTGGGATGTCTCAAGATGAAAGTATTTCAATTGAATTTTGAATATCCTGAGAGTTGCTGTTGTCTGATTCACTTAAAACTCTGGTTTGTACTGCAGCATTATCATAGTTGTCTTGATCCAATAGTCCTATTTCACCTCTGGGTCCTAAATGTTTGGTTGTTACCATACTTTCTCTACCACTGTCATACCTAATAAAAGCGTAATCAGGATTTGCTTGCAATAGCTCTACTTCTTCCACTAATGGATCAAATTTACTTCTCCTTACATACTTCTTCAACAAAACTTTACCTGAATCTGAGCCTGAATCTTTTAACCATGAAGGAATAGATGTTCCACTTGTTGATCTTTGAGAATAATTAAAAAGTCTTTCGTGTGGGGTATAGTTTGTTGTTGTACATAATAAACTTCTTATGGAGTGTAAAGCATCAGGAAGAACTATTTCCCAATGAGTTATTGGTAAATTCCTACTTTTAAGTGCCAGACTAACAGCTTTCCAGATAACTCCATGATACTTATTAGCTTGTCCATTTACTTTGGGGTTGTAAGGTGTTGTTCTGCTTGAAGCAATTTCTTTAGAATGTAGATAGCTAGTGAATTCCTGTGATATGAAACTTGATCCTCTATCAGAGTGTATGAAAGCTGGAATGCTGAATAAACAAGAGCTAGACAATCTATAGCAGTTTTGCTGGATGTATCTGAGCATGGAAAGGCCCAGGGAAATATTGAGAATTCGTCAATTACTGTAAAAATGTTTAGATGAGCTTGGTAATGGTCCTTTAAAATTGATATTCAGTCTCTCAAATGGGGCTGTTGCTTTTATTAGATGCTTATCTGAATCTTTTTTGTAAAATCTTGGCTTGACTTCTGCACAAACAAGACAAACGGCGGTCATTTCTTTTATCTCTTTCATGGAATATGGCAAGTTTCAAAATTTTACAAAATGAAACATTTTGTTTGTGAAGTTATTGCAAATTCTGTCATTATTTGACCCTTGATTTGACCTATATAATATACAAAATTTCATTTTGGACATTTAATTGTTTTAAAATCGGCTTGAAAATTCTCATTTCTGGACTAATTTGAGCCTTGAAAGTAATATATCCCTGACTAAGCATGAACATTTTATTTTTACTTTTCACTGTCTGTGTCTGTAGGAACAAAAACAAATAATACTACGTCGTTCGCAGCTTTAGTTAAAAAAAATTAAAAAACAAAAAAATATAAAAATAGTTTAAAAATTTTTGAATTTGAAAACATTGTCATTTTTCTCAATCTGCCCCTTAGATGGGGCAGAATGGGATTTTATTATTTTATTAATTTACGATACACAAAATGGTTAGAAAGTCAAAAGAAAAAGAAAATATATAACTAAATGATATTTTTACAAAAAAATATTTTATTTGGCCTAATTGATACGTATAATTCACATTTGAAAATGCTTTCATCATCCTCGCTATCAATATCAGCGCAAGAATTATGTGCCCATTTGTGACATGATGAACACGATATCCATCCCTCATTGGAAGTTGAATAATACTCCTGGCAATATAAACATTCTGCATCACTGTCACTATCATGGTCAAATACTTCTGCAAGGTTTTTGATCTTTTTCTTTTTTAGCAATTTCTTCTGTTTTAACATTGGTGCAGTTACAGCTGCATCGCTCTCTTTAGAAGAAGTTATTTTCCTCTTTACACGTTCAATTTTATTATTTTCCTTGATTCTTACTTCTTTGGTCCTTTTCACTTCTTCCAAGTAAGGAGATGACGTCAAAATTGCTGTTTTCCCTTTTTTTCGAGAACGTCTTTCCTGATCCTGTTGAACTTTAGGTATGGGTAAAATCAACTGAGGAGAAGCCTGAGAAATGTTGAGACGTTATCTGTTACTGAAGGCTCTGGAGTATTGTCTGGCACCCATGAACACTGAGGTAAAATGTATGCTGGTTAATTAGTTGGTAAAAACGTTTTAGAAATTGTTTCAATGGATCCCGCGGTTTTATTGTCATTTTGACTAGTTTGCTCCTGAGCTAGTTGAATGTCTGTTGATGCAAATGGCAAGAAATCGTCATCAGTAAAAACACTAATATCTGCAGGCTAACCCCCGATTTTTTGAATCCATTTACGGCTGTTTTCATTGTAGCTGCATTGATAAATGCAACTCCAAATAGGGCTGAAATTTGAAATAACGTTACTACTTTTCCGGGGTTACATCGTAGCCATTTTCGGACTTCTTCTTCGTAATAAACACTAATTGGTTTCATCAGCGAAACATCTAAGGGCTGAAGACGGTGTGAGCAATGGGGAGGGAAGCAAAGTAGTATCACACCGTAAGCTCGAGCAAGATCAAGTAGCTTAATATTTATAGTATGAGTAGAATGTCCGTCGAACAGGAACAACACAGGGTCTTCCTTTGTGGCTTTAGAAAAGGATATAAACTTTTAAAACCAAGTAAGGAAAATTTCGGATGTAACCCACCCTGAATCAGACACTTCTGCCCATCCTCCAGGTGGCAAACCCAACTCAAATTCCTTTTGTTTCCTTTTTCTAGGAAATATCAACATGGGGGGCATATATGCTCCACTGGCAGAAAAACATAACTCTACTGTCACAGTCTGACGTCTCTCACATGATGTTAGTGTCCCAACTTGCCGTTTTCTTTTCGTCGCAATTATTTTAGAATGTCCTTTAGGATTTACGGTAATACCGATCTCATCACAGTTGTAAATTCTCTCAGGGGATAATTTATATTTGTCGATACACTCTTTTGGCACGAGCTCCTGAGGTTGCCTCTGGTTTCCTAACACTTAAGTCAGGATGCCTTTTTAAAAAGTCATTTATCCAATCTTGACCAGCCATTTCAAAATTTTTGTTAAAATTACTATTTTATTGCGTTCTGCTAACTGAAATGCCATGCTACGTAAGTCTTTTATGGACAAGCCAAATAACATTTTCTCCATATCTTTTACATAACTAGAAAGTTCCAATTCCTGCTGTTCATTAAAGACGCATTGAAATTTACCCGCCTTTTTATTTATTTGAAAATCTGCACCTCTTCGTTTTCTGTTGCCTTTGGTACACCAAACTGGGTTGAAGCTTTGTTTAAGCTTAAATTATTATGAATGACCTCTACTACGGCCCATTTCATAGAGTCCACAGACCAATTCTGTCTATTTGTTTTGCGAACGTAATTACGAACCATCTGCACCACAACAAAAACATCACAGTTATTTTTTCTTTTAAAAAGAATTATAATATACGGGGCAAATCGAGACGAGTTTCGTTCTACCCCGTGTTATTGGTTGTCCCAAGCGAATTGCTTTGAGCTAAGAGATATAGTGAGGTTACAGTAAGATTTTTTTGGATCTCTGTACGTTGATAGATAGCCAAAAACTGACTTAAATTAGTACCTTACGCTAAAAAACTTAAATATAAAATATTATTGCTTACCTCTGGTTAATAAAAAGACAAAAATTACACTGAAATACGTAAAAATAGCAAAAACCAGACCACTCGCTTTGTAAACATAAATGATTACTACCGCTTATGAATGGCTAGCTTGAATAGCATCATAGATGGCGGCGCATTGCAGTCAGAGAAAAACATGAATCTCATTCTGCCCCGCCAGTCCGTTCCACCCCGGTTTCCCCTATGTCTATTTGTACTTCATCTTTATCAAAATCATGTTTAAGGAATATTACCGATGGCAAGAAAACAAACATGTCAAGTTTTTATAATAAAATTTGAAATTTTGTTTACTTGTCATGACAACGTTTTCTAAAATTTGTCACAACCTAGAGATACCGGTTCGATACACAGTGAGCTCAAATACATTCCTGCTCCAATAGTAGTTCAACTTCTCCAGATCAATTAATGTAGCAACATTGCTAAGGGATATTGACCACTCAAAACCCAACCAAATCTCGTCTTTTGAAGATTTGTATGTTTAGAACCTAGAGATACTGAGCCGATATAAGCTCAATTACATTCCAGCTCCGATAAGTAGTTCAACTTCTCCAGATCGATTAAACTCCCGTTCTGTCAAAGAAAGATGTATAGGAATTTTCCATGATGAGGCATCAACATCGCCATTTGATTGATTGACATAAATAAAAGGAATAACATTTGACAAATTTACCTAAATCTCATTCATATACGATTGCACCTTTATTGTACAATGATATTTTAACACAGGCGACGATCCACCAACTCCCAAAATCAGGCCCGGCTCAAGACGAAATTTTCACCCGGGCAAGGATCTTTGGAGTCGCCCCCCCCCTCCTAGTAAAAACCCCTATAAAAACAACAACAATCAGCTGTTTTTAAGTTTGCAACACTTTTTGGGTAACTGCTGATTTTAAGACCTTTGATAGCCCCACTGTAAAATGTTCGTGTTAAATCAACACAGCATGACATCACAGGATGTTAACATCTTTTGTGTGTGTCATATGATATTGACACCATCTGTGTGTAATACGGTATTACTAATTCCATATAAATGTAATTGGATAGTAAATCAACGCCATTTTTTTACATAACCGTTGTATATTTTGCACAGTGCCAGTTAAAGAAACATAAGACTTTGGACACAGTTTGGACGTAAAGTATATTTACATTTTTTCGGCTTACTTAAGTTACCTAGCGATTGGTTTGCCATTAAAACTATCTAGTATTTGGTGTATAGCCATCGTTGTTATTATTAAAAATGTAATTTGATTAACCCCATTATTTCCAAAGTAAAAGTGTCCAAGATAAGTAAAAGGAAAATTCACCTCACGTTGTTTGTTAATAATTGTTCAGAGCTGTTAGTAAGCAGTGGATCGCCCGCTGTTAGTGGTCGACAAAGCTGAGGAGCCGCGAATGCAAGGGCGCCTTTGGCGCCCTTACATTCGCGGCGCCCCGGGCAAACGCCCGGTTTGCCCGGCCCTTAAGCCGGGCCTGCCCAAAATGGTTAAAGGTAACTTATGTTTTTGAATACCTCTATAATTAAATTGCTTTGACTAGCACCATCTAGCAAAGTTCTACATCTTCTAGATACTCCATTAGAATCCAGTTTGCAAAATTACGTAATTGCCGAGGTAACTGCTACTATTGATTGCCTTTAAAACTAACTGTCTCTTCTTAAGATTAGTTTTTGATATGTGTGTGTGTGTGTGTGTGTGTGCGTGTGTGACGTGTGGGATGACTTGGTTACCCATTTGCCACAGACTGTTAAAAGAACGTAATAAACGCATATATATTTTAAAATGAAATTTGAAATTCTTCAAATATCCATAAAATATCAATAAAACACTAAGTCGAACCACAACAAATTTAATGGTAAAACTATAAAAATCGCGACTAGTTTCGGTCTTAGACCATCATCAGGTTAAAAATAAAAAGATACAGTAAAGTCAGGACAAGAACTATAACAATAATAAATATAAAGTTGGACAACATACTTAGTAAAATGAGTGAGGCACAAAAGTAATAAAGAAAAGCTTACCTATCATGTAAAAGTAAATACACTTGTACAAAAAATTCTTCAATTTATAGATCTATCCCTGCATCTCTAAGAAAATCTATCAACGCCGCATTGGTCATATCTAAGTTCAAACTTAATACATATGATAAATTTATAGGTAAATCCAAGTTATTCAACATCAGCTTATACAATAGATTGTTTTGTTCTCTAATATATTTATTATAACTAAAAAATATATGATTCAAATCAGCAACTGACGTTCCATAACAGTCGCAAGTGGCTCACGAAGCTGCGAGTGCGTAAATCCGTTAGAGCGTAAAATACTTTACCGTTCGAGTTACGCACTATAATTTACCTACGAAATAAATTTTGAATAAAAAGGTGACGTCTATTGACAGTTGGTAAGTGATTGTTATGGAAGCCGTGCAATTTACTTTACAGCTGTGCGTTTTTTACCGTACGTTATGAGACATCTTACATTGATTGAGGACTTTGTGTTATTGACGGCTGACAGACGTGGTATAGGTAAACTACTTTACCGTAATTATATTTTTAAGATATATTTAATTGAAAATTTAAGCAATCGTACAAAGTCGCGGAAACCTACTAGTATTGTATAATTAAATTTTCAATGGAAATTTATAAATTTATGTTACGTTGCCCATGATTAAAGTTATTAAAATCTTGTCGACCAATCAAAAATATCCTTCACCATTACTGAATGTTATGGTAATTTAATTTATTACTCTCTACATATTTTTTATTTTTTACATATTCATTATAAAAAAGCTAACAAAAATTTTCTAAAATTGAGTATTAACATTGCACCTAATATCCTTTATTTTTTTGTACATTACCATTTTTAACGATTGATAGAAAATAAGTTCATCGGAATAATCAAAATATTTTTTTAATATTTCATAAAAATCTTCATTATGGCAAGACTATTGACAATTACATTATTGGCTAATAGCAATTTATCAATTTTATATTTTTCTTTTTTTCTTTTTATATTTGTGAATATGAATATCATCTCTTACTTATTAATATTGGTGTATTATTCATTTTAAAATATTTTAAAACATTAACATTTCATAATTTAAATTTCAAAACTGTTGTTATAAATGTTATAAATTACACAGTGCTAACAACATACATTTTAAAATCAAAATTTTCTTAATTTACATACAAATATAATTATAATACTGTGGCTTTTAAATTGCAGGTAGTTTTACCAGAAGGATCTCTACAAAGAATTGGATTTTACAGAGAGGTATCTTAATATGTAGGATATGTGGAAATATGTATACCAGAAGATGTGAAATTGTATTGCATTTTGCGCAACACCTTGTAAAAAAAAATAGATTTAGATCTCAATTGAGCAACCTGGAGGCAATGAAACAAAAAAACAATTATGGACTAGAAAGTGATTTTGGCCAAGAAGTAAAAAATATGTTTTCTGCAAAAACTCAAATTCATACAACATGCCATATGGGAAAACTAGTAAAATGTAATATTTGTTTAAAGTCTTTTAACAAAGCGAGCCATTTGTATATTCACATGCGCGCACACCCGAATAAAAAACCATTAAAGTGTGAAATTTGTCTAAAATATTTTAGCCGACAAGGCGATTTGAAACGACATATGCTTATTCACACAGGCGATAAACCATTTAAATGCGAAATTTGTTCAAAATCTTTTAGTCTGAAAACCAATTTGACTCAGCATATGATGATGGTTCACGGAAGTGGTAAACGATTCCAATGTAATATTTGTTTAAAATCTTTTAGCCAGAGCAGCCACCGAAAAACACATATGCTAATTCACACAGGCGATAAACGATTCAAATGCGAATTGTGTTTAAAATCTTTTAGCCACAGCAGTCATTTGAAAAGACATATGCTAATTCACACAGGCGATAAACCATTCAAATGCGAAGTGTGTTTAAAATCTTTTAGCCACAGCAGTCATTTGAAAAGACATAGGCTAATTCACAGAGGCGATAAACCATTCAATTGCGAAGTGTGTTTAAAATCTTTTAACCAGAGCAGTAATTTGAAAAAACATATGCTAGGTCACACAGGCGATAAACCATTCAAATGCGAAGTGTGTTTAAGATCTTTTAACCAGAGCAGCAATTTAAAAAAACATATGCTAGGTCACACAGGCGATAAACCATTCAAATGCGAAGTGTGTTTAAAATCTAACCTTAGCAGTAATTTGAAAAAACATATGATAGGTCACACAGGCGATAAACCATTCAAATGCGAAGTGTGTTTAAAATCTTTTAGCCTGTGCAGTGATTTGAAAAGGCATATGCTAATTCACACAGGCAATAAACCATTCAAATGCGAAGTGTGTTTAAAATCTTTTAACCAGCGCAGCAATTTGAAAAAACATATGCTATGTCACACAGGCGATAAACCATTCAAATGCGAAGTGTGTTTAAAATCTTTTAACCAGAGCAGCCACCGAAAAACACATATGCTAATTCACACAGGCGATAAACGATTCAAATGCGAAGTGTGTTTAAAATCTTTTAGCCACAGCAGTCATTTGAAAACACATATGCTAATTCACACAGGCGATAAACCATTCAAATGCGAAGTGTGTTTAAAATCTTTTAACCAGAGCAGCAATTTGAAAAGACATATACTAGGTCACACAGGCGATAAACCATTCAAATGCGAAGTGTGTTTAAAATCTTTTAACCAGAGCAGCAATTTAAAAAAACATATGCTAGGTCATACAGGCGATAAATCATTCAAATGCGAAGTGTGTTTAAAATCTTTTAGCCACAGCAGTCATTTGAAAAGACATATGCTAATTCACAGAGGCGATAAACCATTCAAATGCGAAGTGTGTTTAAAATCTTTTAACCAGAGCAGTAATTTGAAAAAACATATGCTAGGTCACACAGGCGATAAACCATTCAAATGCGAAGTGTGTTTAAAATCTTTTAACCAGAGCAGCAATTTAAAAAAACATATGCTAGGTCACACAGGCGATAAACCATTTAAATGCGAAGTGGGTTTAAAATCTTCTAACCTTAGCAGTAATTTGAAAAAACATATGATAGGTCACACAGGCGATAAACCATTCAAATGCGAAGTGTGTTTAAAATCTTTTAGACTGTGCAGTGATTTGAAAAGACATATGCTAATTCACACAGGCGATAAACCATTCAATTGCGAAGTGTGTTTAAAATCTTTTAACCAGCGCAGCAATTTGAAAAAACATATGCTATGTCACACAGGCGATAAACCATTCAAATGCGAAGTGTGTTTAAAATCTTTTAACCAGAGCAGCAATTTAAAGAAACATATGCTACGTCACACAGGCGATAAACCATTCAAATGCGAATGTGTGTAAAATATTTTTGCCGGCAAGGCGATTTGAAAAAACATATGCTAGGTCACACAGGCAATAAGCCATTCAAATGCGAAGTGTGTTTAAAATCTTTTAGCCTGTGCAGTACCTAATTTGAAAAGACATGCTAATTCACACAGACGATAAACCATTCAAATGCGAAGTGTGTTTAAAATCTTTTAGATTGTGCAGTAATTTGAAAAGACATAAATATGCTAATTCAACCAGGCGATAAACCATTCAAATGCGAATTGTGTTTAAAATGTTTTAGCCTGTGCATTAATTTGAAAAAACATATGCTAATTCACAAGGCGATAAACCGGTCAAATGCGAAGTGTGTTTAAAATCTTTTAGCCTGTGCAGTAATTTGAAAAGACATGCCAATTCACACAGGCGATAAACCATTCAAATACGAATTGTGTTTAAAATGTTCTAGCCTGTGCATTAATTTGAAAAAACATATGCTAATTCACACAGGCGATAAACCATTCAAATGCGAAGTGTGTTTAAAATCTTTTTGCCAGCGAGACGATTTGAAAAAACATATGCTAGGTCACAGAGGCGATAAACCATTCAAACGCTAAGTTTGTTTAAAATATTTTAACCAGAGCAGTAATTTGAAAAAACATATGATAGGTGACACAGGCGATAAATGATTCAAATGCAAAGTTTGTTTAAAATCTTTTTTAGAATAATTTAGGCTGTAATGTATGAACAGGTAAACTTGCAATAGATCAACGTTCGATGGAATATGCAGACTTGCAAGTTTTCCTATTCGACTATGAAACAATATCAATATATGTAATCATTATTAGTTAAGAAATGAATCAATAAAGGTATAAAATGGGAATAGTATTTCATTAGATATATATAACTTTTTAAGTTATTACAAGGCATTACAATCGTTTTTTTATATGTAGGCACGTTGATGTAACCGATAATCTATTCAAATGCGATATTTGTTCAACATTGTTGTGTACTTGATACCTCTAACAACCGTTGTTAGTTTAAGTAGTGTGATCGCAGTGATTCATTTATAATAATACAAAATTTAAACATAATTGAGTTATAATAAATGAATCACCAAATTAATTATAACTAATGATTTTTAAATTAGTTTAGATTGATTTAGTGTTGCGAACCTCGCTTCGCTGGGCACGCAGTGATTCATTTATAATAATAACAAATTTAAAGATAATTGAGTTATAGTAAATAAATCACTGCGTGCCGAGCGAAGCGAGGTTCGCAGCACCAAATTAATTATAACTAATGATTTTTAAAATAGTTTAGATTGATTTGGTGATTCATTTATAATAATACCAAATTTAAAGATAATTGAGTTATAATCAGGGGCGTAGCTACGTGGGTGCGGTGCACCAGGGTCCCCGAACTTAAGGGCCCCCCAAGCGCTGGCCACCAAATCCCGTTTGAACTAGGTAACAAAATTCGGTGATGTGTTATTGTTTTAACCAGTGGTTCAGGTCGCCCCCTCGGGGCTGTAAGTAAAAAAATAACAAATCGAATACTCTCTCCAATGATCCCTATCCGCCTGCAATAAAATTCCACAACAGAGGCACTTATCACAATGTGGGACAATAAAGTTTTCGGCCTTGCTGGTTACTTTCTTCCCAGAGGAAAAATTTATGGTGCACAGGCCTTCGGGATTGGGGACATTTATCCACAAGAATAAAGCAACATAGTTTCTCGAGTGGGCATGTGGAAGCATGTGATATTTATGAACTATGGGAAAAAATGGTACTGTTGACAAGGAACTCGAAGATGAAATTCGTAAAGAACAGTCAGTTTGGAAATTGGTTCTTCGAAGAATATTTGATGTCATACTTACCCTAGCAAAGAATTCTCTGACTCTGAGAGGACATGTAGAAGACTTAAGTAAGGAAGGCTATCATGGCAATTTCCTGGCCATTGTATAACTTCTCGCTCGATATGATCATATATTGCAGCAAGTTTTGGATATGCCCAAAGGTATTTTTTTATTTGTTTCTATTTCCTTTAATATTTTCAGGAGAATTTTTTCAGGATCTATCAGATATCTGAGTCCAACAATTCAAAATGAAATTATCGAATGCTTGGGAAGCACACTTGAAAATCATCTGCTGGAACAAATTAGAACATCCCTGTTTTTTTCCATAATAGGCAGGACATATCGAAGGTATACAAGCTAAGCATTGTTGTGAGGTATGCTGTAATAACTAGATCACAAAATGGACACTCACTTGATATATAAGTGAGAGAAGTGTTTCTAGGTTTTTATGCAGCATTCAAACATTGCGCGGCAGATTTAGTTAAACAGTTGACTTCATTTCTTATCGATAAAAATATTGATTTAAAAAAATGTATGGGTCAAGGTTATGATGGGGCTAGTGTGATGAGCGGTGTGTATAACGGTGTACAGAAACGAGTATGTACATTGCGCCACTCATAATTTGAATTTGGTTATTAATGATGCTGTTAGCAGTTGTATCGAAGTGCAGAATTTTTTTTAACGTTACAAGATTTGTATAATTTTTTTGGAAACAGTATCAAACGATGGGATTTACTATCAAAATTCACTGGCGAATCGGACACCACTCTGAAAAAACTAAATCCGACCAGATGGTCCAGTAGAGTCAATACAATTTCTGCAATTAAACTTCGTTTTTCTGATATCATTCGTGCATTATCAGAAATAATTCTCAAGAATTCTAATAGAGATGAGCGAAGTCAAGCAGAAATTATTAAAAAAAAATGTTGATTTTTGAATTCATTTTCGTTTGCGATTTTATGCACCGCATACTGAATGATATCAATTATGCATCTAAAAATTTACAAAGACACGATATCAATTTAGACGACACGCATGTAGAGCTTTAGAAGAGGCGTATTCAAAGATGCGAACTTATAGGAATGACTTCGAGTATTTCAAAGACAAGGCTAGTGAAACTGCAATAGTATATAGGCGTTTTCGGAAACCTACTCGGGTTGGCCCGATCCCTAACCTACGCGTTCGTTTACCTAACCCGAACTACCTACCAGTGTTCGTAAACCACAGAGCTGTTAACTCGATCACCGACTCAGATTGATCTACTATAACCCTATCGAAAAGCAGGGTCGTTCATATCGCTTCAGACACCGCATGCGCATTTCGAACCATTTTTAAATTTTGTCATTCTCTAAAAGTGCGGAAATTCAGTATCTTCTTCATAATCTCTTTTCTGAGATTTTTAATAGGATCAATTTTTTTTCTAATAATTGTTTCACGTTGATGAAATAAAAATGGAGATACAAGAAAATTTGGGTAGGTGTGAAATCTGTGGTTTCATTAGCCAAGAATCTAATGTTCGACGACACATGAGGCAAGTTCATCAATCTCAAGGTAAATTATAAACTTTGATATCAATATTATTATATAATTTATCTACACCATCAGATTCTGATATCTTTCAGTTCAAGTACTTAGTTAGAGACAATTATGAATTAGAGGGTTGATAATTTGAATGACTTATGACAACATATTGAATACTCCGATCTGAAACCTGTGATGTTCGTAAACATGGTTGGTGGGTATGTGATCCATGGTGATCCGTCACGTGACCTCAGTGGATCGGGTTGGCAACCCGGAGTAGGTTTCCGAAAATGCCTTATGGTATAGATCTCCATTTCGAAAAAAAGAGGCAAAAAAAAGTCAAAAAACATTTCGATGAATTAGCTTCTGATCACCGGTTTCGAAGTAGAAAAGAAATGGTCAAAATTAATATTTTTAACAGAGTGCTAGATACAGTCATTTCGCAATTAAATGCACGTTTCGATGATATGAACGCAATCAATAGAATATTCAATTTTCTTTCACTAAATGCAGATGAAAATACGATACTTGAAAATTGTGACCAATTTCAGATAGTCCCCAGTACAAGGACTTCTAATTTTTTTGACACATACAAATTTCATACTTTGTTAGTGCTTTCTTTCCGTCGAGTCCGACAAACTTTTCCTCTGCGAAAACTTTCTGCGCTCCTGCGTTTTTGAATGCCCGATTCTCGAAAGTGTCGATATTACGTCACTATGACTCCCCGTACATACATATTTGATTTTTTAAAAATTGTTTATAAAAATTATATTAAAAATTGTGGTCAACTTGTTTGACAAAAATCATGCTGCGTATAGAGTGTCCACCGCTCCAAAAATGTCGATATGACGTCATTACATCTTCCCGTCCATATAATGAAAAATTTAATATTTTTCGATTTGAAATAAAATACTGATTGTAAAAAAATATGTGTCCGACAAATATAATACTGCAAACTAATAAAAAATTGAAAATTGATAAATTATTTAATATTTCTTCATAATAAACGAAGTAAATTATCCATATCTCAAATGTGACTGATGGGAAAACCAAATGAAAAACCCAAAGTCTATGTCACATGTTATATTATTGTAAGTTATAAACTGTTTGAGATTCATGTCTATCTAGAATTATGAATTCATCCAAATTAATGTGTGATACTTTAAAATTTTAAGTCCACTCATTCAAATTAATATCATACATAAACTAGGTTATTGATATTTCATTAGTAAATAAAATGTAAGTAAAGAATGTTTCCAAAAATCAGTACCTCTGGTAAAGTGTTATTTATTTCAAATGTTCACATAATTTTTTACAATGGAGTGTTTTTTGTTCCATTTTTTTGGGTGAAAGTCCAAATTTTCGTACAAAAAGAGAGGAAATAAAACAATTTACGGTGATAGAATAGAACAGCTAATAGAAAGCGGGCGTGGTTCTATTGAAAATGCCAAAACCGTATTCTTGAAATTCGTTCTCTCACTATACCGATAGAAGGGTTGCTCCCCGAGAGAACAATTACTTCTATTGGTTATTTTTGAAGGAACCGCTATAACACCAGAGAAGGTGTTAGGGATTTTTATTTTCGAACCAATAATAGTATAGAAGTAATTTCTTTTATAGTAGTTATATCTTAGACAAGATTTATAAATATGCTTCTTGGTTATATGTTATATGATGTATTTCGTCGTTTCGTGCTTAGATAATCAAAAATAATTGTCCGTCCGTTATCAACCATTTATTTATTTTTAATCAAAAGTGACAGTAGTGAACATAGATAAGACATATACAGTGTGTAAAAGCCAAATGGAATAAATTAATTATTTCGGTTACTGTACATATTTATAAAAAATCCCGAAACACGTCAAATTTAAATTATAACTTGACATTCTTTAACGTGAAAATGCAACCCCTACCTTCAACCCCCTTAGAATGACAGGTACAACCCCCAATTTTTTAAATGGGAAGTATAGGCTTGTGATATATCATTTGAAAGGTTTCTTTATTCTCTATTCAAAAATGTTATTGTTTTTAAATTTGATGCAAAAATTAACATAAAAAAAATTAAAATCATGTTGTTACGAAAATTCGCTAAAATATACTCGAAACTTATTATAATATACTTAAAACCCGTTTCGGTCTTGATAATGAGAAAGCGAACAAAAACCATAGCAATGTGGTTTTTAGATGGTAACCATTAAAAACCACAACATGATATTAAATTTTTTTATGTTAATTTTTGCAACAAATTTAAAAACAATAACATTTTTGAATAGAGAATGAAGAGACCTTTCAAATGATATATCACAAGCCTATACTTCCCATTTAAAAAATTGGGGGGTTGTATCTGTCATTCTAAGGGGGTTGAAGGTAGGGGTTGCATTTTCACGTTAAAGAATGTCAAGTTATAATTTAAATTTGACGTGTTTCGGGATTTTTTATAAATATGTACAGTAACCGAAATAATTAATTTATTCCATTTGGCTTTTACACACTGTATAGTGTAGTGAAAATGGTAGAAAATAAAAAACAAAAGAGTGCTTCTATGAACACCCAACAAAAGCAGATTCTTGTGGACTTTATTTCTGCAAGAGAAGAAATGTACTCCGGCAAATTAACGCAGTCCTATACAAAAGAAAAAAATGAAAGTCCTATGGACAGAGTTGTCAACTTTATTGAACAGTATACCTGGGGGCTCTTCCAAAGATTGGAAACACTATAACGTCGCGACAAACTTTCTTGTTCAATCTGAAAAGCCTTGTAAACCTATAATCTATTAATTCATCAAATGGGTTTACCAAGGTTTATGCCTGTATGCACCATTGTACAATTTCTCTGATTAAGACTTTAACCGTGATTACTTAATGTTTTTCTTATGCACCAAGCCTTTTTTCTCCTAATCAGCAATTAACTTTTAACCGCCCGATGGCCTGGGATTAAGACTAGATAACCGCGGTTAGTTAATAAGTGAGGTTAGGATGTTTTGTTTGGTTCTGATTTCTGATTTCATTTACATGTATTTTTGTCAATAGTGAGTAGTGATAAACTGTGGTAGTGAAAAATAATTATGGAAGTGGAAGACATATTATTTGATGATGAACTAGACCAGGGGTCGGCAACGCTGTGACCGCGGGCGCGCGTGCGCCCGCGACGTCTTTTTGATGCGCCCTTCGTACGAAGGGCACATACAGGCATACTATAGAGTAGACCTAGCATGAATGACTGACCGAGCGAAGCGCGCGCGGACGCGGGCGGTCGGCGCATGCGTGGTATACTCCCGCGAACCCCGCGCCCGCCCTGCTATCGCAGCGCGCACTGTAAAAGAGTCAGTGCGCTACGATATTGAGAGTTAATTAGTCGAGTTTTTGTGTCGTTAGTTTTATCTACGTACCTACTTATTTGGAGACTTGTTTTGTTATAATATTGTGTTTTCAACATGAGTAAAAGACCAAGGACATATTATTTCAATAAAGAATGGGAAGAACAGTTCTTTTTTATTGAGTTTAATGGGAAAAGTATTTGTTTATTATGCAACGCCAGTGTAGCAGTGCCTAAAAAAGTAACATTGAAAGACACTTCAATACTTTGCATGCTATGTCGTGTAATAATAGCTTTCCCCCAAACACTGAAATCCGGAAGAAACGTGTCGGTGAATTGAAGACAAATTTATCGAAACAACAAAGTGTTTTTACCAGGCCAGTTCAACTTTCGAAAAGCGCTACTATTGCATCTTTAAAGGTTTCTCATTTGTTGGCTAAGAAGAAAAACCTTTTGTAGACGGAGAATTAATAAAGGAAGCTTTCTTAACAGCTGCTGATTCTGTCTTTCAGAATTTTAAAAACAAAACCGAAATTATGGCGGCTATTGAAACGATACCATTGTCAGCTCGAACAGTGTCGAGAAGAATAGAAGTTATTGCTACAGATATGAAATCGGAGTTGGAAAGTGACATTCAGAAGTGCGAGTTTTTTTCTCTTCAACTCGACGAGTCTACCGACATTTCTGACACTGCACAGTTGTGTGTTATCATTAAAATGGTATTTAATGATTTTACCACCAAAGAAGAATTTTTGAAGTTATTGCCGCTGAAGGGTCGCACACAAGGTAAAGATATTTATGATGCATTTCTAGCCTTTGCACAAGAAAGCCAGTTACCATTTCAAAAATTAGCTGCCATAGTAACTGATGGTGCACCTGCAATGATAGGCAATAAAAATGGCTTTATTGCGCTGTGTATGGCAAATGATTTGTTTCCTCAATTCGCTCATTATCACTGCATCATCCATCAAGAGGCGTTGTGTGCCAAAATTTTTCGTTTTGAACACGTCATGAAGATTGTCGTAAAGATAGTTAATTCTATTAGGGCTGCGGCAATGCAACACCGTTTGTTTCGGCAACTGTTGCAAGATGAAGATGCCGAGTATGAGGACTTGATATTGCATACAGAAGTTCGATGGCTGAGCAGAGGTAAAGTGCTTGTACGCTTTCTCACTTTATTAAACGAAATAAAACAGTTCTTAGCAACGAGAAAAGAAGATTATCCACAGTTGACTGATCACTCATGGCTAGCAGATTTGGGGTTTCTCACAGATGTAACAATAAAACTAAATGAACTAAACCTGGAATTGCAAGGAAAAAATCGTCATGTTGCGAAAATGGTTGGATCGGTGAATACATTTAAGGCCAAACTGGCTTTATGGAAATCCCATTTATTAAGAAATTCAACTTCACACTTCCCAAATTTAAAGAAAATTTTTGAACACCTCAATGTACGTGAAACAGATATTGATATCACTTCGTTTGCCTCATATTTAGATACGCTTTTGGATGAA
Source organism: Ophraella communa (assembly GCA_035357415.1). Classification (NCBI taxonomy): domain Eukaryota; kingdom Metazoa; phylum Arthropoda; class Insecta; order Coleoptera; family Chrysomelidae; genus Ophraella; species Ophraella communa. The sequence continues at coordinate 21,248,016 of CM068991.1, read as the reverse complement.
TTTAATTCTCGTTTCAAACAATTCAAGAATCTTGAGCCTGTCTTGGAGTTTATACTTAATCCTTTCGCAGATGGTGATGTTTCTGAAAGTCTCAAAAACTATTTTGGCATAGAAAACTATGATGAATTAGAGCTGGAAATAATAACCATGAAGAACGACTTGAGCCTGAAATCATACATGAGGGACGAAAGCTTTTGGAATATTGTTGATGAAAATAAATATCCTATTTTAAGATCATTATCTCTCAAAATACACGCGTATAGTGCATCAACATACGCATGCGAATCTATATTTTCGACTATGAAACACTTAAAATCTAAATACAGAAGCAGAATGACAGACTTAAATTTGGACCAATGTATTAGGACAGGTACTTCTAATTATGAGCCAGATTTCATGAAGTTGTCAGAAGAAATACAAGGTCAAGGATCACACTAATAAAATTGCAACTAATTTTCGTAATTACATACTAATATTGACTGTATGTACGCCATTGTACGCTGAATTTAAATAAACGTCTTTTTTTGTATTTGTGTAACATTTATTATTTGCGTCAACTTGTCATGCGCCCTTCAGGAATAAACTATTTTAGAATGAGCCCTTAGGCTGGATAAGGTTGCCGACCCCTGAACTAGACATTAATGACATAGTGTTAGATGGGTTTCCTAGTCGTTGGAATGAGAGAGAAAATTATTTCGAAGACCTGGATGACCTTAGTTTCTTTCGTCGCTTCCGCCTCACGAAACCAACAAAGGTAGATCTTTTTGAAGAGGTTGCGAATCCCTAACTTATGATAATAGGGTGTAAGTATACCCTATGCAATTTTATGTCTCCAATAACTATGTGGAATTGCACTTTAAACTGTATTCTTAAAACAAAAGGAAACAAATTAAAGCTGACAATTACCTATAATTTTGTTGTGTTCTGTAATCGCGCCTTTATTTTATTTTTATTTATATATTTATTGATGAGATCTAGTAGTTAAGAATAACATATGTGTCATGAAGATTCGATTTGAAGTTCTGTCATTAATTTATGTACAATCGAAATACATTCTTTTAAATAATATGTAATGTTATTAGTTACAACAAATTTCAAACACCCGAATCCCTCTTTGTCCGTAACCACAAATCATCTCAAGGAAAGATAGCCGACTCCCTCTTTCCCGCGCATTCGAAATTGAACATCAGCGCCTTGAGCGATGCGTTGCCGAATTAAAACTTTTGTACGGCTAGTTGCATACCTCCTGAATTTAAGTTTAAATACTTTTATAATTTACCTAACACGAAAATAACAAAAATTTTATGAATTTGAAAATCATCAAATTTGCCATCATAGTGTTAGGTAAATTATAAAAGTATAAAATAAATAGGTACTAGAGATTAATATAATAAAAATAAACAAATATTAATTTTTTTATTTATTTGTTTGCATCAACTACAAATGAGCAACACAATTGCTACAACTTATATTACATTCCAATATGTTTTAAAGAGTTTATAACATTTTCAGTCAAATTTACATCTAGGATTGATGTTAAACAATTAGGGATGTTAAAGTATATTCTATTATTACTTAAAAGATGTTTGCATTGAAGGAAAGTAAAATTACTTAATATTCCAATTTATTCTACCTGTTATTTTTAAAGTAGAAGGCACTGACAATAACTGTTGTTCTCTTGCACCATTCTGGAAGTTGATGGCATATCTCTTTCCTCTGAAGATGATCATTCTAAAATTACAGGAAATTGTTAGGAATTACAGGCAGATAAACCAATAACAACAATAATGGCACAACAAAACAACCTCAGTTGTGTTATAACAAGAAATAACCAATACTTTTAACTCCAAAATTTAGATAAAAAATTTGAACATACCAGGAATAATTGTTGGAATTGCTGTGGCCTTTAAATTTGTTTTGTTATGATATGATGAAAACTTATCCTCATTACTAAAGTGCAAGTCAAACACCCTGTACATATTCCGTCTTTTGTTCTCATCCATATCTAATAACTCCAACCTGTTAATTTGAAGACACCAGACTTTTCGTAGCTGAAATTTCATAAGTTTGTTAATAAAATATTAAAGCAAAGCAGCTTATATTATTTTTATTGACATACTGACAATAAAGGTGGAAATGCACATATATATATAAATTATTACTTACTCAATAAAACAACGTCTAACTATAAAGTTGTATTTATACAAATTGTTTTAGTCATAAGTATAAAAAAAATCATATAACAATGCACTTCTTTTTTGCTTATCATTGTTGTTAATTGTAGGCTTATGAATATGTTTATATTTAGGACTAAAACATTCTGTATAAATCCTCATTTTATATATAATAAAAATAAATAAAACCTTACCTCATGATCCTTGGGCAAAACATGCATTTTAATATCTTTGCTGGTTAAATTACAACCAGGAACACAACAACGTTGAACCATAATTATTATCTGGAATAAAACACTCGGTAATAATAGTAGTACTAATAAACACGACCACAAATCAAACACTTCAATATAAATATAAAATTAAAAATTGTTTTTCCTGGCTTGATTTCTTGTTTTATGGCCGGTCAGCTGACGGACGGAAACAATTCGTGGCGGCAATTTTGAATATTGCTATACTAGCGCCTTCAGTGATGCGTTGCCAAACTAAAACCTCAGACCTGTCAAAGCGTGGGGAGTGAACGGGCCCTGTCCGTAACCTTCACATTAATCAACATCAAATTGTGACAGACATGACGGATTCCTAGGAAAATTGCGATGTTGCCAGCTGGCCATAATTACCAAATCACGATTAGCTAATTTGAGTGCAAAATTCTTTGGTGCATCGAATCGACTTTTTAACCGTGATTAGACACTTAGCCATGGTTAGCTAATTACGATTAAACGTGAAAATGGTGCATACAGGCATTACTCTTCTTATATTGATATCCTCTTCTGCTTCTCGTATATCATTTTGTATAGCGTCATAAATTAAAACATTATTCAAATCCATTATGTAAGTTGTAAACACACTGGTGACATAAAGGCAAACAATATTAATACTAAACTAAATACATACATACAAATACTAAAAAACAATACTAAATAAAAAACTAGAACTAAATATTATGCTATGAAATAGAATTAAATGTAGCAATGAAATAAAATATAGCTCCTGAAACGCAAGAATACATCCAGCGCCGGATTCCGTAATGAGGTTAAAATAAGCCAATTAAAATTATGCTTGTGGGCGGAGTTCCTACCGTTGATATTTTACGTGACGTTTAAATTAGGTATAACTGAAAGTAATTTTGAAGGTTTTAAGCATGTATTTATTATTTTATGATTGTTTTCCTTTGATTTTGTCTTCATTTCATAGTCTTTAAAAGTAGGTAAACAAAAGGTATTGATTTTTTGTGGAAAATTTTAACTAGGTAACGTGTAAATGGAAAACGTTGTGTCTTTCTCGTTAAATGAAGAATTCATTAATGTGAGTATCCAATGAAATATCTATTTTTGGCGTATAGGTAGTAATAAGAACAATTATTAATTATTAAATCTACCAATTTTTTTAGTCTGTTTTGCCACCTGGCTGGGGAACAAAAATTATGGATAAAAAGATAATAGGGACTTTAAGCAATTCTAAAAATTTATCACGTATCCTTATCCGTATTCGTAACGTAACGGAGATATCTACGTAACTAATCAAAAAGAAGTATAAAGCAAATGAATTCGTAACGTGTAACGTAACCATTCATGTGTTTTAATTTTTAACCTAAAAAAATAGCCCCGATATCTACCTTAACAAAACAATATCGTCATTGCCTCTGTAAAATAATCTTTTTATTTTTAAATCCATTATCGCATGACACAGAAATGTTTGTTATGATTGATGATCAGAAAATAAGGTTATGATTTTTGAGCATACAACATCACTTTTATCGCTAAATTATTGAAAAACGCGATCACGGAACACAATAATGTGATACGTTACGTTAGATACGTGTGACCTTAGACAAGGAATAACCTAACCTAACCTAACCGGACCGAATCGAACCTAACCTAACCTAACCTAACCTATGCTTTCCTAATCTAAGCGTGTGACGAATTGATACGTTTCACGTAACTTAACGAAACCCACGTATTGCTTCTGCACATGCGCATTGCGATACGTATACGGATACGTAGTGATTTTTAGAACTGCTTTAAGTCCCTAATAGAAGGTGAAGATAAATTCCCTAACGTTCAGTTGCAATTTGTTGTTAATTGCACGTAATGTTGAGCGAATGGCCTCAGTTTACGGGACAGATCTTTTTGCCGGTAGAGTGCACCACTCTTTAAGAAGTACTCGTTTAAATTATTACGCGGCAAATCTTGTTGCTATTGACACCTCTGTGGAAAAAAATACTCTGAGAAATGTGGATGTATATATAAGTTATTTTGGAGATTTTGAGAAATTTTTCAAGTGCTTTAAATTCAACAATACAGAGGGTTAAGAAATATTCTGGAGGGCTAAAAAATCTGGGATTAATCAATATTAATCATACAAAAATAAAAAGAAAAAAGAAAAAGAGATAAATATTAAAAAGAGATTTTTAAATAAATAAAGTAAATTAAACTGTCATTTTGTTTAAATTTCATAGTCAAATTATTTTGAAAATTACCAAATGCCTATTCATTTCAATATTACGATAAATATACTTGATAAAAAAAAGTAACAAATTATTGTTCAACATATTATTTATTAAGATATTGTATAAGTTACAAACAAAACAAGTTCAATATTTAAAAACAAACTATTTAAGTCTTACGTGTATTCAGCAAATTGTTTTTGTGATCAAAACTTATAAATTATTATTTAAATTAGAGTAATAAAAGATTTTTATTTTTAATAAATCTGAATTAATGTAATTTTGAATTTTTACGAGATTTTTCACATTTAATTTTTCTCTCTGTAGCACTTTTATTAAAGCATTTGACTAGAAAATGCCCCCGCATTATTAAGAAATTGTTTATTATTTTTTTTGTTAATTCTTTCTTATGTTCGTCACAGCCGACAAAAACCGATATATTTCTTTTAGATATATCATCTAAAATATCAAATATAGTGTCAATGTGTACCGTTTTTGTACCAACTACCATCAATACAACTTCCTCTAGGCTTTTAATTAAATTAAATAACTGTTCACTGCCTTTATCCACATGTTTACATGTAATAATACTAACGGTACGTCCCGAATTTTTGCGCCACCAGTGGCAGAAAAGAGAACTATAATCTGGGTATATTTATTGCGTACATGAATACTATGAAAAACCCGATACCGTTCAGACTCCTGTGTTCTATACTTCGTGGCACGAACAAAGAAGAGTTTGGTAAATGGTTAAGAGAGTTTGAAAACTTAACAAATTCATCATACTTTATAAATAATACGGATATTGAGAATGGAGAACGGATTAAACTTAAAAGGGGAATAAGGTGACATATTTAAATGACATATTGGTATAGACCTATTATAATGAATTTTTGAATTTATTAAAATTATTTAGTAACATTTAAAAAGTTTTATTTACCATTATAAAGTTTAAATTTAATTTTAGATGTCACCACTTTACTCGGTGCTCAAAAAATAAAACGAGAAATACCAACTGCCCTTCAAAATTAACAGTAAAAATTCATGTTATTAGAAAAAAATACAGGGACACATAAGAAAATTTCCAACATTTACTAGAAGCACCCTGTGAAATAACTCTTGTTGTAACACACAATCATTAGACAGGCAATTCAGGCATATACAGCAGGAACAGCATTAGAAATGATTAAGTGCAATATCCAGCATCACAGCAGATAGGAATAGATGTCCAAATTATAAATATTTGATAAAAACTGTATTTCATTATGGATTAAAACTATACAATAGTTTGCCCAAGTCTATGAAATATTTCATCTCTCGGAGGTTGAAGGATGGAAATAAAAAATTAGTATTAAAAAAATCCTCAGTATTTTTACTCTTAACTTAGTTAGTGATAACCAAAACATGCATATTAAATTAAACTTTTTTTAAAAAACTTGCATAATAAAAAAATATACCTATATAATATATTTTTATATTACAATTACATGTTTTTTTACTTTCTAACATAGAAAGCACAAATTGAAAAAGTGCGCCAAATATCCAAGCCACACCTACTAATATTTCTATTGGCCTATTTTATCCTCATTACGGAATCCGGCGCTGGATGTATTCTCGCTCCTCAAACACATTAGAGACCGTAAAAAACTTTGACTAGGTAGTCACTACCTAGTCAAAGGTAAAAAATAAACAATAACCACGTTTGTTTGCAAGATCTTCAATTGTCAAAAATTCTTTATTCCGATTGGTTTAACTATTTGGCAACCCTGCTCAAACATTCTTAGGTTTGTTTTCACATTGTTTGGTTTCAAATTTGTTTCTAACGTTTGGAGTGTGCGCAGTCGATATTTTGTGTTCGCGCATTAGTTTGAAACTTATTTCCAATCACTAGTCGGATGTTTTCACATGGTTTCCTGACAGTTTTGTGACAGTCCAAGCAGTTTGAGAATTAATTTCCAGCAGATTGTTGGCACATGCGCGTATTAAACCTTATGTCAATTAGTTTCTATATTTTTTGTTGTTATTTTCTCCTGTTTTTTTTTAATATCATTATAAACCTATTTAAACTAAAAAGACACGTATTCTGATGAATCTGATTATTTAATGTCATCCGACACTGACGATTCAGATTTAGAAATTATGTTGGAAGAATACTTTAATACTTTAAGGATAATTTACTCATACACATGTTTACAGTTTTCATAGCTTTGTAAACAATAACAATAACCTCTTTCTTTTTAATCTTCTTTTTAGGTAATATCATACGGATTATTTACTCATACACATTTTGTCTACTGTTTTCACATTAATCACAGATCGGGATTTATTTCAAACGAGACTTGCGCACAAGAATGGTTTGAAAATTGTAAGAAACAAGTTTGTGATTTGATGTGAAAACAAACATCTTAATTCTTATCAATTTGCTTCTTTCTACAGCGACTGTACTTCTTTCTATCGAACTCAAGAATACGGTTTCATGTAACCAATAGAAAGGTGATAGAATGAAAGTAGGGAGTGCTCCCTAGGGAGAGTTCTATTCTATCACCGTCAAGAATAGGAGTCCAGAGCGATTTGTTCTCTTTGATATTTCAAATTCGAGATTCAAGAATTTCACGAATTCATGAAATCTTAAATTATCTACCTGTCAACTTTTCCGCCAATTAATCTGACCAATGGCGCTAGAGTTCGTATTTCGTTGCTTTATGAACTCTACTTAAAGGTCTATTTATAAACTTGCAGTTGCCGTTGCCGCTCGCAGTTGCCGTTCCCGTTAAAAGTTAAAAAACTGCTTTCTTATTTTTGCACATTTATATTCACCGTTACCGTTCGCCGCTGAGCTTGATATTCCCTGACGTTCAGACATTAATTAACGAAGTTTTAACTTTTGCAGTTCGCCGTTCGAGTATTAACCAATCAAAACCCAAGATGTTTTATTTATTCATCTCTGTCTGTGAATGTGCGTGTATTATACATACAGTTGACAGAAGCAAACATGAACCCTGGGTGGGCGTGTCCTTGTCGCTGTAGTTGTATTTTCATCTCACTTATGCAGCCACTAAAATTGATATTATCGTTAACATTGGCTCGTGATTGGCTGATTGTGATAACCTTGAAATTAGTTGGCATATTTTCCGCGGACCATGTTTGCTTCTGTCGACTGTATTTGCTTAATTTAACTTATAGCAATTGTAGAAGTATTCCATTATATCAACAAGTTACTAACATTATAGTAACAAAAATAAAACTTCACGAAAATTTAAACTTCATAATAAAAACAATAAACAAAAATCGCTCAACTCTCTTTTTTTTCTTTTCCGAACAGCAACGGGAGTGGTAACGAACAGACTACCTAAGTCGTGACGTCACTGGGCGGAGTTTATTTTTCCAAACAAAACAAAAAATTTAAAGCCCATGCATTTAAAACACCTTTACTCTTTTTCTATTCAATTTATTTCTTATTGTGAATTAAATAAGAGAGGTTGTAATTTATTCTATTGAGTGTGTGTGTATATTTATTGAAAACTTCAAGAATTTTTAAAGGTAGGTGTTTTTCTGTTATTTTAACACTAAGAAGCTTTTTTAGGTTATATTATGGATTTGAATGGTTTTTAATAATAAAGATTTTAATTAAAACATATTATTGGATTGAATTATGTATAAAATTATAATTTATTTCTAGAAAGAGCCTTTTTCGCAATGGTTATGTGTTTTGTACCTGATTGTAACCATTACAGTGAGCAGAGATATGCAAATACTTTGCTTTTCCATCCCATCCAAAAGAAAGAGAGTAATGGATCTTTTTGATAAGGTAGGTAACTAATATGTTTAAATTTAGTAAAATTTTAATAAAATTAAATTAATAGGAGACAAGATAGAGAGCCATCAAAATCCTCATTAGTTTGCAATTGTCAAAAAAATGCAGTCACAAAAAAAATGGGCCAACTTCAAAACTAAAAGGAGGTTAATCTTTGATTCCCCTGAAAAACGGTATGTAGTATGTTTATTTATATTTTTACAATAATATAAAGATATAGGTACTTTTTCTACCTTTAATAAGGTAGGTTTGTTTTAAAAGTACCTTTTTTGCAGTAAACGAAATCCACCATTAACTGATAATATGGAACCAGCAGGACCTTCAACTTCAGTGCCAACTTTAATTTCAGAACCATCCACTTCTAAACACCCTCCTGAAACTGCAAGTTCATCTACACCTGATGATGATTTGTGTTCTTTTTCAAGATTATCTGGGGCATCATTGGATGCTGAACATTATTTCTTAAAACAAGAACTGGAAGAAGTTACCAAAAAACTGAATAACTTAAGCACCCATTTCAGTTTTGAACATATAAAAAATAATGATTCACACATACTTATGTATACTGGCATACACAGTTTATACATGATTCTATTTGAATTAGTCGACAGTTTGAAAATAATTATGCTGGGTGGCAGGTAAAATTATTGCCAAAAGTTGATAAAATACTAATAACATTAATGAAATTATGTTTAAACTTGTCACATGAAGATCTAGCTATGCGCTTTAATTGCAGTTCATAAAACATTTTTTGTTATATTATGTTAAATTAATAAAACAGACCTTATGAAAAATATTATATTTTACAAATGTTATAAACAGTATAAATTTTAAACTGAAAAATCATAAAAATAATTGTATACATTGTCAGACCCAATATATTTATAATAAATAAAAAAATGTTTAATTTATATATACTACAAACTACCAATTATTTCTGTTAGGTACTAAATTTAACCATTTAATAGTTTTGGGAGGTAATGATTTACATAAAATGTTTCCAATAATAATACATTTTCTTCCCAAGAAGCATCATAATCTACTACAACTGTTACAACTTCAAGTGGAGTCCATATGCATAAATAACATTTTAATTTTTTTAAAATATGTAGATTACCTTGAATTTTATGATAATAATTGTGATTTTTATTAATGCATATATCTCCCTCTTTATTATAATATATAATGTATGTTTTATTATTTTTAAGTTTTTCTGACAAAACATAATTTTTAAAGGAATATGGGCAATTCACCTCAACAATGGCATCATCACCAAGCCGTCAGGACTTGTTCCTAATATTCCTGAATTTGTCAGCCAAATACCTGTGGGATAACATCTAAATTCAAATTTTATTTTAAATGTTTCAGAGCATGCTTCTCATGACTTCTTCCCCACTGAATAGCCTTAATGCCATCAAGAGAATGAGCACCTACAATAGCAAAATAAAAATTAATATAAAAGGATATTAATGTTTCATGATTGTTTTCAAAAGTTGTGAATATAATTATGTAGCAAATGTATATACTCACCAATTAGAGTTTTATAAAGACTGTCTGGATACTTATTTCTTTTGCATGAAGAAATAACTACTCCAAAATTACTAGCAGTAAGTCTAAATTTTCTGATTAAAAAACAGTGTTCATTGGTAACTTGTCCTACTGTTAGAGCAGCAATATTTTTAATGTTTATTTGATGCCAAATTGAATTCTGCAGATGAAATGATATTTTCAATAATGGGCAAATTATATCGAGTCTCTTGATCTGCAGCATCTCGAAAAAGCCAACTAAACCCCACAGTTTTACCATATAAACTTGTTTTTAATGCAGTCATTTGCTCTTGACTTAAAGGCTCTTCAACAGTAGTTTTTGAGGATATAATTCTTCTGTAGCTTTTACTGCTCAATATTTTTGTTTTGGCGCATTCCATGTACATTCTCTATCTGTTACTGAAATATTATTGTGTCCAAATAGAGCCAATGCAGCTATATGGTGACATTTTATTCCTCTAGGGCAAGCACAAGTTGCGGAAACAATATCACCCAATTTATTCAATGTAATCTGAAATAAGTTAATATTTAGTAGATATTACCATCATATAAAAAAAAATCAAAACCTACCTCAGCTTTTTAAGTTTTTCTTTCTTACTGGCATATATATATATATCCCCTCTGATCATCATCAAATTAGCATCAAACTGCATATTTTTTACATGGTTCGACTCCAATGAATTTTCACCTCTTTTAATTATTTTACTATCATTGTTTAAAAGATCCTTAATATTTGAAAGCTTTAAAACATGTTTAAAAGCCATATTTTAATCACAAAATCTAAAAATATAAAAAATATTTCATAAACAAAACTTAACCTTAATTTTATGAAAATAGTATTAAAACACCTACCTTTAAAAATACACACACACTCAACAGAACAAATTACTACCTCTCTTATTTAACTCACAATAAGAAATAAATTGAAAAGAAAATGAGAGTAAAGGTGCTTTAAATGCATGGGCTTTAAATTTTTTGTTTTGTTTGGAAAAATAAGCTCCACCCAGTGACGTCAGAGACTACCTAAGTCGTGACGTCACTGGGCGGAGTTTATTTTTCCAAACAAAACAAAAAATTTAAAGCCCATTCATTTAAAGCACCTTTACTCTTTTTCTTTTCAATATATTTCTTATTGTGAATAAAATAAGAGAGGTTGTAATTTGTTCTGTTGAGTGTGTGTGTATATTTATTGAAAACTTCAGGAATTTTTAAAGGTAGGTGTTTTTCTGTTATTTTAACACTAAGAAGCTTTTTTAGGTTATATTATGGATTTGAATGGTTTTTAATAATAAAGATTTTAATTAAAACATATTATTGGATTGAATTATGTATAAAATTATAATTTATTTCTAGAAAGAGCCTTTTTCGCAATGGTTATGTGTTTTGTACCTGACTGTAAGCATTACAGTGAGCAGAGAATATGCAAATACTTTGCTTTTCCATCCCATCCATCCAAAAGAAAAAGAATAATGGATCTCTTTGATAAGGTAGGTAACTAATATATTTAGATTTAGTAAAATTTTAATTAAATTTAAAAAATATTAATAGGAGACAAGATAGAGAGCCATCAAAATCCTCATTAGTTTGCAGTTGTCAAAAAAATGCAGTCACAAAAAAAATGGGCCAACTTCAAAACTAAAAGGAGGTTAATCTTTGATTCCCCTGAAAAACAGTATGTAGTACATTTATATTTTTACAATAATATAAAGATATAGGTACTCTTTCTACCTTTAATAAGGTAGGTTTGTTTTACAAGTACTTTTTGTTGCAGTAAACGAAATCCACCATTAACTGATAATATGGAACCAGCAGGACCTTCAACTTCAGTGCCAACATTAATTTCACAACCATCCACTTCTAAACACCCTCCTGAAACTGCAAGTTCATCTAAACCTGATGATGATTTGCATTCTTTTTCAAGATTATCTGGGGCATCATTGGATGCTGAACATTATTTCTTAAAACAAGAACTGGAAAAAGTTACCAAAAAACTGAATAACTTAAGCACCCATTTCAGTTTTTAACATATCAAAAATAATGATTCACACATACTTATGTATACTGGCATACACAGCAATGGTTTATACACGATTCTATTTGAATTAGTCGACAGTTTGAAAATAATTATGCTGGGTGGCAGGTAAAATTATTGCCAAAAATTGATAAAATACTAATGATGTTAATGAAATTATGTTTAAACTTGTCACATGAAGATCTAGCTATGCGCTTTAATTGCAGTTCATAAAACATTTTTTGTTATATTATGTTAAATTAATAAAACAGACCTTATGAAAAATATTATATTTTACAAATGTTATAAACAGTATAAATTTTAAACTGAAAAATCATAAAAATAATTGTATACATTGTCAGACCCAATATATTTATAATAAATAAAAAAATGTTTAATTTATATATACTACAAACTACCAATTATTTCTGTTAGGTACTAAATTTAACCATTTAATAGTTTTGGGAGGTAATGATTTACATAAAATGTTTCCAATAATAATACATTTTCTTCCCAAGAAGCATCATAATCTACTACAACTGTTACAACTTCAAGTGGAGTCCATATGCATAAATAACATTTTAATTTTTTTAAAATATGTAGATTACCTTGAATTTTATGATAATAATTGTGATTTTTATTAATGCATATATCTCCCTCTTTATTATAATATATAATGTATGTTTTATTATTTTTAAGTTTTTCTGACAAAACATAATTTTTAAAGGAATATGGGCAATTCACCTCAACAATGGCATCATCACCAAGCCGTCAGGACTTGTTCCTAATATTCCTGAATTTGTCAGCCAAATACCTGTGGGATAACATCTAAATTCAAATTTTATTTTAAATGTTTCAGAGCATGCTTCTCATGACTTCTTCCCCACTGAATAGCCTTAATGCCATCAAGAGAATGAGCACCTACAATAGCAAAATAAAAATTAATATAAAAGGATATTAATGTTTCATGATTGTTTTCAAAAGTTGTGAATATAATTATGTAGCAAATGTATATACTCACCAATTAGAGTTTTATAAAGACTGTCTGGATACTTATTTCTTTTGCATGAAGAAATAACTACTCCAAAATTACTAGCAGTAAGTCTAAATTTTCTGATTAAAAAACAGTGTTCATTGGTAACTTGTCCTACTGTTAGAGCAGCAATATTTTTAATGTTTATTTGATGCCAAATTGAATTCTGCAGATGAAATGATATTTTCAATAATGGGCAAATTATATCGAGTCTCTTGATCTGCAGCATCTCGAAAAAGCCAACTAAACCCCACAGTTTTACCATATAAACTTGTTTTTAATGCAGTCATTTGCTCTTGACTTAAAGGCTCTTCAACAGTAGTTTTTGAGGATATAATTCTTCTGTAGCTTTTACTGCTCAATATTTTTGTTTTGGCGCATTCCATGTACATTCTCTATCTGTTACTGAAATATTATTGTGTCCAAATAGAGCCAATGCAGCTATATGGTGACATTTTATTCCTCTAGGGCAAGCACAAGTTGCGGAAACAATATCACCCAATTTATTCAATGTAATTTGAAATAAGTTAATATTTAGTAGATATTACCATCATATAAAAAAAAAAATTCAAACCTACCTCAGCTTTTTAAGTTTTTCTTTCTTACTGGCATATATATATATATATCCCCTCTGATCATCATCAAATTAGCATCAAACTGCATATTTTTTACATGGTTCGACTCCAATGAATTTTCACCTCTTTTAATTATTTTACTATCATTGTTTAAAAGATCCTTAATATTTGAAAGCTTTAAAACATGTTTAAAAGCCATATTTTAATCACAAAATCTAAAAATATAAAAAATATTTCATAAACAAAACTTAACCTTAATTTTATGAAAATAGTATTAAAACACCTACCTTTAAAAATAGTTTTCAATAAATATATACACACACACTCAACAGAACAAATTACTACCTCTCTTATTTAACTCACAATAAGAAATAAATTGAAAAGAAAATGAGAGTAAAGGTGCTTTAAATGCATGGGCTTTAAATTTTTTGTTTTGTTTGGAAAAATAAGCTCCACCCAGTGACGTCAGAGACTACCTAAGTCGTGACGTCACTGGGCGGAGTTTATTTTTCCAAACAAAACAAAAAATTTAAAGCCCATTCATTTAAAGCACCTTTACTCTTTTTCTTTTCAATATATTTCTTATTGTGAATAAAATAAGAGAGGTTGTAATTTGTTCTGTTGAGTGTGTGTGTATATTTATTGAAAACTTCAGGAATTTTTAAAGGTAGGTGTTTTTCTGTTATTTTAACACTAAGAAGCTTTTTTTAGGTTATATTATGGATTAGAATGGTTTTTAATAATAAAGATTTTAATTAAAACATATTATTGGATTGAATTATGTATAAAATTATAATTTATTTCTAGAAAGAGCCTTTTTCGCAATGGTTATGTGTTTTGTACCTGACTGTAAGCATTACAGTGAGCAGAGAATATGCAAATACTTTGCTTTTCCATCCCATCCAAAAGAAAAAGAATAATGGATCTCTTTGATAAGGTAGGTAACTAATATATTTAAATTTAGTAAAATTTTAATAAAATTAAAAAATATTAATAGGAGACAAGATAGAGAGCCATCAAAATCCTCATTAGTTTGCAGTTGTCAAAAAAATGGGCCAACTTCAAAACTAAAAGGAGGTTAATCTCTGATTCCCCTGAAAAACAGTAAGTAGTACATTTATATTTTTACAATAATATAAAGATATAGGTACTCTTTCTACCTTTAATAAGGTAGGTTTGTTTTACAAGTACTTTTTGTTGCAGTAAACGAAATCCACCATTAACTGATAATATGGAACCAGCAGGACCTTCAACTTCAGTGCCAACATTAATTTCACAACCATCCACTTCTAAACACCCTCCTGAAACTGCAAGTTCATCTAAACCTGATGATGATTTGCATTCTTTTTCAAGATTATCTGGGGCATCATTGGATGCTGAACATTATTTCTTAAAACAAGAACTGGAAAAAGTTACCAAAAAACTGAATAACTTAAGCACCCATTTCAGTTTTTAACATATCAAAAATAATGATTCACACATACTTATGTATACTGGCATACACAGCAATGGTTTATACACGATTCTATTTGAATTAGTCGACAGTTTGAAAATAATTATGCTGGGTGGCAGGTAAAATTATTGCCAAAAATTGATAAAATACTAATGATGTTAATGAAATTATGTTTAAACTTGTCACATGAAGATCCAGCTATGCGCTTTAATTGCAGTTCATAAAACATTTTTTGTTGTATTATTTCAAATTAATAAAACAGACCTTATGAAAAATATTATATTTTACAAATGTTATAAACAGTATAAATTTTAAACTGAAAAATCATAAAAATAATTGTATACATTGTCAGACCCAATATATTTATAATAAATAAGAAATGTTTAATTTATATATACTACAAACTACCTATTATTTCTGTTACATACTAAATTTAACCATTTAATAGTTTTGGGAGGTAATGATTTACATAAAATGTTTCCAATAATAATACATATTCTTCCCAAGAAGCATCATAATCTACTACAACTGTTACAACTTCAAGTGGAGTCCATATGCATAAATAACATTTTAATTTTTTTAAAATATATGTAGATTACCTTGAATTTGATGATAATAATTGTGATTTTTATTAATGCATATTTCTCCCTCTTCATTATAATATATAATGTATGTTTTATTATTTTTAAGTTCTTCTGACAAAACATCATTTTTAAAAGAATATGGGCACTTCACCTCAACAATGGCATCACCAACCAAGCCATCAGGACTTGCTCCTAATATTCCTGAATTTGTCAGCCAAATACCTGTTGGATTAACATCTAAATTGAAATTTTGTTTTAAATGTTTCAGAGCATGCTTCTCATGACTTCTTCCCCACTGAATAGCCTTAATGCCATCAAGAGAATGAGCACCTATAATAGCAAAATAAAAATTAATATAAAAGGATATTAATGTTGCATGATTGTTTTCAAAAGTTGTGAATATAATTATGCATCAAATCTATATACTTACCAATTAGAGTTTTATAAAGACTGTCTGGATACTTATTTCTTTTGCATGAAGAAATAACTACTCCAAAATTACTAGCAGTAAGTCTAATTTTTCTGATTAAAATCCAGTGTTCATTGGTAACTTGTCCTACTGTTAGAGCAGCAATATTTTTAATGTTTATTTAAGGCCAAATTGAATTCTGTAGATGAAATGATATCTTCAATAATGGGCAAATTATATTGAGTACCTTGATCTGCAGCATCAACTAGAGCCCACAGTATTACCAAATAAACTTAACTTGTTTTTAATGCAGTCATTTGCTCTTGACTTAAAGGCTCTTCAAAAGCAGGATATGGTTTTTGAGGATATAATTCTTCTGTAGTTTTTACTGCTCAATATTTTTGTTTTGGCGCATTCCATGTACATTCTCTATCTGTTACTGAAATATTATAGTGTCCAAATAGAGCCAATGCAGCTATATGGTGACATTTTATTCCTCTAGGGCAAGCACAAGTTGTGGAAACAATATCACCCAATTTATTCAATGTAATCTGAAATAAGTTAATATTTAGTAGATATTACCATCATATAAAAAAATCCAAACCTACCTCAGCTTTGTAAGTTTTATCTTTCATACTGGCATATATATCCCCTCTGATCATCATCAAATTAGCATCAAACTGTATATTTTTTACATGGTTCGACTCCAATGAATTTTCACCTCTTTTAATTATTTTATTATCATTGTTTAAAAATTCATTAATATTTGAAAGCTTTAAAACATGTTTAAAAGTCATATTTTAATCACAAAATCTAAAAATATAAAAAATATTTCATAAACAAAACTTAACCTTAATTTTATGAAAATAGTATTAAAACACCTACCTTTAAAAATAGTTTTCAATAAATATATACACACACACTCAACAGAACAAATTACTACCTCTCTTATTTAACTCACAATAAGAAATAAATTGAAAAGAAAATGAGTAAAGGTGCTTTAAATGCATGGGCTTTAAATTTTTTGTTTTGTTTGGAAAAATAAGCTCCACCCAGTGACGTCAGACTTAGGTAGTCTACTGATGTTGTCTTGTTTAACATTGATGATTGATGTTTAAACATCGATGTATCGTTTACATCCCTCTAGTCACAGCAAGAATACATCCAGCGCCGGATTCCGTTATGAGATTAAAATAAGCCAATTAAAATGATGCTTGTGGGCGGAGTTCCTACCGTTGATATTTTACGTGACGTTTAAATTAGGTATAACTGAAAGTAATTTTGAAGGTTTTAAGCATGTATTTATTATTTTATGATTGTTTTCCTTTGATCTTGTCTTCATTTCATAGTCATATAAAATTTAAACTAACGTGTAAATGGAAAACTTTGTGTCTTCCTCGTTAAATGAAAAATTCATTAATGTGAGTATCAAATCAAATATCTATTTTTGGCGTATAGGTAGTAATAAGAACAATTATTATTAAATTAAATCTACCAAATTTTTAGTCTATTTTGCCACCTGGCTGGGGAACAAAAATTATGGAGAAAAAGATAATAGAAGGTGAATTGTTAATTGCACGAACAAAAAAGTGTTTGGTAAATGGTTAAGAGAGTTTGAAAACTTAACACTTAACCAATTCATCATACGTTATAAATAATCCGGTTATTGAGGATAGAGAACGGATTAAACTTAAGTGAAATATTTAAATGATATATTGGTACCTATACATAATATATTGAATTTTTGAGATTATTAAAATTATTTAGTAAACATTTAAAAAGTTTTATTTACCATATAAAGTTTAAATTTAATTTTAGATGTCACCACTTTACACAGTGCTCAAAAACTTACGAACCATCTTCACAAATTAAAACGAAAAATACCAACTGCCCTTCAAAATTAACAGTAAAAATTCATCTTATTAGAAAAAAATACATGGGCATACAAGAAAAATTCCAACTTTTACAAGAAGCACCTTGTGAAATAACTCTTATTGTAACACACAATCAGGCAATTCAGATTATTTGCGGTTTCGGAAAGTTAGTAATGATGTAAGAGAACAGTTATTACGTCTCTACAAGAATAATGGACATACAGCAGGAACAGCATTAGAAATGATTAAGTGCAATATCCAGCTAACTTGTGATGACTACAACACAGCTTTAGCAGATAGGAATAGATGCCCAAGTTAAAAATATTTGATAAAAACTGGATTTCATTATGGATTAAAACTACAATAATTTGCCCAAATCTATGAAATATTTCAACTCTCAGAGGTTGGAGGATGGAAATAAAAAATAAGTAATAAAAAATCCTCAGTATTTTTACCCTTAATTTAGTTACTGATAACCAAAACATGTATATTAATTAAATTAAACTTATTTAAAAAAAACCTGAAGTTATCCCCTGGCCTGGCATAATAAAAAATACACCTTTATAATACATTTTTACACTGCAATTATATATTTTTTTACTTTCTAGCCTAGAAAACACAAATTGAAAAAGTGCGCCAAATATCCAAGCCACACCTACTAATATTCCTATTGGCCTATTTTAGCCTCATAACGGAATCCGGCGCTGGATGTATTCTCGCCTAGTCACAAGTCACAGTTAGAGGTGGGCCAACCTGCTATTTTAGTGTAGCTGTGACAAGACGTTACTGCTCCAGTATTGTCACGGTGACAAAAAGCAGTGATTTTCTGGAGCAGTTTAGCTTGGCCATAGTGTTACACATAAAAATGAATCTGCTATTTACAAATATTATAAAGCGTAATCGCGACCGAACATGCTGGTTACTGTTTCGTAGAATTATTTTTTAAGATTTTGGTGCCTATTGTTCTTTTCATGTATTTTTTGTACCTATATTATTGTATTCATATCATAAAAGTTTAGTCCTTAAGTTACTAAGCAGCGACATCCATCGCATATCAAAAGTAACGGTACACCACAATTATCAGTTATCACTGCTTCGTTAAATGTTACTGTCGCGAACACGATAACGTCCCTGACAATGACAATGAATGGAACCGATGTGGTACAAAAACTACAAAATCAAAACAGCAAAACGTGACTAATTGTCACTGCTATTTTATTCAATCTGGAGCAGAGTGTGACTGTGACAGCGTTGTAGCAGTGACAAAGTAACAGTACGTGAAATAGCAACCCACCAGGCCACCACTAGTCACAGTTCACAGTCACAATTTCTAGTTGTATTTAATGGGTTATGGTTACGTTCCTTCCTAGAAAAGCTGTAAATTTAAACGAGAAAATTATAGAGTTAATGTTAGTTGGTCAAAATTGTTCCTTACAATAGAAATGACTCAAGAACTACATGATATTCTTATGAAGGAGATTAAAATTGAAGAAAATTTTCTTCCATATGACGCATTCAAAGAAGGAATTTGTTTTAATGAACTTGACAATCAAGCTTGTGTAATAAAAAATAATTTGTTTTCAGTAAAACAGGAAAATGATCCTAAGTTATATACAGATAATTTTCAAGAAAACTATTTCAAACCTGAAAGTGTCTTTAACTTGATAAGTGATGATGAAGCTCAGAAGTGTAACTCAATTCAACCAAATTGTAAAAATCCATCAAAAAAAGGTATGGTACATAAACACAATTCTTTATATGGTAAGATATCTTAATCTTGGGTGCATGGGTACATTAGCTGTAGGAATCTAATGTACCTACGATAAGAAATCACTTTAAAAAAGTTTGCTGCATTTTACAGATCATCAAAATTTTTCTTTCATAAAGCTTTCATAGAAGCTAATTTAAATCATCACTCATTTCCAAATACTTTGATTAACGTATGCTGCTCCAAATAATTACTCTCTTTTTATATGTTTTAATTATTTATGGATCAAATTCCTTAAAATATTAACTTAATAAAATGTATAAAAATATCACCTAAATTTTAAACCAAGAACTTTTTAACAAAACAGTTAATTTAATAATTATTAATTCTTTAGCTTATTGACAGCTTTTTAAATAAATGATCATCATTATATTGAAATATTGAAGTTAAATTTTGTTTTATTTAATAGCTATAAATATGATGTTAATTGAGTAGTGTTAAGACTAAACCAAGTGTTGAAGTAATAACAAAAATAATAATAATTATTAATAGTATTAAAGCCTATATGTTAGTAGCCTTAAAAGATTCTCCTGGATATATTTCCATCTTAGATCAGTACAACTGAATATAGAAAATCCAGGGAAAAAACTATATTATGTTGATCTTTAACAATAACTTGATGTATTTGTGTTACTCTAGTAAAAACCTTGTTTAGAATAAGGCTTTATTTCATGTAGTTTGGTATAACATGATACAAATGACAAATTATGAAAATACAAGTCAAGATTGATAAAGCCAACTTAAATAAATAAATACATAAATAAAAACAATAGATATTGTAGAAATTATACCACATTCACCCAGGCTCATTTTTCTACATAATCTTGCAAATATTGCTGTTTATTTTTGATCCTAGTGGATTTACATATAGATTGCATTGGGATGTCTCGAGATGAAAGTATTTCAATTGAATTTTGAATATCCCGATTCACTTAAAACTCTGGTTGGTACTGCAGCATTATCGTAGTTAGCTTGATCCAATAGTCTTATATCACAACTGAATATAGAAAATCCAGGGAAAAAACTATATTATGTTGATCTTTACAATAACTTAATGTATTTGTTACATTTATGTCTTATGAATATATAAGGTAAATAGTTTAATAGTGGAGAACTTCCATGATTTATTTGTTCATTAACTACCTACTTTAAATTGCTGACCTGCTAGATGTGTAGTATTTTAATTAAATTGGTTTGTGTGAGTGCATGTGTTCATGTAGGCATTTTGCAAAGTTTGACTTATCCTGTTGCAATTAATATGTTAAGTGTTCATTGTATTGTACTTCAAAATTTGTGATTATTTGACCCTTGATTTGACCTATATAGTATACAAAATTTCATTTTGGACATTTAATTGTTTTAAAATCGTCTTTAAAATTCTCATTTATGGACTAATTTGAGCCTTGAAAGTAATATATCCCAGAATAAGCATGAACATTTTGCCTTTACTTTTCACTGTCTGTGTCTGCAGGAACAAAAACAAATAATACTATGTCGTTTGCAGCTTTAGTTATGTCTATTTGTACTTCATCTTCATCAAAATCATGTTCAAGGAAAATTACTGGTGGCAAGAAAACAAACATTGGTCAAATTTTTATAATAAAATGTTTTTGAATACCTCTATAATTAAATTGCTGTGACTAGTACCATCTAGCAAAGTTTGACATCTACTAGATACTCCATTAGAATCCAGTTTGCAAAATTACGTAATTGCCGAGGGAACTGCTATTATTGATTGCCTTTAAAACTATCTGTCTCTTCTTAAGATTAGTTTTTGATATGTTGAATAGTATATTATTATCAAGATTATCGTCAAAATCTGAATTATTTTCAGGGGTTACAGCCTTTTTAACCTTCCCCAAAGGAATCAGATTGTGGTGTTTACCATGACATTCTTTACATGCGCTCGCTTTACAGAATTTTTCCTTTAAACATAAAAGCAGCCGGAAGTTGCTCGTTTTAGAACTATTGGTATTTAATTATTGTCTTTTTTCTAGTCCAGCTTGTCACTTTTCCCGTCCCTAAATTGTAATTTTGATCTTCACGAAACCTAAGTCAAACATTTCATGATATAGATGACGTCGTACTCCCTTTTTCAAAGGAACATGCTAAAGTTATTTTTCTTGTCATAGGTATTGAATTTAAAGGAAAGTGACATTATATCAACGTAATAACACATATTTGGGGCCAGTCCGTGTTGCACAGGACGTGCGAGACGAAGTTAAATCTTATTGAGCGTTGAAATAAGACATAATTAAATTGAACGTATTCGCCCTAAGCGAGTATTACGCGCAGAAATATTTTATGGGATAGATTTCGCTCGACGAAAAAGCTTCAGAACAGGCTTAACGTGAAAAGTTAAAAAAATATCAAAATATATAGGCACGAATCAGATTCAGATCTTTTAATATTCAAATCTTCCAAATGTTGGGTGGTTATGTATTCACCGATACCACTAGATTCATTACCAACCCACAAAATGTTGAAAATAAATTTACTAAATATATCGTTTTTATTGCGATTTTATAGAGAATTTGTGTTCACTAATTTTGGTTTTTGGACAATTGAATGTTTTCATGAGAACATATTTTTTATCAGAGTGAATTTTATATATCTTATTATTTTTGAAAATTTCTAATGGAAGGGGTGCCATTTATTTATAATATACGTGTTCTCTAAATAAGGCATTACCTCCCTGCCGTCAAATACGTAATGATTAGTTTAAAATGTAGGGAGTAAAAAGAATGTTGTGTAATTCTCATTGATCCTCGCATTGATCATTACTTACCTACATCTAAATATATAAAAAATTGTTTGTCCTAACTGATTCATCAACGCAGAGCCTAAACTAGAAACATGAAATTTGGACAGTAGGTTCGTTCCTTTTGTAACGTAACCATCCACTATTATGCAATCCTCTTCAAACTTTGAAAAACGTCTACTAAGTAGAAATAACTTAAAACTTGTTTCAATATTTTTGGAATTTTAAACCCTAAAGGGGTATAAGTATGTATCAAACTTCATTATTTCTCATGCAATCCGCCATAAACTGTGTAATACGAACAAATACACTGTAAAAAATTTAACCAAAAAAACTATTTATGAAATTTTACACAATATATTTGAAATTATCAAGTGATGTTTAAATTTATGTAAAATAACACAAAAAATGTATGTGTAATTTTCAAAATACAGAATCTAAAATTAATATACTTATTTGCACATTGCACATGTCACATATGGGTGGAGTGTCTTTGGAGAGTAAATATTGGTGGGTGAGTCGTATGTGACCTATTCTAAGCCGTGTGAGAATCGTCTCTGCTCTTCTTGTTCTCGGCAGGTTAGTCCATGGTAAAGTGGATTTCTTGGTCTCTCTAAGTTTGGTTGAGGAATGTGTCCAAATATCGTTCATCCGGAAGAAGAGGGTTACATCTCGAAAAATGTCAATTTTTGTTTTTTTATCTCAATGTACCTAAAATGGTGTTTAGTTTTATGGGAAAGAAGGGTACAAGTGAGTTTGCACGTAAACACCACGAGATGGCAGTTGTAACCATCCGGAATTCACATAGATGACGCCACAATCCGCGGGAATAAGATTACATTTCAGTATGTTACCGACTTTGACAGTGGGTACTTCAAGTTTGATCGCTAAGAAGGTTACATTTTGTGATATAACGAAACCCGTGTATTTTTTGGTTTAGAAAGGAAGGTGCATCTTGTGTTATAACGGTTTTTAACAACAGTAAGTAGAGGTTTATATTAGGTTTATTCAACAATGACGGTGACAATTCGATATGTAACAAAACGTATAATTACATTTTGCTTCAAGAGGGTTACATCTCTAAATGTAACTTTTTTAAATATAATAATTTTAAGTATTATTCTGCATTTTTTTGGAGTTGTAATAAAATTTTGAGATGTAACCCTATTGACCAAAATGTATTTTGCATAATTTTAGTTTCATTCAGATCAGTAAGGTTACTTATACAAATGAAACTGTGTTCTTAAAAATTGCACACTGCTTAATTACGTCTATTTATTGCAATATAGCATTCGCTGCTAAAAAAGCGGGTATATCGAATTTTCACACGTTATTAGAAACATTTTTAAGCTCAGTTTATTTTCAAGGTGCAAACATGAGTCGTATTCAGCGAATTATGAGTCTGGTAGATCAGTCCTCGGATCAGTCGCATTACTTAGTTGACGAGAATATTCCAGGTAAAAAGTGGATTTTGTAAATAACTGATATTTACCTCTTACTTGTATTCATTTTTATTAGTAACCACCACTGAGTCAGAGAGTAGTACAACCAATTTAGTACCAAATCAAACTGAAAGTTCAATTTCAGAAAGCGAAACCTGCTCTGTGTACTTGAAGCAAAATAATGGTAAGTTTCTCAGAGAATTTTTTTCCTAGATTAATTTTCAATGTTTTTGTGTTACAGATGTTAATACTCCAAGAGAATATTTCCTGCCAACTACCATTCCCATAGAATTGAATACCTCCAAAAATAACCCATCAGATACTACTATAAACGGTAAGCCAAATTCTGGTTTAAAGATTTAGTCAATTATCTAATAAATTTTTGTTTATATTCAGAAAATGTAATTTGCACGATTGCACGATGTTCATATTTTTCCGAACTTTATATTTTCCTTTTCAGTTTTGCAAAAGGAAGATACCGTATCACAACTGTCGGATTCGTCATCAGATTCTGAGTCATCTTCCGGACCTGATTCCACATCTAGTTCATCGGAAGTTTCTAGAAATGAACCTTTTTCTGAAGATGATAGCGTTAAGGATCCCGATTTTAGTTCGTCAATCGATAGTAGCTCTTCGGAGCACGAAGAAGAGCTAGCGCCACCCAAACTTAAAAAAAGAAAAGTAGAAAATCCCCAAAAAGAAAACAAGAAACCAACTAGAAAGAGAATTAAAAATCCAGACACATGGAAAAAAGTAGAAAACAAAAAACTTCGAAATAGCGGCCAAGGGTATACTTACACGCGTGTGATTAAATCGAACGATGGCAATATTTTGAAAAACAAAGTCAGTAAGGAAAAGAAATCCATATTGCCACCTTGTGGCTTGAAATGTAAGTTAAAATGCTCGGAAAAAATATTATCAGATCAGCGAGAAAAAATCTTTAGCGACTATTGGAGTTTGGAAGATATTGAGAAGCAAAGAGAATTTATATTATCTAATACGAAAACTGTTACACCCCGTTATAAATACACGAATGCACAGAATCCAAGAAAACCTAATAACGCCTACTTTTTTTTAATTAATGGAAAAGCAGTTCATGTGTGCAAACTTTTTTTCATGTCCACCTTAGCAATTAACCATAAAGTGATTAGTACAGTTTTAAGAAAAGTACATATTTGCGATAGCGGCAGGGTTTTGGAAAAAGACAAAAGAGGAAAACATGGAAATCACTATAAAATTAGTGAAGATATTAAAAATAGTGTAAGGAATCACATCAACAGTATCCCACGCATTGAAAGCCATTACTGTAGAGCCAATACCAGGAAGGAATATATCGATTGAAGTAAATCGATTGCAGACTTGCACAGAGATTATACCAAACAATGCAATGAGCAGAACCTTCCCTGTGCTAATTATTTCATGTATAATAAAATATTTAATGAAGAATTTAATTTGGCGTTACATTTACCAAAAAAAGATCAGTGTGAAGAATGTGTAGAATATAGGAATTCTAATGATCAGCAAAAACAGGATATGCAGGAAAAGTATAACAAACATATAAAAGAGAAAGATTTATGTAGGAAAGAAAAAGAAAAAGATAAGAACAATGATGAAAAAACTAAAGTTATAGTGTTTGATTTACAGGCAGTGTTGCCCTGCCCAATCGGAGATGCTTCCTGTTTTTATTACATTTCCAAACTTAACGTATTAAACTTTACTTTATACGATATAAAATGCCATAAAGGAGCATGTTTTATATGGCATGAAGGGGAGGCTAATAGAGGTGCCAATGAAATAGGTACGTGCCTTTTAAGCTATCTTCAAGAAATAGCCCAACAAAATAAAGATGAACTTGACATAATATTTTATTCCGATAATTGTGTTGGCCAAAATAAAAATAGATTTATAATAGCTATGTTTATCCACGCCATCTCTAATTTGAACATTAAATCTATAACACACAAGTTTTTTATACCTGGTCACTCGCAAAATGAAGGGGATAGCATGCATGCTCTAATAGAGAAAGAGGTTAAAAAATTTAGAAAATCGGGCCCCATATTCTCCCCAGATCAATATGCATGTATAATCAGAAATTCAAAAAAGAAAGGAACAGCGTATGAAGTTAAGGAATTATGTCACTCTGATATTTACGATCTTAAAGCATTAACAGCGGAACTATTTGTCAACTTACCTAATAATGTAAAGCTGAATAATATCAAACTCTATAAGTTGGAAAAAAATCAACCTGGGAAATTTTTCTATAAAACGTCTTATGAGCAATCCGACTACAATGAGGTACAAATTATACATTCAAGGAAACAGATAAATGTCAATAAAATCAAGCTCAAGAAAGCATTTTCCGTAAAACCGGGTATAACCGATGCAAAAAAAAAGGGTTTGTTATCCTTAATTGAAAAAAAACATTGTGTACCACTTTATTATCTTAACTTTTACAAAAATTTATGATTTTCTATGTTAATGTTTCAGTCGAGCGTTATTCTGTTTATCTGTCCGATTAGTTGTAAGTAAAGTTTGTATTTTTTTCATACAATAAATATTTCGTTGATATCAAAGTACCTCTTTTTTGGCTTTTATGTCAGAAGGTTCCATAATTTGTTCACGATGCAACCAAATAATTTAAAAAAAAACCTTTTTTTAATGGAGAAGACAGTTACATCTTTCAAACTCTGTCTAGCGTATATTTTCCTGAAACCTGTATATAGATCATCTTAAACTACTTGTAAAATCTCAACAATGAAATGAAAATGGTAACTCGATAATCTGTAATTTTAATGAAATAAGCATTTTAAATTGAAAAAAAACTTAAAATGGCTCTCCTGAAAAAAATGATTTTTCGAAATGTAACCTTCTTCCTCCGGATGAACGATATCTTTCCAGTGGTCGCCGATTTCCCTTCTGAAGGTTGTTTTCAAATCTGAGCTGAGAATTGAGGATTCTGCGAGTGGCAAGGAGTTGTTAGTGGCTGTCTGCTTAGCGGCTGCATCGACACGTTCATTACCATCGATTCCGATATGTGATGGGACCCAAAGTATTTCTATTATTTTATTCGAACTAAGGATGGTATGTATTTGCTCTTTAATTCGCATGACTAGGTGATTGGTTGGATACATTTGTTTGATGCTCTCGATAGTACTTAGTGAGTCAGTGATTATGAGGAAGGATTTTGAAATATGATCGATGCAGTACTGTGTCGCCTTATAAAGAGCATATAGTTCCGCTGAGTGTATACTGTAATCATCAGGTAGTTTGTATCCAGAGGTGCTACTGTTTGTTACTACTGCTGACGATGTCCCTTGTTCAAGTTTTGATCCATCTGTGTATATAATTTCGTGGTTATGGTACCTCGTAAGGATATGCTTAAAGGTATTTAGGATTAGTTTAGTGGGGTGTACATGCTTATTGAATTCATTGAGCTGCGTATTACATCTCACGGTTTGGAGAGTCCAGGGTGGCGAGGCTCCATCTGAACAGTTGTAAATTGATGGATAAATTATGTTGTATTTTTGGCATGCTCTGTTAATTCTTTCATAGAATGGTGGAGTTATTCGGGGATGGGTGGTGAAGAGGGATTGAAATTTGCTGGCGAAAGTGACGTTTTTTGCTGGATGAGATTTAATAAGTGTATCGCATATATTAGTGCAGTGTCCTAAATTTAAACTACAAGGAGAACTCCACGCTATTAAAGGAACGCTAGAAAACATACTAAATGAAGATTGCAACATAGAAAACATATTAGGGTTCCTCAACCAAACTAATCTTTGTTCTCGAATTTAAGCTACTTACCACTGTATGTATTTTATAGTAAACTAATACCTTGTAACTTGTATCGTCCCACTGCTAATAACCCTAAGTGGTTGATGCAGTTTGATTTTAAAATAAAAAAAAATTAATATATGATTGTTTAAAATGACATCTGATATTAGTGTAAAAATAGAAACCGAATATGTAATTTATTATTAATTTTTATGTAATTTTATTTTTATTATTACTCAATTAAATAAATAAAATAAATAAATTAAATTAATAACTGTTGGACTAATAATACACAAAAATCGTACTCCTTTGAAAATAATTATGCGAAATTTTACATATTATTTGTGTAAATTTGAATAATCTTTTTTGTACTTAAACACAAAAATTGTTTAATTTTAAAAATACCTTGTCAAATTTTACGTATTAAAATTGCTAATTTTAAACAAATTGTAAGCAAAAATACACAAAATAAGATAAATTTTAAAAACTAAATTTTATATAAAAATAAACAATATTAGTTTTTTTAAACAAAATAATGTGAAATTTGAGATATTAAAAATGTTAAATTTAAACAAATTTTTATTAAATATACACAATAGTAGATTAATTTTAAAACCAATATTGAGTAATCTTACATAATAAAATTGTTAATTTAAAACAAGTTTTAAGTAAAAATATACAAATATAGTATTGTTTTAAACAAAATAATGTACAACTTTAAAAATATTAATTTTAAACAAATTGTAATTAAGAATACACAATAGTAGATTAATTTTAAAACCAATATTGAGTAGTCTTACATAATAAAATTGTTAATTTAAAACAAGTTTTAACTAAAAATACACAAAAGTATTTTCATTTTAAACAAAGTAGTGTGCAATTTTAGGTATGCAAATTAGTAATTGTGTACAAGAAATAATTAACTATAATCTCTTACGTTGTTATTGTATTGGTTTATTTTATTTATCTTAAAAAATATTAATAATTTGTATCATATACTTACCTACATTAAAAATAGAATAATACTTAACTTTAGCAGCAAGATGTTTCACTAAGTAGGTTATCAAAAAACGGTATGCATATAAAAAAAGAGCTTTTATTTAAATGTAATTTTTAAAATCTTTTCACATTAAAGGTAAAAAATAATGAATATATTATATTACAAAGTTAAAACTAAACTTAAGCTATAACAGCCATAACATAAAACATTATGGAAAATATAAAAAAAAACTCATCAAAAGTACGTTATGATATATTATATTACTTAAAGTTAAAACTAAACTTAAGCTATAACAGCCATAACATTCTTTGGAGTACCGCTGCAGGGTTTCCATTGTACATACAAGTTTTTTTGTATATTTCATGTTTAAAATGAAATATAATCCAAAACTAACTTCAATGGCTTTTTCCAAACTTTGCAGACAGCAATTTTTTTCTTTTTCGGCATAAATAACATATTTGTTATCTAAAAAAAACACATATAATTGTTAATTAATTTTGAAACTAGAATAAACTTTTTGATTTTACACATTATTATTAGCCGATTTAGACTTAAAAATAATTTTTTAAATTGTTTTGTAATTACTTATTATTTATCAAAAAGTAAATTTATTTTATTTACCATTTATACCACCTTAATAAATATTTACAAAAATTTTTTAATAATACATTTAGGTAAATTATTTTTTAAAGAACATTATCATATGTTTTTTATAAAAAACATTTGTCAAACTGACAAAAAAAACCATGTTGACCTCAGAGTAATAAGTAAACACCCTGTAGTAGCAGCTTGCTGCACGAACCGATACGCCGTTAAAAGCTGAAAAAAAAGATAACACACAAGTTCCGAATTCGACACCTATCACCTCGATATAGGCCTCGATCGTCACTAAAGTATAGTCAGGTTGACCCTTAGGGTTGGGTAAAACATATTTCATAAATAACCAGATACAAGGGTGGGGTTTTGTAATATTTCGTCGAGACTGCTCATATAATTATGATCAACGTTCCTTACAGGTAAGTCGATTGATCAATCAATTATATTTCGCAGTCTCGTCTCATATTACAAAACACCCTGTAGATGTTTAAAGAACATTGTGGGTCAACCTAGACCTAAATTAATAGAGGTAATTAGGCAAA
The DNA here is from genome assembly GCA_035357415.1 of Ophraella communa. NCBI lineage: Eukaryota > Metazoa > Arthropoda > Insecta > Coleoptera > Chrysomelidae > Ophraella > Ophraella communa. The sequence continues at coordinate 21,218,208 of CM068991.1, read as the reverse complement.
AAATTAAGATGAATATTTGAATTATTTTATAATAACACGAAAAAATTTTACATTTTATGAAACCACCAACAACTTTAATAATCAATAAAATAAACAATTTTTTATAAACACAAAAACCGTTTTAATTTTCTAATTTCTAATCAAAATTTACTCCTGCGCCCTTAAAGACTGCCTTAGCAAAGGTGTCCGGTGGAGTCTGAATACGCCTTTTATAAAATGAGCAAGAAACGCTGCATCTATCTGACCAGCCGGCCGCTTTCCTAGTTACTTCAATATTTACCCCAGCCCTGTCTGCTGATGATACAGCTGCATGTTTAATACTATAACCTGAATATAGGTTTGTATTTATACCACTTCGATTTAACACCGTTTTAATCCAACGTCTAATTGTCTGAGAGGATGCTGCCCGAAAAGGCTTCTTAGTTGTCATAATAAGTGTGTTTAACCCTACAGGTCGAATGGATTCAGTTTTATTAATATATAATTCAATTGTCGATGCAGGCATAGGGCTGGTTTCTCTAAAAAATATGGAGTGTATAACACTGACTGTAAACCGTTTTTATTAGATGTTTTAATTTTGTCTTCTATAAAGATCTCTAGATATTTTTCCCGTTTAACAATATTACTGATTTTGATTTTTGCCAATGTCTGCATTCTATGCGCAGTGGTTAGTGCTAACAATACTACTAACTTCAAAGTCAGATTCTCCAAACTTAAAGAATCTGGAGGATAAAGTGTTTCCAAATAATTGATTACTGGGTGAGGGTCCCATGTGCTACAATACTTGGCTTTAGGAGGCCTTAAATTTTTAAGTCCTTTTAAAAAATCTATTCACAATCTTTTCATTCTTCCCGTTGGTTTGCAAATCTTAGCTTGACTTTTATTTGTATAGCTTGTACTGGCCAGTTTATTAATTTGTAGGGAATTTCTAAATGCCGATTTTTTAAGCTGAATTCCAAACTTCTGTAATTCTTGTGAATTCTTCACTGATTGGGAGAAATTCTCTCCGAAACGTTTTGTATCAATTGTACAATTTTCAGAAATCTTTTTAATTGCGGGAGTTAACGAGTTTGCTAACACAAATCTTCGATGTACCGAAATGGTGTGGTGCAAGTCAGTAATTAACTTAGTCAGATCTATCATTTTTTGCAACAATTCTTTGTTGGTATCTGCTTGACTTATGAAGTGCTCAGCCCCCACACTAGCTCTGATTTGCTCTTGGATATGACAGAAAAAATTATCTTGTCTTATTAAAAAGTCTTATAAACCAACTGAAACTTAAGTTTCGGAGGACGTAACGCCAAACAATTTTCTACCGTTGGGTATTTCTTTAAAAGTTCCTTTCTTAATTCTTTATTTAGACTATTCCTTAGAATAGAAGTCCAATGTAAGGCAGTATCATTATTAACTGCCGGACTTGTCTTAACTGAGTCCACCGGATCATCTCCTAAGATCTCCCTGATATTAGTCATAATACTGTGCTGTATTCCGGGTAACTCAAACAGGGTTTAAAATAAAATCCTTTATTCACTGTAAAATAAATAAAATAACTAAATAAAAATATTCTATCTGTAAAATAAATAAAAACTAAAAAGCGGAATTCTTCTCCTAGCTTAGAGATGTCAGGCTCCAACTTAGGGATAATTCGACTCCAACTTAGAGGGTTGTATCTTGCTGAAAGTTTTATGTGTGTGAGAAGGAATCATGGAGGTATGGGCGTTGGTATTGGACAGACTTTTCAGATAGGACAGCAAATTACTAAATTTCAACAAATAAATTGTCTTATCTTCAAGTCTTCCAACACAGCGTCCATAAATTTAATAAACAAATAAGCAATATTGAAAATTATAAATGTACAGGACGGTGAAGCCGGTCCTGTTCTTTATAATGCAAAAAAATTATCAATAGACTAATAATTGAATAAAAAAAGGTAACTATTTCTAGTAAAGCTTTGAAACAATCATATATTTGTACTAAATGCATATTTGTGAAAAATTGATTTTTTAAAACATTGAATATATTACAGTGAAGTGGTTTTTTTTTAATAACTACTATTAATTGTTTCTACAGCAAGTTTTAATAGCGTGGTTGAAGACTACGTTCTAAGATTTTTATGAACTTAAAATTTGTCAATAATTATATTTTTTAGCTTACGAAAAATATAATGTATAGCGGTTTACTGATCAATTATTATATTTGGTAATAACTTACCTTGAACGATTATTGAAGCCACGTGTTCGAAAGCACGCTTCTGATACATTTTATTAGTTTTCAAATAGTACGTGTAGAAATTGTGTGTGTAATTGTGTAGAAAAGATTTTTTATTATAATTAAAGCATAATTAAATAACACAATGAAAAGAATAGAAAAAAGTCTACACCAACAACCAATTTCACAAGATGAGTGCTTGAGGGTTTGTTCAAACTCTTCAGACGAGAGTATCAGTTGAAAAGGATATAAAATTGCTTGGCGATTCATTAAATAGACTAGCTCAAGACGGAATTTGTGTTTTGTGTCATTTGTCGGAAGAAATGCGTTCGTTACTCAATTGTAAGCGAGAGACGCGTTTTTTATTTGGCCTCGTTCAAACAGATAAATAGTTAGCGTCTACAAGGGGTGTCTTGTGTACAGTAGCATTAACAGTGAATAGGGGTCGGTTTTAACGGTAATAATAGCGGTATCGTTTACGGTCGGTAATAGTGCAAGGTGACGTGACGATAGACATGTTACATAGTGTTTGGATGACCGAGCTATTATAGTAATTGTGAATTCTTTTTTTAATCATAGGATTACATAATGTGTTGGGATATTTATTATTTCTTAGAACGTCTTTAATTTTTTTAATATCAGGTCTGTTTTTTGGATGGGAAAGTTGAATTGCCCTGTCCGTAAGGCTATTTAATACGCTACGTTTGTAGGTGGTGGGAATATTTGAGTTAAAATTTAGGTATCTTCCAGACCAAATTTCCTTGGTAAACCAATTAGTTTCAATTTTACCACTATTATCATACATTAACGATATATCAAGGAAATTAATACTATGGTTCTTTTCTTTTTCGAAAGTAAATTGAAGGCGAGGGTGAAAATTATTAAATAATTGGGGTATAATTTCAACTTTATCTTCAGGAACACAAAGTATACAATCATCGACATATCTTTTGTAAACGAATGGCTGAGAATTAAGTTTATTTATACTAGTGGTTTTTATTTCTTCCATAACAAGATTGGCTATGGTTGAGCCCATTGCTGTTCCAAAAATCTGGGAATAGTAAACATCATTGTGTCTAAAGAAGGTAGATGACAGACAGAATTCAACACCTTCAATGAACTCATGGATGGGAAGCGTGGTATAGTTCTCAATTTCATTCCAACGTTTCCTTAAACAAGTAACGGCAAGGTCAATGGGAACATTGGTGAATAATGAGATAATATCAAAAGAAACAAGAATGTGTTTCGGTGGTATTATTTTATTTTTAATAAAGTCGTGGAAATGCCAAGAATATTTTACGTGATAGTTGCTTTTTCCTAGAATATTTGAAATTATATCGGAAAAATGTTTAGACAGGTTGTAAGTAGGAGTATTAAAATTACTGATTATAGGTCGTAACGGGATATTTTCTTTATGTAGTTTAGGTAACCCATAGATATAAGGGGAATGGCTATTGTTACATATGAGTTTATTTTTAAGTCTTAGGTGAATATATCCATTATTATACCATAGATTGATAAGTTTATTTAATTTTTGTTGTATTTTATTAGTTGAATTCGTTTTTTCAATCTATGCGATCTCTTTCTTCTACATTTTCTACCATATTTGAATTTATTTCTGTTAAAAAACTGTTCATATTGGGTTCACTCTGATGACTTCTATTACCTCTTGTATTACTTTGTCCTCGGTGTGCCATTCTACCACGTGATCTATTATTGTAACTTTCATAACCACCACGTTGCTCATTATAATGGCCTCTATATAAGTTGTTCTCTCGGTGTAAAATGCATTTGATTTAGTGTTTCCATGCTCATTATCTTTTTAATATCAAATAGCTGAATTTTATTTTTTATATATTCAACTGTCTGTTCTTCTTCCTTTAATACATCGACCAAATCTCCAATGTAACTTTCTTTTTCGGTTATTTTAGCTCCTGCCCTTTTTAAGTCGTTTATTGTTTTTTAAAAAACATTAAAGAATGTTCCAGTATCAGTAAAATTATTTAATTTTTATTTTTCTAGTTTATTTCTACATACAATTTGAAGTGCCGTAGATTCTTTTGAATAGAGTTCATCAAATTTTTTAATAATTTCAAAAGCACTTATTTTATCAATAACAAATTCCAATTGTCTGTTTGTAATTGCACCATATATGTAATTTATCGCTTTTAGATCTTCTTCATCCCATTTGCCATCGTCAGACGAAATTTTTGCTCTCGTAATTACTGTATAACATTTTTTCATCTTTAAATACATTACTATTCTTTGTTTCCAATTTCCATAATCTTCGCCATCAAATACCGGTATAGTTATATCCGCCATTTTCAATTGCTTTTCGTTGTTACAAAAGTTTCAACCTTTTAAAGTTGGTCCTTCTTAAATTAATAATAATAACCACACTAACCATCAACCAGAATAACCAGGATAACCACGCTCTGCTACCATATTAATAAAATTTGGTTTTTATATTAAATAAACTGTAACTTTATTCATATTTATTAACAAAAACAAAACTATTACATCATTCCCGCTTTCTTACGAACATCTTAAAAACTATATCTGTCATTTCTCAACTAAAGTAGGTATACTCTTTCTATTCTTAATGTAATGACCATGAAATAAAGCAATGCTGTCAGATATATTTTCTAAAATTGTTGGGCTCACTATACAAATGTCTCCCATTACTTCAGTAAACTGTTAGCTCGTGATGTTCTCAGAAAGCTAATTTGGAAATATTTAAAAACAATACATAATATAAATTTATTAGTAAGCATTAAAAAAAGTCGCTCGAAATTGCTGTAAAAATAGAAATTAATTAAAACAACTTTTTATATGCCTACTATATTTTAAGAAAATTTTGTATATCTGGCAACGCAGCACATCACAGCACAGGTGTCCGAGATCATTCGAGCTAATACGATCATCAAGTTAAATTATTGTCTATAATATAATGGAGTAACGGGTCACTTACTAAGGCGGACCACTGTAACATAAAAAGTTTAGCGCGTGGCTTATACAGAGATATTAGTATTCAGTCTCGATTCAGGGGCGTGTGTGAATTTTGTTTTAAAGAAATATTTAAAATAATAGTAATATCTAATTTCTTGGTCGAGAGAGTTAAGTGAATTGATATAAATATAATATTTATTTGTTCGTGGACTTGAGTGAATTGATATCAATATAATATTTATTATTTGTTCGTGTAGTTGAGTGAATTGTTATCAATATAATATTTGACCATTTGAAACGACAGTCCAAGGTGATGCGCGGGAATCTAATAATTTGGCGCCACAAATAAATGCAAATGACTTAGCAATAAATGATGATGATAGGGCCGGATTTAAAAACAAAGATTTACATGTTTAGTGTCAACGCGTTGTTAAATATGTACGCGTGTTTGAAAAAAGAAAATTCTGTAATTTCTGATTATGCGGTTATCGCGAGAATTCACGAATTGACGAAAATCGGGTTTACAACGATTTACAAAGTAATTAAACTAGGCACTGTTACGGATCATTCTTTAAAGCGAAAACGTTCAAATCAAAAACTCAGTAAGGTTGACAATGCTACGAAACATGATATTAAACGGATTGTTTACGGGTTTTATAAGGACAATATGGTACCAACTCTAGAACTGATTCGCGATAAATTGCGGGATATTCCTGATTATAACTATCAATGTTTAGAAACACTGCGCGCGGTTTTAATAAATTGTGGATTTAAATATAAGAAGTTAGATAATCGCATGGTTATAATGGAATCTAGGCGTATCGTTGAGCTTAGACAAGAGTATTTGCGCAAAATAAAAGGGTACCGTGATTCAAACAGAACAATTATTTATACTCATGATGTTGTCAAGTATGGTTGGATTGACGACACAAAAAATTGTTCTTTGGATACTCCGTGTTCAAGAGGAAAACGCGTTATTATTCTTCATTCCGGAAGTAAAAATGGTTTTGTACCTAATGCGTTGCTATTGTCGGCTAAAAATATAACAAAGTCTTCCGCTGATTATCACGAAGATATGACAGCGGATTTATTTGAAAAATGGTTTGACGAACAGCTTTTGCCTAATATTCTGCCGAGCTCGGTAATTGTAATGGACAACGCGTCGTATCATTCGCGAATATTAAATAAAATTCCCAATATCACCACGAAAAAAGATGAAATTTTAAAATTCATGAGAACTAAAAACATTGATATTCCTGATAAGATTCCGGTAAAAAAAGAATTGATTGAAATGATAAAAAGTAGGAATTTCCAAAAAGAATATGTCATTGATAATATTTGCAGTAGGTCCGGTCATACCCTTTTGCGATTACCTCCATACTATTGCATCTTCAATCCAATAGAAATCGTTTGGGGTACAGTAAAAAGCCGTTTACGAAAATTTAATCAGTCGCCAACTTTGAGCGCAGTCGTCCTTGACAATATTCGGCAAGTAATTAATGAAAATTATAGCGGTATATGGGAAAATTGCGTGGCCCATGTAATAAAAACCGAAAAAGAATATACGGATTTACCGCCTATTGCGAACATAGCACCAATAGTTATTCATCTTGAAAACGATTCAACTTCAGAAGATTCTGACAATTCCGGTTATTCATAATAGTAGTATATATATTTTCCAAATCCAATAAAAAAGCAAAAAAACTGAAAAAAAATGAAAAAAATAAAAATTGAAACAAAAAAACTAACACCATGTTCCTACTAACATACCCGACCCAATCCTTTTTTCCTGGTAAGAATAGCTCATACCTCCCCGTGGTTCTTGCTGGGCAGACAATCTTCTCAGATTGTCTGGCTAAATGAGCATTATTTAGAAAAAATTGTATCATAAATTTGATGCAGGTTAATTTTAATCCACTATATTAATTTGAATTACATTTAAAAAACATTATTTCACAATATTCGAATTTATAAAAAAAAATTAGGCACGCCATTGGGCGGCTTTTTTCTTCAAAGGGATTGAAAATATGGGTCATCACATTAACATTAGAAAGAGTATACCTCGCACTACCGCCCTAACATAAAAGGCATTCGACGTTAGATGGAGTAACTGTACATAAATGTACCATTTTAACACTAAGAATAATAAATAACTAAACTTTTGAATGAAACTTCCACATACAGTGGACAGCTAATTTATGGAATATTATCATTATTTCGAGAACCGTCGAGTTTTGAGGGTAATCCCGAAACAGGTCGATTTTTGTCATAAAATACCCATGTTATAACGTACATGGAGTAAGAATGACGTCACCGGTGTGGGTGTAGTGACGTAATCTAAACCTAACAAAGACGCAGATGTGCGTCTAAAACAATGTCCCGTATAAGACGTCGCATTTTCTAATTTCAAGAAAGCTGCTATTTGACGTGGAAATGTACCAAATATGTTTTTTCCTACTACTCGCGTAGTACATTCTTTGTTGATGTATTGAACAAAAAATTTTGAATGAGTTGTCCCTGTCTTTCGCAATGCCACATATTTCCGAAATATCGCCACAAAACTGATGGCACTGTTTTCTGAATTTTTGATCACAAAATTTCGGTCAATTTTATTTTTGGTGTTTCTAATCGCAATTAGGAAGGAATCGCCCAAATCTCTCACATCGTCGATTTCTAAATCAACCAACTCTTTTCCACGACAAGCTCCCGCAACGCCCAAAATAAGTGCAACCTACAAAAAAATTGATTTCTTAAAATTTCTGAATATAAACAAATTTCCAAATTTACCTTAAGCATTAAATATTTATCATCCGGAGCCTCCCGTAAGAACTGATCTACCTGCTCAGACGTGAGAATTCTTGACTTCTTTGGCTTAAATCCCTCATTTCTTCTCTTCAAAAAAGCTAATAATTTTGGAAATTTACTTATATCAATATCTTCTCTAATGTTAATAACCGATTTCAGCATTGAGTAATGTGCCCAGAGAGTTGAGGCACAAACCGCTTTTGATTTATCATCGAAGTAGACTAACAGCGCATTTTCAGTAGGTTGTCTCACATTTTTTAAGCGGCACCACTTTTTAAAAGCATCGTACTGCTGCTCGTATAGCTTTCTAGATTTCGGTGGTAACAATTCTTCACCTACTTCGGCTGCTCTTTTATCAATATCAGATACACCTTCTTCACTCATGATACCAATAGTTATCAATATCAATGTTTCTTTACAATGACACTAGTAATGACAATGTTTCTAAATTATAACTGTCACAACGCAATGTTACTATGGTAACTTATTTTAAAGACAGTTTATTAAATGAGTTGAAGAGAGAAAAAACTGCTTGAAATTATTGATATAATTAATAAAATCATACCGGAAGTACGAAAAGTATCGTATATACCTTGCGACTGAAGTAGTAGGTACATTTAATCCTTCAGGTAAATTATGGCCCGACCGCAGGGAGGGCCATAAACTTTACCTTCAGGATTAAATGTACTACTTCAGTCCCGCGGTATATAATGTACTATTAAAATATTTCAAAACATTAACATTTCATAATTTAAATATCAATAATGTCAAATGTTATAAATTACAAAGTGCTGCCAACAACATTTTAAAATCAAAATTTTCGTAATTTACATACCTACAAATAATAAATTAACTTGAAAAATGGCAAAATATAAAAAATATTATAAACCACTTATTTTATATGGCTTTTGTGACACCATATGAAATGCGTTGTTTAATATACTATTAAAATACTGTGGCTTTTAAATTGCAGGTAGTTTGACCAGAAGGAACTCTACAAAGAATTGGATTTTACAGAGAGGTATCTTAATATGTGGGATATGTGGAAATGTTTACACCAGAAGATGTGAAATTGTATTTCATTTTGCGCGGCACCTTGTAAAAATAAATAGATATAGATCTCAATTGAGCAACCTGGAGGCAATGAAACCAAAAATTAATTATGGACTAGAAAGTGATTTTGGCCAAGAAGTAAAAAATATGTTTTCTGCAAAAATTCAAATTCATACAACATGCCATATGGAAAAACTAGTAAAATGTAATATTTGTTTAAAGTCTTTTAGCAAACCGAGCCATTTGTATATTCACATGCGCGCACACACGAATAAAAAACCATTAATGTGTGAAATTTGTCTAAAATATTTTAGCCGACAAAGCGAATTGAAACGACATATGCTTATTCACACAGGCGTTAAACCATTTAAATGCGAAATTTGTTTAAAATGTTTTAGTCTGAAAACCAATTTGACTCAACATATTATGCTAGTTCACGGAGGTGATAAACGATTCAAATGTCAAATTTGTTTAAAATCCTTTGGCTATAAAAACTATTTGAAAAAACATATGCTAGTTCACACTGGCGATAAACCATTCAAATGTGAAGTGTGTTTAAAATCTTTTAAACAGAGCAGTAATTTGAAAAGACATATGCTAGTTCACACTGGCGATAAACCATTCAAATGTGAAGTGTGTTTAAAATCTTCTAGTCTGAGCAGTAATTTGAAAAAACATGTGCTTGGTCACACAGGCGATAAACCATTCAAATGCGAAGTGTGTTTGAAATCTTTTAGCCTGTGCAATCTTTTGAAAAGACATATGCTAATTCACACAGGCGATAAACCATTCAAATGCGAAGTGTGTTTAAAATCTTTTAGCCAGTGCAGTCATTTGAAAAGACATATGGTAATTCACACAGGCGATAAACCATTCAAATGCGAAGTGTGTTTAAAATCTTTTAGCCTGTGCAGTCATTTGAAAAGGCATATGATAATTCACACAGGCGATAAACCATTCAAATGCGAAGTGTGTTTAAAATCTTTTAACCAGAGAAGCAATTTAAAAAAACATATGCTAGGTCACACAGGCGATAAACCATTCAAATGCGAAGTGTGTTTAAAATCTTTTAACCAGAGCAGCAATTTGAAAAAACATATGCTAGGTCACACAGGCGATAAACCATTCAAATGCGAAGTTTGTTTAAAAGCTTTTAAACAAAGCGGTAATTTGAAAAGACATATGCTAATTCACACAGGTGATAAACCATTCAAATGCGAATGTGTTTAAAATCTTTTTGCCAGCGACGCGATATGAAAAAACATATGCTAGGTCACACAGGCGATAAACCATTCAAATGCGAAGTGTGTTTAAAATCTTTTGGCCTGTGCAGTAATTTGAAAAAACATATGCTAACTCACACAGGCGATGGATCATTTTGTTTATGAACATTTGAACATATGTGCTTTACCCCGTATAAAGGGTAGTAACGATGCGTCACCGGCATCAACAACCGAATGTATGCAGGCCAGACCAGGACCCCTATTTTCGAACGTGTGATGTGAAGTGAATGTGATGTGAGTAGGGAAGTGATCGATCCCTGACAAAACATTTCATGGGTCGTATTTTCGATATCACAACGTTATATTTATGAAAAATAAAAGAATTTTGACGTATAACGTACATACTAGAAAGTTAGCAACGTTTGATAAATTGGGTTTCAGGCAGTTCAAACTGATAACTTTATTCTTTAATTTATGATAACTACAACTATATTCTTTTATTTATGAAAGACGCAAGTTTCAAAACAAAACTACGGTAACAACTCTAATAAACATATGATTTTGACAATACGCTGACGCCTGAATAAAACGATAATGCGCATGTTTCACTGCATCGACTGGGTCTGACCAAGCGAAGTGTGATGTGAGCTATCATATAGTCTAAAAATACGGTTCACCGGTTTCTCACCAGTGATCTATCACATCACATATTCGAAAATAGGGGTCCTGGTTGTGGAAACTTACCCGTAAAAAAAGCTGTATACGTTATACAGCGACATCTGTAGTTGTCATGGATTGTGATTGACGGCATAGTCACAGAGTATATAATACAAACCAGAGTATCGACTATATATGGAGGGGGTAAGCATCCATTTTTGCAGGTATCGCCATGACACTTTGGGAGTATCCATAGCCGTCGCCATTAGTTTTGGTTAAGGTAGGCAGTTGGTTGTAAATCAGTGGTAGCGTTTGTATTGTGTGGAATAGTGAATTAAACTATTTAATTCAGGTACAAAAACTGCGAAGGAGATGCGAAATAAATGTTACTTACATTAAATGATATTAAAATAAATACTACTTCTCAGTTTTCTGTAAGTGGATATTTAATAAAAAAATGTTTACAACAACATACAATGTGAGTATTATTCTAAATCCATTGAAAATTTAGATGATTCAGCTTTATTCTGTTTATTTAAAGCATATAGAAATAAAGATAATAGTGTCTATGGAAATATTTTAATGCCTGGTATTAGTTTTATTATATTTATTGCTAAACTAAATAACATTTTTGTAAAAGTATTTGAAGAATTGGCAATAGAAGATAATGTTCTTCAAACTATAATAAATATTAGCAATAATGAAACTTTTGTACATCCTTGTCCAAATTTCCCAATACTGTATGTGAAAAAATTATATTTTAGGTTCAGACTATACACTATCATTAAATGTATCAATAGAAATTTTAAAAGTAATGAAAATAAAGATAAATTGTTAATTTGGGGAAATAAATAAGTGTTAAAGCTGTTGATGTGTTTTTTTATATCCTTCCTTACTAACGAGTAAAATTACATGTAAGACATACATATTCGGTCATTTATTTTGCGTAGAAATTCTACTTATATGTAATTATTTAACCTAAAAAACCAATTTTACTGTTTTTAAAAACAAATAAATCAACGTTTAGTTAATCTTGTTGAAAATAAATTCTATTTTTCTAAACTTTCTGAAAATAACAATTATCTCAACAATAAAGAAAAATTACAAGTACGGGTCTTATTTATAATAACAATTTTTTTAGTACTACCCTGAGCTTATACCACAAAACAGAATATTGGTTACTACAAAACAGACTAACCATTTTTCTGTTTTGTGGTTTATACTCCCAAAAAATGGCCGCTCTTGTCTAATAAACATCAAAGGTGCCGACAGCAGGTCGATACTCTGGTTTATATTATATACTCTGTGGCATAGTAAAGATTTTTGTTAAAGATGGCAATGTTTCCGTAAATAACTGAAATTTTATGTTGGCAGCACAAATGAAATGCTAAGAACTTAGAACAAAAAGAAACAGGAAGGAGTCTGTCATATATTAACTTTAAGGAAAATTTGCGACGGAAGTCGGCCATCTTGAAGCTCCTAGTATGACTCATTGTTTATGTTTAAAGTATACTGTCAAAGCAATATTTGCATATAAATGTAAAAAATGAGCACATAGGCGTATCATTCGGCTTTTATAAATACTAAATTATTTAGAACACTAATTGTATTCACACACTTGATTGGTTGAAATTTATTAAAAATAAAAACCTTGATATAATTTTTATTTTTTTCGGTACGTCAATGGACACGGAAATTAAAATTGACAATTGGCCGCCATATGCAAGCTCCTTTCTGGACTCAAGGTCATTTTGCATATACTCCTTCCTACGAATAAATAATAAAAAGGAAGGAGTATAATACGATTTGACGATGTCCGCAATGGTTCTTGCATATGGCTGACTTGAAGTTTCCGGTTACCAGTGGTGTCACACACAGGGTATTATAAACTTATGTCTCGTATTAATTATTAAAAAAAATATATGTTTTCCGCTTGTAATTATCTGTACAGTAATATACATTGTCATAAAGTTGTAGGAATATAAATTTAGATTAAAAACTTCTAAGCAGGTAACTATAAATAGTTGACTTGGTTTGTCTGTATAAAAAATAAAGGAACGTCTATGATAACAATGTGGTTGTCATTAAAATATTTTGTTAATTTTTAATAATTCAGATAAATAGAACCCTACAGATGAAAAGTAATTCCCATTCAAGAGTTGGGTTAACTACTTAAATCAGAAAATAATATATAAAACAGCATGAAAAAACTATACATGACAAATGTCACGATTCGAATGAGTCATATTTGGTTCTTCAATATGGCCGACTTCCGTCGCAATTATTTACTAAATTAAAATATGACAACATTCCTTCCTTTCTATTCTTTATTCGTAGACTCCTTCCTGTATCTTTTTGTTCTAAGGCTAAGAAGGCCCGTATGCACCAACAATCGTACCAACCATTGGTTGAATAATCAACGGTTGGCCTCTAACCTTAGACAAGGAAAGAGAGAGGATTGCGCATTGGAATCAATTTATATAACCCATTTACCACCAAACTAATGGCGGACAATATTGACATAGGCGTATCATACAATTTTTCTTATTCGATTATTAAATAATCATTTTCATTATTTCCTATTACAAATCTAATTTAAAAAAGTCTTTAAATATGTACTACTCCAAAAAAAAACAACAATCATTTTAAAACATATTTATTTAATAAATATTACAATTTTAATCTATTTTATCTATTTTAAATATATGTTTTTGTTCCACGCCACTGCAAAACTATTACATCTATGAGAAAATAATAACAATTAAATGAAAAATAATCTTTAAAACTGAATGAAAACAGTTTTCAAAATGTATGTACTATTAATTTAAGTTATCATACATAACATATGTGATTTAGTTAAACATCTATTACCTGAAAGCTGTAATATTAATAAAAATAAATTTCAAGGAAATATAGTTTTAAAATACTTTTTACTAATGAAATGAAATTTCTTCCTCTTTTTTAGCACTCTGACTGTTGCACTTATAATAAACTGCACAATTAACCATTTTAAAATTTCTATTTAGGTAATTAAAAAAGGTGAAAATTAATAAAAAAACTAAAAAAATACAATTCGACGTTCCAAATTTGTTTACCACCAAACGTTTGAAACTTGGCTCACTCACACGCATAAGGTTTTCATTGCCATGCGCTGTCCTCTCTCTTTCCTAGTCTAAGCCTCTAACCGATGATTTCAACCAACAATAACAAACTTCGTATAAACCAACATTATAGCGATTTATTGACATTTTATAGCAATCCGGTTGGTGAACCAAACCAACAGTGTAGCCACTACACTATTAATGTTCTGTGAGTATAGCCACTGCAATTATAAAATTTTGTTTTATTTCTTAAAAATGGCGAGTGAATGTGTGGTGATGCATTTTTCAGAAAAAGAAAGGGTAGAAATTATTGAAGAAAAATTGTGTGCAAACCGCCTTAATAATCCCATTGCTGTTGCTTTTGTTAAACGATAACGTTGCTTAAATTCAAGTTCTGTATAATTATTATATAAATCTACTCTCTGTCTTATATGCCGAATTGCTGGTAACGCATTTATAATTTCGATATTATCATCAGAAGAAGACGTAGAAGATAAATCCATTTTTTCTGAAATTTAAATTACTTTTAATGTACCTGAAATGTAAAACGTAATTTTATACACTACCAGAAGAGCTGCAAAATATTGCTGTATTTTCTATGACCAATAACCAAAAATAATTAACCCTAGGTTAGTGGTTTGTGCCAAGAATGATAAACATTTACCAGGATTGCCTAATCGGCCTGATTTGTCCGCCAGCTTTGTGACGTCACTGCAGTCCTTCATTATAACGTTTACCATATAAATGCATGGAAATAATAGGAATTAGACAGTATTTTTATGATTTCTGAAATACTAACGTACCACTATTTGGATTTTTAAGATTAAACACTTATAATTTATAATAAATATTGCCATAAAATCATTTTAATACTAATATTTAATTAATTTATTGAATATTATTTGGGAAATAGGTAGAGTAAAGAAAACATTGTTTCAAACATATTTAGTTCTATTTTTATTTTAAAAAATACTTTCAAATAAATTTATTATTACACAAAATCATATCTAAAACTAGTGTTTTTTGAGAAACAAACAAACATAAATAAACAATTTGCAGCATATTACTAGTACAATCCGTGAATCTTTTATGGACGACATAATATGTATTCTATAAAGAATTTTTAATTACAAATTTAAAATTAACAAAAAATACTACATACTAAAAAAATAGTAAGTAAACTATCTCACTAAAAACGTAAAATAAAAAATGTATTTACTATTGAATAATCAAGCAATGCCCATCCAAGTAGTGTAACACATGAAATTTAAAAGTCCGAACTGGAGTTTAAAAGAACAGTTTTTTAAATATTTTACACAAAAATACAACGTACACTAATGTATCCACAATAAATACCAGTCAAAATTTTGAATATTTTTACAATAGATCTAAAAACGACGATTGAAAACGACCTAAAATGCACTTGTCTAAGGTTGATGCATATCAAATTTGCAGTTTTTGACGGTTGAATCGTGGGTTGAATTGGAACCGACTGTTGGTGCATATGATTGTTTAAACTGTTTGTCAATTTATATGCCTAAATTCTGTGATCTGTGATCAATTGTCAATTTGTCGGCCATTGTTTACGTTGTTTATGTCTGTAAATGGTCTGTAGACACGTGTAAAAAAGGGATTAAGGGCCAAACACCTAAAATTGTTCTTTTGGGCTTAGGATGTTTCAAATATGAGAATTTTTTTAAATGAAATGGTATAAGTTTTGAGTTTACCGCTATTAAATGTGATAGAGTTCTGCTTAACTATCTTTCTTAATATGTCATGACAACTACAGATGACAGCACATATAATAACGCCAAAATATTAATGAGAGAGGGCAGTCTTTTGATTATATGTGGTCTGTGGGCCAGACTTTGTTATAATGTCGATGAGTTTAGTCATATTCATAGATAAGAGATATATATATACTGAGATAGATCGGAAACTGCCATTAGAACCTCGATACCAAAACGATATTCGCGACACCTCGCGTCTGGAACCAAGAACTATAAGATAAAGCGGGAAACTTAAATGTATTTAAATATTAATAGGTTTTGATTATATTTTGATGGGAAAAATCTCCAGGTCTCTTCAATAATACACAAATGTACATCTTTATGAAATATTTATTACATTCAATAAATTATTTACTTGTGCATGACAAACTCTATGTAATTCATGAATTCTAGACAATGGTTTTTCTTTTAAATCTAACCATCCAATTAATGACAACCATAGATTGCATAGCTGAAATTAAATGTTCAATTAATATTTATAAGATGTTTCTCTCTTGAATTAATCCCAAAGTTCTCACAGTTAAAGTATTTTAGACACAACACAAACATTAAATAAAGAACTGTTTAATAAAACTTTCAAGGTTTATTTAAAAAATTAAATTTCACGGTTAATTTAAATTAAAAATTGAATAACCGTGAAATATTAAAAAGTTATTATTTTAAGGATTTTATTATTTTATATATTTTAATTCAACTTACTTTTTCATCTTTAGGAATTCGATACATTTGATATCCTGTTTTATCGGAGTTATTGCATCCAGGAACACAACATTGAAAACCCATTTTTATCTCTAATTAATCACGAATTGTAACAAATACTTCTTATACACTATAAATTACTGTAAAGAGTAACCGAACTTGAAATATACTCCTTTTTAAGGTTTAATCAACTAAAAACTACAATGATATTTTACAATAGTAATGTCATTGTCATAATGAAGTAAATAATTATATATCTATAACAACTAAAGCAGTTATATAGAAACAATAGAAATAGTATCACATTCACCCCCACCTTTTTAATTTAAATATAATCTTCTAAATATTTTGGTCGTCTTTTCATTCTAATAGGTCGAGGGTCTTCTCTAGGTGAAAATGACGTTTCAAAGATTTTTTTATTTCTTGAGAAGGTGTCGGATTCTTGGGAATTGTGAGAAATAGAATCTCTATTGTCAGAATTTGACTCAGACTGGTCAGAATTCGTTATATTGTTAGAAGATGTCTCGTCCTTTACAATTTCGTCAGCAATCCTTATTTCGCTTGATAGATCCATGTCTCCATCACGTGTTTGTTGGACGAACTCGTCATCTTTGTCGTTATTAATTATGCTTAAATCGCCCCTTGGCGCTAGATGTCTTAGTGAAACGACTGATTCTCTTCCATCTGAATGTTTAATAGTAGCGTATTCAGGGTTGGCATCTATGAGGCTTACTTCCTCAACCAGTGGTTCATACTTATTTTTCCTGTTAAACTTTTTTAAAAGTACAGGACCAGGTGATAGAAGCCAGGATGGTAGTGATGTTCCATTTGTAGATTTTCTGGGATAAGCGAACATTCGCTCGTGAGGTGTGCAATTTGTTGCTGTGCACAACAATGATCGTATAGAGTGTAATGCATCACCTAATACAATTTCCCATTGAGAAGTTTGCAAATTTCTCGTTCTAAGTGCGAGTGTGACTGATTTCCAGATAATACCGTTATATCTCTCAGCCAATCCATTACCCCGAGGGTTATAAGGAGAAGATCGACTTGTTGCAATACCATGAGAATGTAAGTAAGATCTCAATTCACTAGACATAAAGCCAGCTCCTTGGTCAGAATGTATATAAGAAGGTAACCCAAAGATTGAAAATAAATTTGAGAGACATTTAGAAACTGTAGAAGAAGATGTATACTCGGAATTTTACAGTCGTGTAATGACGTCATTTTCGTGGGAAAAAACGTATGTCCTATTAAATTTATTTGTTGCTAAGTAACTGACTACTGGTGTCTAATTACCTGTATGACTTTTACTATTCAGTGGTGTACATAATATTTTAGCATTTTTTGATAATAATTAAGTCAATTTCCACAAGAAATCTATAGGTCTTAATAAAAGAAGAAGTCCTAATTAACTGACTGACTGACTGAGATATCAACGCACAGCCTAAACGACTGAAGATATCGAAAATAAATTTTTAACATATTAAAAAATGGGGCATGTTTTGACGCTTTGGCGTTTTCAAAACTTCAAATCTGACAATCACTTGACAAGCATTTCAGGTAAAATTTAGCCACGACAACAACATTTCGGCAAAATTTTTTGTGATTGTCATTTTACATTAGTTAAACAAGGATAAACAAAAATGACGTCATTACAAGACTGTAAAATTCTGAGTATATCTGTGCATGGATAAGCAAAAGGAAAGCGTGAGTATTCATCAACTATAGTTAAAATATACTTATTTTTACTAGTTGTTGGCAATGGTCCTTTAAAATCAAGATTGAGACGCTCGAAAGGTGCAGTCGCTTTTATCAATTTACCTTCATTAAACCTTACAAACTTTGGTTTTAATTCTGCACAAATTGGGCATGACGAAGTTATTCTCCGTACATCCTCTACTGAATAAGGCAAGTTTCTAGAGCGTATCCAGTGTGCCATTCTTGTAACTCCTGGATGACAAAGTGCTTGATGAAGTTCAAAAAGAGAATTTTGACTAATTGAGCTGCACATTCTACTAAAAGCATCAGGTACGATATTCTCTATCCCCCTGCGATAGATTATATCGAAACTGTAGCAAGCAAGTTCGAGCCTCCATCTGAGGATTTTCTCATTTTTAATCTTGCTGCTATGTTGCTGATTAAACATAAAGCTTATAGACTTTTGATCAGTGTAAAGTTTAAAGTGTTTTCCGATGAGGAAATGACGCCATCTTTTAAGAGCCTCCACGATCGCATATGCTTCTTTCTCAATAGATGAGTGGCGTTGTTCACTTTTACACAACGTCCTTGAAAAAAAAGCGACTGGTCGTCCTTCTTGGCTTAAAGTAGCTGCTATCGAGTGCTCCGATGCATCTGTTTCAACAACAAAAGGAATTTCATTGTTTATAGTAGTTACCACTGATTTGGCTATTTCTAATTTAAGATTTTCAAAATCTTCTGCTGCCGAAGACGTCAGAGGAAACGTTTTTGTCTGTACTAGACGATAGATTTTTTCTGAGAAACGAGGAACCGATCTAGAGTAGTGAGCAAACATACCCAATGCTCGTTTCAAAGAAGCCATATTATTAGGTAACGGAAAATTTAATAGAGGTTCTAATCTTGACGGATCAGGTCTAAGGGTGTTTTTTTCTATTTGGTAACCTAACAGATTGATGGATTGTTTTGAGAAAGAACATTTTTCTTTATTGATAGTAAGATTGTATTTTGAAATTACCTCCAGGAGGCGATTGAGATTTTTATCATGATCAGCTTGATTAATACCACCAACTGTCACGTCGTCGAGGTAACAAAAAACCCCTTTAAGATTTTCAGAGATTAGAATATTATCAAGCACTCTTTGAAAACAAGCAACACCGTTAGTTACCCCAAAAGGAATACGACAGAATTGATAGAGCCTTCCTTCAGCTTCAAAAGCCGTATAAGCTTTTTCATAATTTTTAATTGGAATCTGATGGTATGCACTGCGTAAATCAATAGTGCTAAAAACGCTATATTTCGAAATTTCAGTAACTAACTTTTTTTGGGTAATGGAAAAGCATCGAGAAGATTAAAACGGTTAATTGTCTGAGAATAATCTATTACCATTATTTTCCTGTGGTTTTCGTTTCGTGTCACAAGAACTTGTGCACGCCAAGGTGATTGAGATGATTCAATTATTCCCTCACTTAGGAGTTTCTTGATTTCTTCCGATATAAATTTTGCATCATCACTTGTTTGCTTTCGAGATTTTGTAATAATAGGCCTACAATTTGGACTTAAATTTGAAAACAGACTGACGGGTTCAATTTTGGCACATGTTAAACTACAAATATTTAAAGAAGATTTTGGTCCACCAAAATGTACCTCTATTGATTTATGTTGTTTTAGAATATCATGACCAATGATAAGATCAGCACAGAGTTCGGAGAGAATTGTTACTTTCATTCCATTATACTCATGTCCAAGTATTATTAAATCTACAAAGCAATGACCTTCAATTTTTGACTGCAAGGTAGTAGAAGCCATAGAAATGTGTCCGGAACTAGGATGTATTGTGACACCATGGACGGAAACAAAGTGTTGATCAATGTAGGATTCGGAACTACCTGTATCTATTAAAGCATCTGCTTCGAAATTATTGACTTTTATTTTAACAAGTGACTTAGATAAACACTTCGGTGCAGCAGCTAGTAAATTATCCTTGGTTTCAGTACATGCATTGGTAGAGGCATTAGTAGACTTTATGTGTAGTTTCTTGCTTTGACAAACTTTAGAAAAATGACCTACCTTTTTGCATTCTTTGCATATAGCATCCTTAGCTGGGCAGTCAGCACGAGGGTGTCTCCTATTTCCGCAAAAATAACATTTTTGAAAAGACTTTGGGACTGCATTACATGGCTGATTTGGAGTTGACTGATTTTGAACTTCTTGGGCTTCAAATTTAGGTTTCATTGCATTTCCAAAGTTTATTGGTTGAACATAAGCTTCAGCATGCTTCTGAGCCGATTCTAGGGAACGTGCTTGAGTAACTGCAGTTTCTAGAGTTAATGAAACATTTTCAAGAAGACGTTGACGAATCTGTTGAGAACTCAAACCACTTATGAAGGCGTCCCTTATGTAATCGTTGCGATTTTCTTCACATTTTACAGATTTAAAATTACAATCTTTACTAAGCATCTTCAAACTCTGCAAAAATTGATCTATAGTTTCATCTTTGTGCTGTTTCCGAGTTATTAGTTTATGCCTAGCAAATATTTCATTTTTGGGTTTCACATATATGGTTGTTAGACGGTCTATAGCAGCCTGGTATGTAGTACATTCACTAATATATTTAAAGATGGATGGAGATGTATAATTTATAAGCAAATTTAACTTTTTCTCATCGCTAAGAGTAGGTATTTCTTTCAAGAAATTTTCGAATGTCTTCAACCAGTAAATCCATTCATCAGGGGCAGTGTTTGAATTGGGATCGGCATCTAATTTCTCAGGCTGAAACAGTCGTCCCAGAAATGACTTGTTTTCTAGATTTGGATTTGATGCTTCATAGTTCGACGATATAGACATTATTTTTAGTTGATTAAATTGAAATGAAATATACTCCTTTTTAAGGTTTAATCAACTAAAAACTACAATGATATTTTACAATAGTAATGTCATTGTCATAATGAAGTAAATAATTATATATCTATAACAACTAAAGCAGTTATATAGAAACAATAGAAATAGTATCACACTATAAACACAAAATGGCAATGAAATTCACAAAACACGAAAATTCTTTGACAGATGCGACATATGAAAGCACACCAGCGTTTTTTGCGGTTGGAACCTCAACTAATAACAATGAACTTTTATTTACATATAAGATTCCTAGCCATGGTCATATTTAAGTTACGTTAATATTTGTATAATAGAGAGATATTGCTGTGACAAATCCTGTGCGGCGTTATTACCGCAGGCGTTATATTGACAGTTGAGCATGCGCAGAATAAGTTCGAGAGACACGTTGCGGTAATACTGTTAGCGCATCACGTTATTTACGGCAGAACAACACCTCACGTAAAACGTTGCGCTATCCTACGTCGGACTGAATCGGATAGATCCGGTAGCTGATCGGAAACGGCATATGTGTTTGTTTTTATTTTCGAGGTTATGTTGTAGGTAGTTTGCTTGAGATAATTTGTGGTAGTAATAAAATACATAGTCCCATGACACCTAAAGAGGAATTTGATTTGTATTTCAGTATTTCAATTCACTGCATATATGTTAACACACCTGGAACAGAATAATTGCGTGTTTGGGTTCTGATTACTTCTGGTATACGCAAGGCTAGTCTGAAGATATCGTCTGTATCGAACCTGAAATTAATTTTTGTATCTTCTGCCTTCATATTGTTTTAATTGAATCTATCTTCAGCAGCCCCAAAAGGAATATTTTCAACCACGCCGAAAATATTGTGGAAAATTACTTGCTCCACTTCATCGTCATCAGCATCAGCTAAAATGACTGCTTCTAATGCGTCATCCATGTTCAGAAGATCCTCAATCAAAACAGAGCACACTGGTTTTAGAGGTTAGTTCCAAATAAAACATCGCTTAAATAAAACTCAAAACATAATGGCAATACGTGTACCGCTCCAAACAATGTTAAGACGTAAACGTATAAACGTAATATTTAACGCGGAGTAAATAACACACCGCATGCGCTAACGGAATTTGCAATATCTCTCTAATATTACGAAGAATAAAGTTGTTTATTTGATGTTTAATTTAAAAGTTGGTAAATAATTTTATTAAAATACTGGGAGAAATTCCAACACATTTAAATGCGAAATTTGTTTAAAATATTTTAGCCAGAATAGCTATTTGACTAAACACATAGATTAGAAGTTTATAGATAGCCGACTCTAACGGTTTTTTAAAAACGTGTTTACAGCGCCCCTCGTGAGCACTAACTATATAATTGAATTTTTATTTTATTGGTTAATTTTAAATATTTATATTAAAATATTTTTAAAATATTCTGATAAATATATTAAATATATTTCTCAAAATATTTTTAAAGTATTTTAATATTATTAACAATTTGGTATGACTTATGTAGAAATAAAATTAAAATAAGTAATAATTCTTTATTTTTGCAAAATAATTTTATTACAATTAGAAGTCAAATTTATTTTTCTTGTTTCCCCAATTATTTTTAAAATGGATCTATTGCATTCTGGTGTCCTGGGAGTAGCTTATGTTGTTAGAGGACCATCAGAACAATGAGAGATGCTGGTTTCTGAAAAATAAATATTAAATATTATAAAACTGAGTATATATAACATTTCTATTCTGTGAGTGTTATATATTTACCGTTTTGATGTTGTCAAGGCAATGAGATATACAAATAATAATTCATTCTTGTTGTTTTGTAATTACATGCAATGGTTTTTTTATATTTTGCACTTATAAAAATCTTCATTATAAAACGCATTTGCGTATCGTAATGTAACTTTTACGCACGCAAATTTTTGTTTTAAATGGTTGGCGACATGAGTGAAGTATCTAAAGGCAAGACTATTGACAATGACATTTGTGGCTAATAGCAATTTATTAATTTTATATTGTTCTTTAAGAAAGTATCTGTGAATATTAATATAATATTTTACTTCTATATTATATTATTATTGGTATATTATTCTTTTTAAAATATTTTAAAACATTAACATTTGATAATTTAAATGTCACAACTGTAAAATTTTATAAATTACACAGTGCTGCCGACATACTTTTTAAAATAAAAATTTTCGTAATTACATAAAAATAAAAAATTAATTTAAAAAATGGAAAAAAGGGCAAAATATAAAAAATATTATAAACAACTTATTTCATATGGCTGTTGTGACACTCGCTTCGCGATTCGTTTTTTGAACTTGAACTTGAACTCGTGTCATAACAGAATTCCATATGAAATGCGTTGTTTAATATACTATTGTACCTACACCTTGGGCACCCAGGCATATCTGCTATGAGAGCTTTAGCCCGTTTCTATGTATGGTGGCCCTCACTTGAAGATGACATAGACACTTTTGTCAAGAGGTGTAAAAGATGCCAAGAAAACCGTCCTAACAATCCAGAACTTCCGATTTTCTCCTGGTCTATTCCTGAATCTGTATGGGAAAGGATTCATGTAGATTTTGCTGGTCCCTTTGAAGGAACTTACTGGCTTGTTCTGTGTGATGCATTATCAAAATGGATTGAAGTCAAGCCGCTTAAACATATCACAACAAGGACCCTAATTTCTAGCCTAGACGACATTTTTTGCACATTCGGTCTTCCCCGTATTATTGTTTCTGACAATGGCCCTCAATTCACGTCGTACGAATTTAAGGAATACTGTCAAACTCACGGCATCCACCACGTTAGAGCTTCGCCATACCATCCACGCACCAACGGTCTAGCGGAAAGACTCGTGAGAACCTTCAAGACCAGAATGTCGGCTAGTGAAGGGGATCAAGATATTCGACAACGCCTTATTGAATTTTTATTCTGCTATCGGAATACCCTCATAGTACAACTGGAAAGGCACCAGCAGAACTAATGTTTGGACGTCGATTAAACTGCCTTCTCTCTAATATCCGCCCTGACAAAAGAAGAGAACTTCAGTATAATCAAATCATGGGGAAACATTGATTCCACTACTCCTAACTATTCCCCCGGAGAGAGTGTCTACATTAAAACGCATTTGGAAAAAAAATGGCAACCTGCAACAATAACATCCCGCAAACACAGATACTCCTACGTAGTGGAGACACCAAGTGGCAATAAAAATCGACATGCTGATCATATCCGTCCACGTATGTCTCCGGAGTCTTCGTCCCCAACGGCAATATTTGAAACACCCGAGGAACCTACAACAGTAATCACTCCAGAGCCACACTCAGAACATTCTCAACAAGAGCAACTTGTATCACCGCAACCTACATCTCCGGTTGTCCTCGAGCCACAATTATCTGCCACACCCAGTGTCCTTCCACCTCCACCAGTGTCCCTTCGTCGCAGCCAGCGTTCCGTTAAACCTCCTCGGCGTTTAATCGACGAAATCTAGGAAGGGACGAATGATACAAACTCCTTGTTATTCTTATTTTCTTATAGTAGTCGTTGATTAATATAATCTGTGACTGTGTTGTCATGGTTACGTCATCCTTGATATATTTTGACATTGGTTTCAATATTTACGAGTTTAATAAAAAATGTTAAATATTACGATGCATTTCCAAGTTATTTCATTATGGCTTGTGCGCTGATCTTCATGAACTAACTGGCAAACGTCAGTGGCGCTGGACTGATCACGAATCTCGTCTTTTCGAAGCTACTAAAGCTTGCATCGCAGCATCAAAACCCTTGATCGCATTAGACGAAAAACGACCTCTCTTTCTCGCATGTGACGCCTCCGAAAAAGGTATAGGAGCCGTATTGTATCATAAAGATAGGAATACTGAACAACCAATAGCATTTGCCTCGAGGAAACTTCGTACTGCCGAGAGCAAATACTCTGTAATAGACCGTGAAGCACTCGCCATTCTATTCAGGGATTACAGTATTGACCAATACTTACGTGGAATCAAATTTACTTTGGTTAAGGATCACAAACCTTTGATCCACATCTTGGGACCACGGCGTAATCTTCCCTAAACTAGTCAACAATCGCTTAATCAGATGGGCCCTATTAATTGGATGTTACAGTTATGATATTTGTTATCAAAAGGGTAAAAACAACATTTTGGCCGACTGCCTTCCAGATTACCAAATACGAACACAAAACCATCTTTCATTGAACGCCACATACACAGAATTGAGTCACACCTGTTCGGGAACAAACTCTCTGACCTCCACCTCACTGAGGATGAACTCAGACTCCAAACATCTAAAGACCCAATTTTGAAACAAGTTACACAATATATCAAAACTGGTTGGCGCGATATACAATACGATCACGATATAAATCACTTTCATAAGAAAAGAAACGAACTTTCCATTGAAAACCACATCCTCATGTGGCAGGGACGAATGATAATTCCGACTGTTTCCGACGTTCCGTCCTAAAATACCTATTTGGGCACCCAGGCATATCTGCTATGAGAGCTTTAGCCCGTTTCTATGTATGGTGGCCCTCACTTGAAGATGACATAGACACTTTTGTCAAGAGGTGTAAAAGATGCCAAGAAAACCGTCCTAACAATCCCAGAACTTCCGATTTTCTCCTGGTCTATTCCTGAATCTGTATGGGAAAGGATTCATGTAGATTTTGCTGGTCCCTTTGAAGGAACTTACTGGCTTGTTCTGTGTGATGCATTATCAAAATGGATTGAAGTCAAGCCGCTTAAACATATCACAACAAGGACCCTAATTTCTAGCCTAGACGACATTTTTTGCACATTCGGTCTTCCCGTATTATTGTTTCTGACAATGGCCCTCAATTCACGTCGTACGAATTTAAGGAATACTGTCAAACTCACGGCATCCACCACGTTAGAGCTTCGCCATACCATCCACGCACCAACGGTCTAGCGGAAAGACTCGTGAGAACCTTCAAGACCAGAATGTCGGCTAGTGAAGGGGATCAAGATATTCGACAACGCCTTATTGAATTTTTATTCTGCTATCGGAATACCCTCTCATAGTACAACTGGAAAGGCACCAGCAGAACTAATGTTTGGACGTCGATTAAACTGCCTTCTCTCTAATATCCGCCCTGACAAAAGAAGAGAACTTCAGTATAATCAAATCATGGGAAACATTGATTCCACTACTCCTAACTATTCCCCCGGAGAGAGTGTCTACATTAAAACGCATTTGGAAAAAAAATGGCAACCTGCAACAATAACATCCCGCAAACACAGATACTCCTACGTAGTGGAGACACCAAGTGGCAATAAAAATCGACATGCTGATCATATCCGTCCACGTATGTCTCCGGAGTCTTCGTCCCCAACGGCAATATTTGAAACACCCGAGGAACCTACAACGAGATGTAGGTTGCGGTGATACAAGTTGCTCTTGTTGAGAATGTTCTGAGTGTGGCTCTGGAGTGATTACTGTTGTAGGTTCCTCGGGTGTTTCAAATATTGCCGTTGGGGACGAAGACTCCGGAGACATACGTGGACGGATATGATCAGCATGTCGATTTTTATTGCCACTTGGTGTCTCCACTACGTAGGAGTATCTGTGTTTGCGGGATGTTATTGTTGCAGGTTGCCATTTTTTTCCAAATGCGTTTTAATGTAGACACTCTCTCCGGGGGAATAGTTAGGAGTAGTGGAATCAATGTTTCCCATGATTTGATTATACTGAAGTTCTCTTCTTTTGTCAGGGCGGATATTAGAGAGAAGGCAGTTTAATCGACGTCCAAACATTAGTTCTGCTGGTGCCTTTCCAGTTGTACTATGAGGGGTATTCCGATAGCAGAATAAAATTCAATAAGGCGTTGTCGAATATCTTGATCCCCTTCACTAGCCGACATTCTGGTCTTGAAGGTTCTCACGAGTCTTTCCGCTAGACCGTTGGTGCGTGGATGGTATGGCGAAGCTCTAACGTGGTGGATGCCGTGAGTTTGACAGTATTCCTTAAATTCGTACGACGTGAATTGAGGGCCATTGTCAGAAACAATAATACGGGGAAGACCGAATGTGCAAAAAATGTCGTCTAGGCTAGAAATTAGGGTCCTTGTTGTGATATGTTTAAGCGGCTTGACTTCAATCCATTTTGATAATGCATCACACAGAACAAGCCAGTAAGTTCCTTCAAAGGGACCAGCAAAATCTACATGAATCCTTTCCCATACAGATTCAGGAATAGACCAGGAGAAAATCGGAAGTTCTGGATTGTTAGGACGGTTTCTTGGCATCTTTACACCTCTTGACAAAAGTGTCTATGTCATCTTCAAGTGAGGGCCACCATACATAGAAACGGGCTAAAGCTCTCATAGCAGATATGCCTGGGTGCCCAAGGTGTAGGTATTTTAGGACGGAACGTCGGGAAACAGTCGGAATTATCATTCGTCCCTGCCACATGAGGATGTGGTTTTCAATGGAAAGTTCGTTTCTTTTCTTATGAAAGTGATTTATGTCGTGATCGTATTGTATATCGCGCCAACCAGTTTTGATATATTGTGTAACTTGTTTCAAAATTGGGTCTTTAGATGTTTGGAGTCTGAGTTCATCCTCAGTGAGGTGGAGGTCAGAGAGTTTGTTCCCGAACAGGTGTGACTCAATTCTGTGTATGCGGCGTTCAATGAAAGATGGTTTTGTGTTCGTATTTGGTAATCTGGAAAGGCAGTCGGCCAAAATGTTGTTTTTACCCTTTTGATAACAAATATCATAACTGTAACATCCAATTAATAGGGCCCATCTGATTAAGCGATTGTTGACTAGTTTAGGAAGATTACGCCGTGGTCCCAAGATGTGGATCAAAGGTTTGTGATCCGTAACCAAAGTAAATTTGATTCCACGTAAGTATTGGTCAAATTTTGTAATCCCGAATAGAATGGCGAGTGCTTCACGGTCTATTACAGAGTATTTGCTTCTCGGCAGTACGAAGTTTCCTCGAGGCAAATGCTATTGGTTGTTCAGTATTCCTATCTTTATGATACAATACGGCTCCTATACCTTTTCGGAGGCGTCACATGCGAGAAAGAGAGGTCGTTTTTCGTCTAATGCGATCAAGGGTTTTGATGCTGCGATGCAAGCTTTAGTAGCTTCGAAAGACGAGATTCGTGATCAGTCCAGCGCCACTGACGTTTGCCAGTTAGTTCATGAAGATCAGCGCACAAGCCATGAAGGTGGGGAACAAAACGTTCATAATAATTTACTAAACCAAGGAATGCTCTTAACTCCTTTGAATTAGACGGTTCCGAGGCTTTGGTAATGGCGTCTATTTTTTGATTCTGTTGGTCTAATACCATTTTTATCCAGTGTGTGTCCAAGGTATTCAATTTCTTTCTGAAGCAAAGAACACTTCTTCAAATTAACTTTCAAACCTGCATTCTGTAGTCGGTCAAATACAGTAGTGAGTGTTTGTAAATGTTCCTCAAGGGTCTTCCCAGTGAGAGCGATGTCGTCGAAATATACTGCAACGTTGGGGATGTCGCCGAGTAATTTGTCAAGGTAATGTTGGAAAATTGAGGGGGCGGTTGATATTCCAAAAGGCATTCTATTATACTGGAAATATCCTTTGTGTGTCGATAGCGTCAGGTACTTTTTTGAGTCCGGGGCAACTTCAAATTGAAGGTAGGCGTCTTTGAGATCTATTTTTGAGAATATTCTGCCGTGTGCTAGTGTTTGGCGTAGTTGATCAAATATTGGTACAGGATGTAAATGTTTGATTAGGACAGGGTTTAGTGTGCAGCTGTAGTCACCGCAGATTCTGACTTGGCCTGTAGGCTTGAGGACGTTGACTGTTGGGGTAGCCCATTCTACCGGTGTTATGTTGGGGTCAATTTGTGTGATAATGCCTTCAGAGACTAGGCGATCCAGCTCGATTTCTATGTTCTTCTTCATGCTGAATTTAATAGGTCTTGCAGGTAAATGTACAGGAGTTGCGTCTGGTTTAATGTATATATTTACTTTATAATCTTTTACCTTGCCCAATTTGGCGTCGAAAAGTTGAGCATGGTTTTTGATTATTGTATCAAGTGTTGTCGAGTTAGAATTTTTGATAGAAAAGACGGGCTTTGGAAATTTCATCCCGAATTTTTCGCTCCAATGTAAGCCAAACAGCATCGGTTTGGCGT
This sequence comes from Ophraella communa, assembly GCA_035357415.1. Lineage (NCBI taxonomy): Eukaryota > Metazoa > Arthropoda > Insecta > Coleoptera > Chrysomelidae > Ophraella > Ophraella communa. Next base: position 21,188,967 of record CM068991.1, on the reverse strand, counting down.
GTTTCATTACCACGACTGGTAGTGTCATTTGTTTCCCGTCGACTGTAACGGTCACGTCTGCAATGCCTTTCGATTTCAATTTGTTGTTCCCGTAAGCTGTGAGTTTAGGAGGGTGTGACAATGGTGGTGATCCTATTTTTTTCCAAAATCTTGTGCTTATAATCGAAAATGAAGATCCTGGATCCCAGTCCATTGTACAGTTTGAGTTATTTATCGTTACATTAATTCTCTTGCAGTCTCTAGTAGGGAAGTCTGCAACGTTGTTGACATTATAGCTGTTGTCATTGTCACTATCATCTGTCGAGGCATCTGAAGATGTAGATGAGTATGTTCGTCTAGAGATTCTTTGTAGTCTGCGTCCTGAGTTATGATTGTTGTTACGTCCTGGGTTATGTCTTGTTTTTAGATGGAGCAAATGTAGGCTCTGCCAGTCTTAATACAACAACTTTCGTAATGTCCTTCTGCATCACACTCCTTGCAGATATGTTTATTTGCAGGGCAGTTGCTGAAATTGTGTCTCTCTCGATTACCGCAACGTAAGCATTGTTCAGCATAAATCTTCCGTGGTAGTTTCGTATTTGTGGGTGTGGTATTTTGTTTGGGAGGCGTTTTCTTAATTCTGTTCACACTTGGGCCAGCGATGTCACGTTCGGCCTGTTCCCGCGACTGGGCGATTCTAAATAGTTCTGTAAATGTGACCTCTTCTGTTACACCATCGTGAATCTTATACAAGTCGGGCCACTTTTGTTTCAGGTCAGTTTCGAGTTCTGTGTGGTTTAATCCCGTGGCGAAACGATCCCGTAATTGTCGTTCTAGAAGATCACCGGTATATCCGCAATCTGTGCTAAGATCTTTGAGTCTGTTGACGTAGTGCTCCATAGTTTCGCCTTCGTCTCTGATGCAACTCCAAAGTCAGTGAGTGCGCGGTAGCGAGTTTTTTTATTCGAAATAAATCCAAAGTTTTGTGCGTATGGCGTCATAAGAACATGTTTCAAATGTAGGTGTCAAACCAATTCTTACCTCGCGGAAGACTTGGGGTGTAAGGCAGTTTAATAATAGGTCTTTTTGCATCGCTGTGTCGATGTTGTGTATTCGACATTTTGTTTCGAATAAATCTATGAAATCATCAACTCTGCATTGTTCAGGGTTAAGTTTGTCCATGTTGAAGTTCTTAAATATTGTCATTTTGTCTTTTGTGTCGTTCTGTCCTTTGTCTTGATTGTTGTTCCCTTGTTTGGAAGCCAACACCGTTAGGATCTGTGTGATCTGTTCCTGCTGCGTCTGTTGAGCGAGCAGGAATGCTTTGAACTGTTCTGCGTTCATTTTGTGTTTTTCGTTTCGGCTTTTAACTCGTCGCCAATGAAATAACTTGGAAATGCATCGTAATATTTAACATTTTTTATTAAACTCGTAAATATTGAAACCAATGTCAAAATATATCAAGGATGACGTAACCATGACAACACAGTCACAGATTATATTAATCAACGACTACTATAAGAAAATAAGAATAACAAGGAGTTTGTATCAGTAAAATTAAAATCCTTTTATTTTAGTATGACAGTTATGTATATTATTTTTTGACAATAACTTAAAACTATTTTATTATATTAAAAACAAACGAATTATGTCGTTGAGCAGGAGTGAACTTTACTCATTCCAACACTCCCCCTCACGAACTGCTCATCTTAAGTCCAATACATTTCGTAAAACGTGAATGTTGATTTCCATTCAAGGCCTTTGTTAGTAAGTCTGCACACATATCTTCCGTCCTTTGGTAATTTAGTTTTATTTCTCCTCTTTTTACAACATCTCTTATAAAATGTTCCTTAATTGAAATGTGTTTCGATTTTGAACTGACGACTGGGTTTGAAGCTAAATTTTGTGCTGCCTGATTATCATTAAATATTGAAATTGTTTCCTGAATGAATCCCATGTCGTTAATTAGATTTTTTAAGTGAATGGCTTCTTTTGATGCTTCTGTAAGGCTCATATATTCGGCTTCTGCTGTTGACAAAGCAACCGTCCTTTGTTTCCGGGCTTCCCAACTAATACATGCATTTGCAAAAATGAAGCAAAATCCAGTGTATGATCTTCTGTCGATTGTACATGACCCCCAGTCAGCATCAGCATATCCTACAATGGGTTTCGATGTTTTTGTATAGACAAGATTTATATTCTTGGTACCCTGTAAATATCGAAGCACTCTTTTAGCAGCAGTCCAATGTTGAGTATTGTAGCAATTGTTAAATTGGCTTAGATAACTCACTGCAAAAGGTATATCTGGGCGAGTCGCCACAGACAAATACATCAAGGATCCTACTAAACTTTGGAACGGTAAATTTGGCATTTCATTTTCATTTCCTTTTTCTAGTTTTAAATTTGCTTCCATCGGTGTTGCAGCACTCTTGCAATTTTGCATTTCAAATTTTTGTAACAAATCATTAATATATTTCTTCTGATTTATGCTTATTACTCCATTTTGTTGATTAAATTCTATGCCTAAACAATATCTTAAAGATCCTAGGTCTCTCATATCAAAATTATTCATAATATTCTGTTTAATACGGTTTAAAATTTCGTCGCTAGATGTCGCTATGATCAGATCATCTACATAGACTGCGATTATGGCTCTTTCTCCCCCTTTGCGGTATATGTAGATACATGGATCAGATTCTGACGGCATGAAACCCATCTCAGTAAGCTTCGTATCCAACTTCTTAAACCATTGCCTTCCTGCCTGTTTTAAACCATATAAGGCCTTCTTAAGTTGGCAAACCTTTTCTTTTGAATTTCTTTTCAAATTTTCTAACATTTTCTTCGCTTTTTAAGTAACATTCTTTGTCTCTGTTTGTATTCCCTTCAAGTATAATTGCATGTAAATATTTTTCAAAATTTTGTGGAATTTCCATATAAATTTCCTCTTCTATATCGCCATTTAAGAATGCTGTTGTTATATCTATTTGGTTTAATGTTAGGTTCTCTTCTGCAGATAGTGCCAGTAACAATCTTATAGAACTTAGTTTAGCTACAGGAGCAAAAGTTTCATGGAAATCAATGCCCGGTCTTTGGGTGAATCCTCTAACCACTAATCTTGCTTTTCTTCGTTCTAAGCTTCCATCAGCATTAAATTTTTCTTTTAAAATCATTCTGCTTGTTACTACGTTTTTGAATGGCTTTTTATCTGTTATGATCCATGTTTCATTTTTTATCAGTGCTTTAATTTCGTTTTTGATAGCTTCATCAAATAATTCGATATTTTTTATTTCTTCTGTATCACTTTCTCCAGTAAAATAAGATAAATGAAAATCTTCAGTTTACTTTGGTGGACATATTCTTCTTTTTGGTCTAATTTGTAATTCAGTTTCAGATTTTTCTTGTTCACTATATTCTGACTCAATTTCAACATCACCAGTCGTTGCTTCTTCTTGTTCTATATGTTCTACAATTTGATTTTGTTTGGCAGTAAGATTATTTTTAAAATCAATGTTTATTTCGCTATCTTGAATTTCTTCTTCATCATTAGTGTCAAATTTTAAAAAATCATAATTTTCATTTTCGTTAAAAAAATCACCAATTTTAGGTATTATCAATTACTTTTACGTCTCTTGATAGGATAATTTTTCTTTGATCTGGCATCCATATTCTAAAAGCTTTTGATGAATCTGAATATCCCATAAAAATGCCCTCTTCAGCTCGAGGTGAAAACTTTCCTCTATTTTGTCTTTTGTTAAGTACAAATGCTTTTGAACCAAAAACATGAAAATGTCTTGCTGATGGTGTACGATTAACAAACAATTCATAAGGAGTTCTACCATTTAATACTCTAGAAGGACATCTGTTAATTAGATAATTGGCAGTATTAATGGCTTCTGCCCAAAATATTAAAGGTAATTTGGCTCCAATTATTAAACATCGTGCTTTATCAAGAAGCGAGCGATTTTTCCTTTCAGCAATTCCATTTTGTTGTGGCGTATATGGTGCCGACAATCTTCTTTGGATTCCATTTTTTCTTAAAAATTCTTGAAATTTTGCATTGCAATATTCTGATATCTCATTATCACTTTGAAAATATTTTATTCTTTTATCATGTTCGTTTTCGACCTCATTTTTGTAAGCTTCAAAACATTCCAAAACTTCATTTTTACATTTCATGAAGTAAATTTTGCAGTATCTGGAGTATTCATCAGTAAAGGTAACAAAATATTGAGAACCACCATGAGACTTTATTTTAAATGGTCCCCAAACATCCGAATGAATCACTTCCAGTAAAGATTTTGCTTGATTTTCCCTTTGGGGAAATGGTAATCTCGTCATTTTGCCTTTAATGCATATTTCACACGTACCTAGCTTTTCATTATCATTAAAATCTAACCCATTTACAGAATTAGTTAGTTTTGCGGATTTGAGATCAGTTTCATTAATATGTCCAAACTTTTCATGCCATGTCATAATTTTTGTAGACAAATATGCATTTTCTTCCTCTCTTTTGTTGTAGCTCTGAACGTAGTACAAATTGTTTATTTTCTTTGCTGTTAATATTTGGTATCCTTTTTTATTTCTTATGATTGCTTCATTTCTTTTAAAAAGTTCTGTACATCCATTTTCTGTAATTTTGCTGACAGACATTAAATTTGTTGAAAGATTGGGTACATAAAGGGTATCTAATAAATTTACTCTAAAATTTTGTGATATCGATAGTTGGACTTGTCCTTTGCCTTCTATTTCAGCTGTTTGACCTTTTGACGCCAATTTAAGATGTCCAGGTTGAGAAATTTCATTTAAATTTGTAAACATTTCTCTTGTAGCACATAAATGTGATGTGCAACCACTGTCAATACACCACGTCTTCGAAATTTCATCACTTTCTGGTAGTGTTAAGTATATTTCTTCAGCTTTAAAAGATTCTTGATTATCTCTGTAATTTTTAGTTCTACAATCTCTTGTTGTATGTCCAAATCTGTTACAATTATTGCATTTTATTTTATTATTATAATAATTATTGTTGTTCTCATGCTGATTATTTTGACGAAATTTTCCAGACTGATTAGATTTTTTATAATAATTCTTGTTCCTTCCCATAAATGCACCTTCATTTGTACTGCTACTTGGATTATTCTTATTTCTGGCTTCATTTTCTTCTAAAATTTTAATTTTTAGATTTTCAGGGGTAGGTAACTCATCTCGAGATTCTATTGCTATTCTAAAATTTTCGAATGACATCGGTAAAGAGTATAATATCATTATACTTAGCAGGTCATCATTTATTTTAATATCCATTTCTGATAATTTATCTACGGTATCTGTAAAATTATTTAAATGATGTCTAATATTGTCTCCTTCTTTCATTTTATATAAAATTAGGCTTTTAAGAAGTGTTGCTTTTCTAGCTGGTCCCTTACTTTGATATATTTTCTGGAGATTGTCCCATATTTCTTTAGAACTATTACAATTCTTTATTTGTTTCAGTTCACTGGGTGAAATGATTAATATGAGTTCAGATTTTGCATTTAGGTCATCTTTTTCCCATTTATCCTTTTCTTCATCTTTAGCACTATCATCTGGTTTTTTATTTTTACCAGATACATAATCCCATAAACCAGCCTTCGTTAAAACTGCTTGCGCTTGCAACTTCCATGTATCATAGTTATTACTTTTTAATGGATCTATTTTGTAGCTGGTTGAATATTGGGCCATTTTTGTTTGTTTCAATGTCTATCTCTATTGTTCTTTAAATGCAGTGGAAGCGTGCTGGGCCCATAACCTGTTGTTTTGTAATTACATGCAATGGTTTTTGTAAAATTAAAATCCTTTTATTTTAGTATGACAGTTATGTATATTATTTTTTGACAATAACTTAAAACTATTTTATTATATTAAAAACAAACGAATTATGTCGTTGAGCAGGAGTGAACTTTACTCATTCCAACAATTCTGTCAATCAAATAATTTTGAAAAAGATACGTTTATTAATATCAAATTTAGTTTATAATAATTTGGCGACGAGAAAAAAAATAGAAGTAAAAATGGATACAGAACAAGAACATTTCGAAAAAATTCTTCAACAGCAACAAGCTATACAGTCTCAACAGGCAGAGATGATAAAGAAGCAGACGGAAATGCTCACCCAACTGCTAAGTAATTTAAAATCCACAGAATCAAACCAGGGAAGTAATCTTTCTAACATTATACCTTTTGAAAATTTCAATGCTAACCACGAAAAATTTTCAAACTACCTGGAGAGATTTGACAACAATTGTAGAATGAAAAATGTCACTTCTAATGAAAAGAAGGCACAGTTATTATGTGTATCCATTGGATCTATACACTACAATAATCTAAATGCTTTATTAGGCCCAAGTAAGCCCATCAACCAGCTAATTTACAAAGATTTAGTAGATTCTTTTACTCAAATGCTTGCTCCAAAGAGAAGTACCGTAATCTCTCAACATTATTTACTTAATATTTACCAGGAAGAGAACCAATCTATACCAGAATTTGTAGCTGCCCTACAGAAAAACGTTGATGAATGTGAACTTCAAGTCACCTGTGAATGTACAAAATCCATTTCTATAGCAAAAACGTTTCTGAGAGCACAATTCATCAGAGGCTTAAAAGATAATTGGATTCGTGAACAAATTCTTCAATACGGCGCTACAAAGTTTAACGAAATTCTGCAGAAAGCGACAGCATTGGAAGCATCCAGAATTTAAAGCCAAGAGCTTACTGCAGCATGTTCCAGATCGAAAACTTCGAATTTTCAAAATATAAACAAAACCAGTCATCGATCCAGATCTCACCAGCGACAACGTTCCAAAAATCGAAGTGTGGATTATAAATCTCTTGGTATCGATAACCGATGTTTACGTTGTGGTCGTAACAACCACAAATCCACTGACTGTCGTATCAATCTGACACAACTCAAATGCAACTTGTGCAGAAAAATCGGACATGTAGCTTCAGTGTTTATTAAAAGTTTGATTCGTAAGAATATAACTCAAATTTGTGCAAATTCTATCGACAACTCTTCAGACGTTAATGAATCGAATCAAGGAAATTACGTATCGAATGTATCTACGTATGGCCTGCATCAAATTGAAACCGAACCAGTGCAAAATAATGAAATTATCGACTTATACGAAATTAATCCTAAATTAGACAAGTACATAATTAATGTTTTATTAAATGGAAAGAATCAAATATTCGAGGTTGACTCTGGTGCAAAACTTTCACTCTTATCTGAAAATGAATTTGAAAAGTTAGAATTAAACATTCCTATCCAGCCATCTAATGTTGTTTTCAAATCGTACTCTGGTAACATTATTAAGCCGAAAGGAAAAGTAAAAATTCTTATACAATACAATGGCAAGGAGATGATGGGAGATCTCCATATTGTTCCAAATGGACTCGATGCTCTGCTTGGTCGGCAGTGGATACGTAGTCTTGATATTGAGCTAAGTGAAATCGACAGGAAGACCAGCAACCCAACTGTAAGTGCTCATATTCATCAAATTACTTCTGTCCAGGAGATCATTCAAAAGTTTCCCAAAGTTTTCGAAGAGGAAATTGGTTGCGTACCTAATATTCAAGTTAACCTTCAATTACGTCCTGGTGCAAATCCTTGTTTTACAAAAGAACGTTCTCTGCCATATGCTCTCACAGAAAAAGTGGACAAAGAACTTGATTTTCTAGAGAAACAAGGAATTATCTCACCAGTACCTATTAGCGATTGGAGTTCCCCACTCGTATGTATTCCAAAACCAGACGGTGGGATTCGTCTATGCGTGGATTACAAGGTTGGAGTAAATGAAAGGCTAGTACAAGCTAATCATCCAATACGCAAAATCGAAGATGTATTTCATGGTTTAAGAGATTCAAAGTATTTTTGTAAATTAGATTTGTACAAAGCTTACCTACACCTTCAAGTTGACGAAGAAAGTTCTTAAATCCAGACAATTTCTACACACAGAGGTACTTATCGAATGAACAGACTAAGCTTTGGTATCAAAACAGCACCATCTGAATTTAACCGTATTTTACGTCAGATTCTGAAAGGGTTGAAGAAAACCGATGCTTATTTTGATGACATAATAATTCACGGAGAAACATTAGAAGAGTGCACACAAAATCTTTTTGCTTGTTTACAAAGATTATCTGATTATGATTTACACGTGAATAGAAGCAAATGTTCATTTTTTCTTCAAGAGATAGAGTATCTTGGACATATTATTGGGTGCAATAAGATATGTAAATCCCAAGAAAAAGTACGTGCTGTCCAGGAAATGCCAAAACCAATCAATGCTGAAGAAGTCAAACGATTCCTAGGTTTTGTTACCTACTATTCAAGGTTTATTCCAAATTTTTCGAATATTTCGTACCCCTTACGCAATCTTTTAAGAAAGAATAAAAAATTCCATTGGACTTCTCAGTGTCAGGCTACATTCGAAAATCTTAAATCTATTATGTGCAGTGATCAAGTACTTATACCCTACAATCCTAATCTTAAAGTAATTCTCACCACAGATGCGGGACCTCATGGCATAGCAGCCATACTAAGTCATATGATAGATGATGTTGAACACCCCATTGCTTACTCTTCACGCTCTCTCACTGCCGCTGAAAGAAATTACAGCCAGCTCGATCGGGAAGCACTTGCAATTGTCTTTGGAGTTACACATTTTCACAATTATTTATATGGAAAACATTTTGTCCTTATTACAGACAATCAACCCCTCACCAGAATTTTTCATCACAACAAGGCGTTACCCCAAATGACATCAGCTCGACTTCTCCGGTATGCATTATTTCTATCTGGTTTCGATTACAACGTTCAGTTCAAGAAGGGGAAGGAAAATCAAAATGTTGACTGTTTGTCTCGCGCATCCATCAAAACCCAGCATTTGAATACAGATTATTACGTAGGTGAGGAAGTGAACCAATTGTGCAGTGAAGTTATTCTTCAAATTTCAAGTACTAAAATAACGCAAGTGTTATCAAAACAGAATCTAAAAAAGATTCCGAACTATCTAAAATAATTTTCGAATTGAAGAATAATTCAAACGAAAAAGAATACACTTTGGTTGATGACATTCTATTTAGATATGACAGGGTTGTAATTCCAAAAACATTACAGTCTCAAATCCTTGCAGAATTACATCACACTCATTTAGGCATCACTAAAATGAAACAGCTAGCTAGAAGATATGTTTATTGGAATAAAATTGACCGTGATATTGAACGTCTAGTAAGAGGTTGTGAATCTTGTGCTCTGACTAGACCCAATCCAGCCAAAGTTCAAGTTCATCCATGGGAATGTCCACAAGAAAATTGGGAACGCGTTCATATCGATTATGCGGGACCATTCCAGAACGTATATTTTCTCGTTTGTGTTGATGCAAGGTCAAAATGAATCGAAGTGCGAATGATAAACCATGCACCTACCAGTTTAAGTACAATAAATTTACTTGAAAATAATTTCTCAGGCCATGGCTATCCTTTTGTTATTGTTAGCGATAATCATTCTATATTCCAAAGTGAAGAATTCCATACATACTGCAATGATCGAGGAATTTTTCAGAAATATATAGCTCCTAGTCATCCTGCCACAAATGGATTAGCCGAGAGAAATATTCAAACTTTGAAAAATCGACTGAAAGCAATGAATGAAGATATAAGACCTCTACAAATCAAACTTCAGGAAATATTAATGCGTTATCGGGCTACACCCCTTATGTGTGGAAAAACTCCTGCAGAGTTGTATTTGAAAAGAAAAATACGAATTCGACTTGATGGTGGTGTTTCCATACCGGCCTCAGCCCAACTCTCCATGTGGAAAACCTTTACGTTCTTTACAAGAAGGGGAAAGAGTACAAGTTAGACTTTTTCTAAACAACAGAGATGTATAGGAGTTTGCGGAAGTAAAGAAGAAATTAGGACGACTTCACTACTTAGTTCAATTGGATTCTGGTCGAATAATTAAATGCCACATTAACCAACTTAGACTATCTCTTGTACCTAAGAAGAGAGTAACATTCAATATTCCATCTTTTCCTGAACCACAACAACCGGCATCACCTCCTGGTTCTCACATTGATAATGATTCATCTCTGAGATTACCAACTCCAAATACAACTCCAGTGACTAATACTCCTCCCATTCCTCAGAATCGTCCGGTGCGGAACCGACGACACCCAGTGCGGTTTGAAGACTATGATATGTATTAATATCATATATGAGACCTTCATTCAAGAGGGAGAGACTGTTATATATATTTTATTTAAACGTAGTTACCGTTTTGATGTTGTCAAGGCAATAAGATATACAAATAATAATTCATTCTGTCAATCAAATAATTTTGAAAAATATACGTTTATTAATATCAAATTTAGTTTATGTTTATAATAATAAAATAGATTAAAATTGTAATATTTATTAAATAAATATGTTTGTCCACGACCGTACTATAAAACCTTAATTATACATGCGCTTGCTCAAGTATAATGTTACCCATTATACACTAGTGAATAATGAACCATTATACACTGTATGACGTCAAAACAGCACGTATGTATAAACTTGGTATGAGAATATTCTTTGTTCATAATATGGTAGCATACACTCCAATACACACACGCGTAATAAGTGTTGCCTATACAGAATGTACTTTGGTTTATGGTCAAGAACCTTAGACAAGGAAAGAGAGAGGACGCGTAACCCGAGTCGTGAAACTGTTACCACTTGCCACATAGTCGATGTGGTCAGTGGCGTAACATAATGTTTACAATACATTTTTCCCACATAATAGGTAATAACTGTATGTTTCTTAGATACAAATAATAGGTTGGTATCAAAGGAATGAAGTGAATAAAATTTACTAGTAATTATAAAAAATCTTTATTTTTTATGAAAATATTAACATAATTAATCTATAACTACCTTAATTTTAAATAAATACTTAAATTAAAACTGTTTATTTGCTGATATTAATAGTGATTAGTGATGTTTGACTATAGAACATTTTTGTTCACTATTTAAACCATTAGACAAAAAATATCCAAGTGGAAGCTTCCATGTGTCATTAATTGCAACTATCATTAAAACAACAGCTTCTTTGGCTAATTCATTTGAATCATCATCCAAATCAACCCCAAAATTGACTAACCGTAGAAACTTTTACCATTCCATACCAAGTGCTGCCAAATTGACATCTCATCAATGATAAGAGAACAAAGTAATGGTTTATTTGAATTTTCTATAAGTTTACTCAGAGTATTGAATTATTCAATTGTGAAAAGTGGGTATTTTTTTATTTTTAGACATTGCATTTTTTGTAACAATTGCTTATTTACACTACTCACATTTTCTAATAAAATGGCTTTTTCATTATCAATCAAGTTCTTATTTTTCAAACTGGTTATTAATTGTTTAAGGAAAACAACTTTTCTTTTTAGCCTGTTTATAGATTGTTTCAATACCCTAATTTTTCTAGTCTTCTCTTAACTTCTAATAGTTTCTAGAAGTAACTTCCATTTCAGTATTTTTAACCAGGACAGTCAGCTGTTGGGTTTAATGACTGTGTTGAGGAAGTAGAAGGACCAGGTTCTGTACTCTGAATATATTCGAATGGTGCTCTCTATTTGGCCTAGAAAAAACAATATTTTTATATAAATATTTCCAATTCACAAAAAATTTAAATTATGTTTTACTTAGAACTGCCAAAGTGTTTTATTGTTATTAGTTATGTAGGTACATACCTTCCTGGGTTGCAGAGTTATGTGGGCAACTGATGAAAAATTATTGGAACAGCTTCATGGAGCAAATGTAGTCTTGAATTTACATCAGTTTTATATAACCAACATTCCTCAAAGTGTTTTGACCAAAGTCTATCATTTTTAGTTGGTTCCCAAATCCTTAATTTTGGTGTTACATATCCATAATTTGTGTTTTTCTACATCTGTAGGAAGGCTGTAACAAAAAATAAAAAGTTCATAAAATACCTACATGTTTTTCTAGTGAAAATTCTCCTATTTTACAGTGAATAATTCTTTTGTTGTTTTGAGTTAGTCCTTTTTGCATTAATCTCCTATTGAAATGAATAGCTAGATTTATTTGGAGAAACTTAAAAATTGCTTACCTACGCCATTGGTAAAATGGCTGTTTTGAAGCAAGAAAATATATTATTTATGCAGATTTAGAATGAATATTATTAAACCGCGTTATCCAAACACTATAATTAGATGAATTAAAGACTGAATAATTACATACTTAAATATAATTGCTCAAAGATAACTCTTTTATCTTTTAAAATAGAAAAATCTACAAAGGTCATTGTATATACAATCGTTTGTTTACCTGTAAAATGAAATTCCTATCTCCTTTTCTCGCTGCGACTTCGGCATCCGTAAGCACAACAATTCACCATTATTCAGTTCAAAAATAATTCACTATCTCAATAATTTTCACTTAAAAATTCACAAATAAAGCACACGCTGTATTCGCTTTGTTTGCCACAGAAATAATGGCGGCTGCTAAAAATGTGTCACAGAACGCAAGCTCAAAATAAAGCGAAGTGCGGTATCCATATGCTTTCCTAATCTAAGTCAAGAACGATAAACATTTACCAGGATTGCTTAATCCCATAAGACGTACATTCGCCAAAAAATCGATTGCACGTGGTGGCCTGTGACGTCACTGCAGTCCTCGGCCGTATTTTTCCTATCTTGACAGTGCATTTTAGGTCGTTTTCAATCGTCGTTTTTAGATTTATTATAAAAATATTCAAAATTTTGACTGGTAGATATTGTGGATACATTAGTGTACGTTGCATTTTTGTGTAAAATTTTTAAAAAACTGTTCTTTTAAACTCCAGTTCGGACTTTTAAATTTCATGTGTTACACTGCTTGGCTGGACATTGCTTGGTTAGTATCGTTGAGTGTCAACGTTAATATTCAATAGTGAATACATTTTTTATTTTACGTTTTTAGTGAGATAGTTTACTTACTTACTATTTTTTTAGTATGTAGTTTTTTTTTGTTAATTTGTAATTAAAAATTCTCTATAGAATATATATTATGTCGCTCCATAAAAGATTCACGGATTGTACTAGTAATATGCTGCAAATTGTTTATTGTTTCTTTGTTTGTCAAAAAACACTAGTTTTAGGCATGATTTTGTGTAATAATAAATTTATTTGAATGTGTGCCGTTTTGTATTATTTTATTATTGAAGTATTGTTTAATGTTATTTTGCTATTCCCTCTAAAGGGTTTTGATTTTAACAAAGTTATCTTGATTTCAATGATTTTGTTAAGGTAACTATGTATAATTAATGTCACAAAAAGTTAATTAAATGTCATCAGTATTCTAAAATTAAAATTTATATAAAGTGGGAACAGAGTTTTAATATTTTCCCAACATTTGGCGACCGTGACAGGACTGTATTTAAAGTATTTTAGTTGCTGTTGACGAGTTTACAAAGTCTTTTAATTTTGCTCAAGATAATGTCGAATATCAATTCAAGAAAAAAGGAACGAACTGTCCTCCGATCTTCATTCACAAGGACTAATGCGAAGATTTGTGAGTTACTAGAAAGAAAAGATGTATCTCGACCCGATGTTAATGAACTTATCTCTCTCATGGACTTTCTAGAAAAAAGACACGAAGAGCTTAACAATATAAATAACGTTATTTCTCTACTGTTATTTGAAGATGAGTTGACCAATGAATCTGATTTGGAAGAAGAGCAGCAAAGAATTGATGAATATACACTAGCTTATTATCGAACAAAGCAATTGGTTAATAAGATGGTTTCTTCACTTAATAATGATAATTTAGACCCATCCTCTGCTTCTGTTAGCGGCATTTCCATGAAGTGTAAATACAAATTACCGATTTTAAAATTAAAAGAATTTAATGTAAAAGAATGGTTACCTTTTTGGTCTCAATTTAAAAAGGTAGATAAAGACCAACAAATGGACGCTGTTGACAAATCGTTTATTTGATTATGTCTATGACAACTGGATAATCTGCTAGGGAGCTCGTGGATAGTTATCCCGCAACTAAAGAAATGTATCCTCTAGTTGTACAAGCTTTGAAATACCGTTTTGGAAGAGATGATTTGCTTACTGAATTTTATATCCGCGAATTGTTAAAACTGATTTTGCAAAACACCACTCGAGGGTGGACTGCAATGCCATTTATGCAACTTAGTAATGTTACGTGTCACGTCAGAGAATTGTGCTCCGATTTTAATGCCTCTTGTGTCGTCTAGCTTACCTGATGAAATACTAAAGACTTGGGAAAGAAAAAGTGTACCTCTCATTAAATCAAACATACCTAATGCGACGTCAAAGGATTATTTAAGCAACTTAATGACCTTTCTACAGACGGAGGTACAAGGTGCTCAAAATCAGGATTTGGAATTTCAGAAAACGGTCAAGTTTCCTCATCAAGGAAACTAGAGTGGAAAAAGATCACAAATCATATACTCATATTTCAAGTTTTGAAGGATGTCCCACTGCAGCTGGTTTGCTAAATGGTTCTAAAGATTTTGTTGAGAAAAGTTGTATATTTTGTTCATCTAGTCATAATTCCCAAGACTGCAAGAAAGCTTTAGATTTGACACTTAATCAACGTCGTGAACGGGTAAACGCTGCTAAAGCTTGTTATTGCTGCCTGCTACCTGGACATTCTGCGGCACGTTGTCGAAGAAGACCTAAGTGCATTATTTGTTTGAAAGGACACTTTGGTATTATGTGCAACCAAGAAAAAAACAATTTACCAAAGAAAGAAATTATTAGTTCTGTAGAAAGTGTAATTAAACCTACAAATGATGAAATGCTGGCGTCGACTGCTAATCGTTGTAATGTACTGATGCAAACGCTTTTGGTATACATAAGAGGAGACGATAATCGTGCCAAAAAGGTCAGACTCCTGATTGATTCCGGTTCGCAACGATCTTATGTTTTGGCAAATAGCGCTATTGAAATGGGATGCAAATCATTAGGAAACGAACTTATACAACACTCATTATTTGGAGGTTCTACAATGGAACCTACTGATCACCACTTATTTAGACTTCATCTTTCAAAACTGGATCAATCGTACCATTGCAATTTTGAAGTTCTAGATCAGCATAAAATTTGTGGGCAAATCGCAACTGTTCCAGAAGGCCCATGGATTCAAGAACTTGCTGAAAATAATATCAAGTTGAGTGACGTTGGTTCCCTGGCTAACATTGAGATATTAATAGGAGCTGATATTGCAAGTAAATTGTGGACTGGAAAACGAGTACATTTAAGCTCTGGATTGGTAGCAATGGAGACAAAGCTTGGATGGACATTGTCAGGAAAGGTACCCAATATCCCAACTATCAAAGAAGAAAATTTAGCTACCGTTGTAACAAGTATGCTAAATCGTGAAGCCACTATTACAGATTTATGGGCACTCGATACATTGGGTATCACAGATCCATCTGCGAAAAATGACTAAACTAGAAATTGATGCCACAACTTATCAACATTTCCTAGATACTGTTTCAGTCAATGAAGAAAATCGTTTTGAAGTTCACCTTCCATGGATTCATAACCATGCAGTTTTGTCAAATAATTATGAACTATCCCTAAAAAGACTTCAGACCACTGTAAAGAAATTAAAAAGGAGGGCTACTACAATGCTTATCAAAGGTTTTTGATGAATGGATCCATGAAGGTGTAATAGAAGAGGTACCATTAGAAGAAATTTATGAGAATTGCCACTATTTGCCGCATCGTCACGTGGTGAAACACGGTTCATCGACTCCCGTGCGTCCCGTTTTTGACGCTTCTGCCAGAGAAAACAACAAATCAAGTTTAAATATGTGTCTTGAAAAGGGTCCTAACTTGATTGAAAGAATACCTTCGTGTTTGCCTCGTTTTCGCGAGAAGAAAGTGGGTATAATTGGAGACATTAGGCGTGCTTTCCTTCAGATCAGTGTGTACAAAAAAGACAGAAACTATCTCCAGATTTCTATGGCTCGATGAAAATGGAAATATGAAAACCTACAGACACTGTCGAGTTGTGTTTGGAGTATCGCCAAAGTCCTTTTCTTTTTGGAATCATGCATTAAACTACATCTGGATAATGTTTTGCAGCAATGTTTGCAAGGAAACTCTCATTGGTCTGTGTCATTTGTTGAGTTACTCGCTAAAAGTTTCTATGTCGATAATTGTGTAGTTAGTCTGGATGATGAAAAACAAGCTGAGGAATTTATCGAAACAGCCTCCTCTATTATGAAAGAAAGAATGTTTGATCTTCGAGCATGGAGCAAACAAATGAAACAGACTCGTCTATTCCTACAAATGTTTTAGGTTTATTATGGGACAAGTCCGATGATACGTTGTCAATAAACGTGAATAGTTTGCTTTCAATGAATATGGACAAGATAACGAAAAAGGTCATTTTAAGTGCTGCTCATCGCATTTTTTGATCCGATTGGTATAGTTAGCAGTTTTACATTGATTCCTAAGCTTCTTATTCAGCAGACCTGGGAGCTTGGTATAGCTTGGGATGAAGAGGTTCCTGATAATATAAAATCTCAATTTAATGAATGGAAGAAAGATGTTCCTCTTCTAACCCAAATGAAAATTCCTCGCTGGATAATGCAATGTAAAGGTGAAAGCAGTCAAACTTTTACACATATTTTCTGATGCCTGTAAAACATCGTATGCAACAGCTGCTTTCCTTCGCATTGAACATAATGGCGAAGTCATCGTGCAGTTGATGGCGGCAAGAGCTCGGGTTGCTCCAACTGCTAAATCAAGCAAACGCATTACTATACCCAGACTGGAGTTATTAGCAGCATCTATTTCATCTCGACTATACAAATCTATTGTGGAAGATTATGGATTGAAACATCTTAAAACATTTTTTTGGACTGACGCCACAACAGTTTTAGCTTGGATTCTACGAAATGAACCCTGGGACATATTTGTTATGAACAGGGTAAAGGAAATACGTTCCCTGACGGGTGATTGTGAATGGCGTCATGTACCTGGACTTATGAACCCGGCAGACTTACCATCGCGAGGATGTTCCATAAAAAAATTATTGCAATGCCGTTGGTGGGAGGGCCCCGAATGGCTTAAAGGGCCACCAGAACAATGGCCAAAATTTGATGTCTCGTATAATGATGAGGAAATTAATTTTGAGAAGAAAAAGCATATAGTTTCTTCAATGATTAGCGTTACGGAAGAAAAAGGATGGTATTATAAATATTTTTCACAATACAAGAAGCTTGTGAGATTAGTTGGATGGATACACCGCTTTGTTAATAATATACGTTTTAAAAAGAGTCAACGCATGCAGGGTGATTTAACAGTCAAAGAATTTGATCTAGCCGAAATAAAAGTATTATTATGGATACAAGAAGAAGCATTTAATGACGTATATGATCAAAAACTTAAGAGTTTGCTTCCATTTATTGATCAGAATGGGTTAATTCGTCTTATGACCAAAATACCTTAAAGATGATTCACAACTATCAGGATGTAATGAAGAGGCTCAAACTTCACATTTCAACTCGACTCCTTCAGTTGACGAAGAATCTACCGTTCCAAGTGGTAATACACAAATAACACGTCGTGGACGATTAGTAAAGAAACCACAAAGGATGAATTTGTAAATTGTACGTTTGTTTTCTGGAGAAGTCAAATTTGTTTAAATTTCGAAATTTGACTTGGTGGGAGGATGTGCCGTTTTGTATTATTTTATTATTGAAGTATTGTTTAATGTTATTTTGCTATTCCCTCTAAAGGGTTTTGATTTTAACAAAGTTATCTTGCTTTCAATGATTTTGTTAAGGTAACTATGTATAATTAATGTCACAAAAAAGTTAATTAAATGTCATCAGTATTCTAAAATTAAAATTTATATAAAGTGGGAACATAGTTTTAATATTTTCCCAACAGAATGTATTTTTTAAAATAAGAATAGAACTAAATAGTGTTTTCTTTACTCTACCTATTTCCCAAATAATATTTAATAAATTAATTAAATATAAGTATTAAAACGATTTTATGGGATTATTTATTATAAATTATAAGTGTTTAATCTTAAAAATCCAAATAGTGGTACGTTAGTGTTTCAGAAATCATAAAAATACTGTTTAATTCCTATTATTTCCATGCATTTATATGGTAAACGTTAGAATGAAGGACTGCAATGACGTCACACAGCTGGCGGACAAATCAGGCCGATTAGGCAATCCTGGTAAATGTTTATCGTTCTTGGTAAAGATGGAATTAAGCGCCACCTGGATACCCGTATCAGAACTAAAATGCGGTAAATTTAAAATTTAGATATGTATTTAATATATTAAAATATTTTTAAGATATTTTATTTTATTGTTTAAAATATCAAACAACACTTAACCTGATCATCTCGATGTAAGTCTCGCTTGATATATAAACAATAAGCTTTAAATTAAGGTAAATTAAAACAAACATTTTCGTAAGATTTTTTATATTGGAACAACTTAAACAATATGATTGAGTTTTTTTACATTCCTTTTTTTTAATCTATTTAAACGAATTTGATTAGCTTGTATTTTTACATTATTTGAACCCTTATACAATTTTGTTTTCCCTTGGATTATTTGGTTTACACGTTTACACCAATTGTGGACTATAACTCTTATGCTAAGTTTTATAATCTGCTTCTTAACAGTAGTGATGTGTTCATTTTCACAAATTAGGAAGTTGAAAGCAACTTTATTACTAATTATGCTTTCAATTTCCTCAACCAGATTTTTTGAAAATGATTTTTCATTTAAATGAATATTTATAATTTTAAAAATTTTATAAAAACATGAGATGAAAGCTGATGTGGGATAGCACAATCTTCTCCTCAATGTTCCCCCATATTCTCTGGCAGAAATTAATAAATTTTCCTGCAAAAAATAATTTAAAGAAAACATACACTCTCTACAAACTGAGCAAGTTACAATTTTTTTGATTTTTCTTAAAATGTATCCAGCTACATAACTGGTGGCCAACTCATGTAACATATTGGACAAAGTTGATTCATTGGATTCAAACAAGTTTGTATGTTCTACATTATATACAGTTTGTAAAACATCTTTTTTACTGTCATCATTTGAAAAAAGTTTTTTTAATAAAATAAACATATTTTCACATTTATCATCCTCACAATTAAAAGAATGTTTATAAAATGAGAGGGCAGTATTAAATAATAAAATTTTATAGTTTCCCATAAATTGGGTACATGTGGGATTTATGTTTTGAGCTCCAAAGCTCCTTAATTGGCCAAATGCATTTTCTAAGGGGTCTTGGTTTAACCTCCTGGTTAATAAATAAGAGAAGCCATCCAATTTCAATACACTCCAGATGGATTTTATATTGTTTATAACAAAAGACCAGTTTTTCAAACTTGGAGGTCTTGCTTGGTCCCTAGCTGATCTTTTTTGGAACTGCATTGTATTTAAAACAGGCAATGCTTCTGTATTCCAAAAAGTAAGGTGTTCTGATGTGTCAGTTAAACCAGCCCGTAAACATTTTCCATGTTCAGGAAGTTTATTTGAACCATTTACTGAATCAAACAGACAATCAAAAAGATATAATAACTCAGCCGTTTCCTCCACATTAACTCCACATCTTTGTTCAGTATCTGCAAATTAGACAAATATTTAATAATATATAGATTAAAATTTTTGAATCTTAAATAGACTATTAACTCTACAGATATGGTTACAAATAAACATATTTTAATACAATACTTTTTTATTCATAATATTGTTACTTACCAATTTGACCTACTAAATGAAGTGTTGCAGCCAGTCTTTGGCTAAATATTTGGGCAGCATGCTTGACCTTCATCTTCTTTAATTTATTTTCATATGTATGCTCATCACTTAAATGTGGTAAAACTCTTAAACCATCAACTGCTTCATTATCACGTTCATAAAGTTTTTCTATATGTTTCCATTTTGCAACCATTTTAATATTCCCTTTAGTAAAATATAAATCTTTTTTTATTAAATTATTTCTCATACCCTTCAACAAATGGGGTGGGTCAAATATTGGATATATTTTAAATTGATCCACTTCAACTAATCCATATCTGTAATTATTTATATTTCCAGACCTTAAATATTGTTCCCTTGTATCTTTCAGTAGGCTGTTTATGACACTTGAATTATATTGGTCACATATTATAGTAATTGGTTTGAGGCCAATATTTATTAGTTTTTTTATTATTAAAATTAATATATTTTTTATTTGTAATGTTTTGGCACCACCCTTACTTGAAAAATGGTAGGATATTGGTGCTTTCCATTGTTTTTTTAGCCCTCTAACCATAAATAAAAGAACATGATCAGCTAAAAATCTTCCCCTAGTCTCCCCCATATCTTCAAATCCTTCTATAAAACCAGAATGTTCATTAAAATGCAAACTTGGCATGATAGACATTTCATCAAATAATATGGCTACATATTTTTCAGAAGATTCCATATTCTCTACTAGTTCTTGAAGTGACTGAAAAACTACATCATTTATACCTGGTCCTCCAATAATTCCACTTAAAAGTCTGGATAAAGTAGATTTAATAGGTAAAATGAATATTTTGGAAAGAACTGAATAAGACCTAGCACTTTGCTTATATAAAATCAAAGCCAACAATTTTTCATTTAATGTAAAGCGCCTAAGTTTTTTTGACTTATTTGCTTCTCGTAGCTGACACTGAATGATTATAGAAGCCATATTATTTAACATGCCAATATTTTCTTCCAGACAATGGGTTTTTTTAAAATTTTCTGCTTCAAAGAGTCTACGCTTAAATGCTTTTTTCTTGTTTCTTTCCATTGTATATTTTTTGTGTAATTTTTTAATTGATTCATACATTTTTTTCTTTTTAGGGGTTATGGTATGTTTGGAAATTCCAGTTTGTTTTAGTAACTTATAAGGAGATAACATACTGCTTTGTTCATCTAAAAAAGAATACTCTTTAATATTAAATTTATATTTTAAAATACACATAAAAATAAGTGTTTTTTAAACTTATGTATATTACCTTTAATATTATTAGGAGTGGAATCTACTTCTTCCATGATAACAGTTAACTCATCTAATTTTACTAATTCATTATTTGCTTGACGAGCACTATTTGAATAATTTGAAGATGATGGACCATCAAATATATCATTTAACCCAGTCAAATTATTACCTAAAAAATTCTATTTTATCAAAGTTTCGAGAAAAAGTTTTTTTTTACTTACCAGGACAATTTAATGTTGGAATGGCAGTTGCAAATAACTTATCAGACCAACTGGAAATAAATTTTGCCTCAAAATGTTCATGACACACTCTTTTACTATCAAAAACTTTTTTAGGATGCATTTCCAATAGTTCGGAGCTATTGATTGAGTGTATCCATTTGTTAAATCTCTCTGGGTCCTTATTTGGATTTGGAAAAGTATGTCTTATTTTAGATATGCTTTTGCATTGAGGAACGCAACATTTGTTGTGATAAACCATTATAAAAATAAATCACTTCACAAATTTACAATAAAAAAAAACCGAAAAATATTAAAATATGATAAAGGGGGCATTTTCCAATATTCACCGTAAATAAACCGGTCGAATAAACCGGTTTTTTTTATGGTCAATGTCAGGTTCTCTATGGTTTCTGTGGAATATTGAAACGCTTTGGTAGATGACCGGTGTTTTGACATTTCAATTTGTTTTTTTTTGTGTTATGAATTTGTATTTTGTTGTATCATATTTTTGAAGTGAACGAGACTTGAGTAATCATCTCTTTAGAAAATGGAAAATGATAATTGTGCTGCAAATGTCATACTATTACAAATGCTAGAAAAACGTCGTACTAGGGGCAGCTCTACAGATTCTTCCTCTGATGAAGAAATTTTGGTGAATATGGCCAGTCGGGTTGGATCCCAAAAACATAAAAAAGTGAAAACTTATGTTAAGGATGTTGTTTTTCATTATACTGATTCACAGTTTCAACAACATTTTCGCATAAGCAGGGCTATATTTGAGGTAAATATTTACACATATGTAAACAGCATTCATTACAATTATGTATTATTGTAGGAACTTCTGACTGTTATCATACCAGAGGATTTTGAAAGTAGTGGTCGACCACCGTATCCCATATTGGATAGTCTATTGTTAACAATATGGACATTAGCCACCCAAGAAAGTTTGAGAGAAATTGGATCTAGATTTAATGTTAGTGTAGGCCATGCTCATAGAATAATAATTAAGATTTGTCAACAAATGACTGCATTAAAAGATAATTACATTTTGTGGCCCAGAGGTCATCGAATAGGGAGTCATCTACAGGACTTTAGAGTGTTGAGAGGACAACATAGTTTTCCAAGTAGGTTATTCAATCATACTATGATTCAATGTATTGATTCTCAAAAATTAATAACTTTTGAATAGAATTTGCAGTTTTAGAAATGTAAATTAGCATAATTTAAAAATAAACTTCTTTTGATGAGCTAAGAAATTTTGATTTTTAGATGTATTTGGATGTGTGGATGGGACACAAATACCTATTCCTGGCCCAACAGCAGATAATTCTTATTACAACAGAAAGGGATTTCATTCTTTACAACTACAGGCTATTTGTGATGCAAAATCAAAATTTATTAATGTGTGTTGTGGTTGGCCAGGGTCTGTGCACGATGCACGTGTGTGGCAAAATTGCCAAGTTTATAAAAAATTGGAGGAAAATCCATTGGATCTACTTCCAGCAAGAACATATTTATTAGGAGATACAGCATATCCATTGGCAAAATATTTGATAACTCCATTCAAAGATGATGGCCATTTGACAAGGCAAAAGCGAGTTTTTAATGCCAGATTAAGCAGTACAAGGGTGGTAATAGAACAAGCATTTGGTCGATTGAAAGGGATGTTTCGAAGACTTAAATATTTAAATATAATGAAATTATCAAATGCAAAATACATTTTGATTACTGCATGCATATTGCATAATTTATGTATTGATGACAATATTATTGAAGATATTGAGTTTGAATTAACTGATGATGACAAGGATGAATTTAACCCTTGCAATCCTGGATATAATGTCAACCAAGAAGCTATTCAGTTTCGAAATGAAATTTTGAGTAGAATTCTTGAATAATTATAAAAGTATTTTGTAGTTTTTCTATTAATAAAGGGTTTTGAAATGAAGTTTTGAATAAGTTATTTACTAGCATTTAAGAAATAGGTATACTTAGGTATAAAATATAACATAAGGTTAAAATAAAAATATATTCTCAGTACAAAACATAACAATTGGAAGCGAAAATAAAAATATATCCTATATCAAATATAATAAGTGAAAAAACAAAAACATATTCTCAGGTACAATATGGGATTAAAAACATTCACTTCATTTTTTTTTAAAGCTTCCACTAGTTTTAAGATAGCAGCTGTTTCTTCACACCTCAGCTCCTCTTCATCCCATTTTTTCTGTTGAAATTTTTCCTTTTCTTCTTCCCTCTTATTTTTAAGATAAAGATACTGTTGATACTTCATTGTTTTATTTTGTTTTGAAGCACCCACTTTTTTACTGATATTGGAGGGCCCAGGTTGACTGTTTACATCATCCAGAAGTATTGAAGTATTTTCATTATTTTCACTATCTTTGTTACTGTCATTACCTAAAGTATCATATATCGTGTTATCTGGGGGATCTATTGAGGCTTTACAACCTCAAACTCCATCAAAATCGGAGAAATATTCCCAGTTTATTGCACTTTCTCCAGATGATTTTTGCTTCTTTTTATTTATCTTGTAAGTTTTTAATAAATTTCTATATTTGTTATCACATAAAGTGCCAGTTAATGAAAAGGCCTCTTTGGTGTCCTTATTTATTTCTTTGGCAATGTCATTCCATAATTTTATTTTTTTGCACTTAGGCCTATTAAATGCTTGTTCTTGCCCTAATCTCTTCACAATTAACAGTTTTGTGAGTTTACGATTCCATGTGAGTTTGTTCGAATCAGCTTCCTCACTGAATTCATCTTCAGATAAACGAGCTGGTTCATTATGTTTTTCTTTGTTCAAAATGTCATGGCTGATTGGCAGTGATAAACTTTCACGGTTTTCGCTATTATCTTCAATATAGCCAATTTCTTGATCTGAAATTATTTTAAAATGTTAACTGGATTCTAAGTTTAATGGTTAATCTTTAGATTGTTTATTATTATGATTTTATTAGCCAATAAAACAGATCAAAATAAATTGAAATAATATTAAATTTGATTTAGGTAAATTTTAGTAATTATTTTACTTACTATTTATATTTTGAAGGACAATATTATTTCCGTTTAACATTACTTTCCCATTCTCATCAAATACCGGTCTCCAAGTTTCCATTTTTTATAAAAATATTTATATATTCAAAATACCAATCTGACACAAAACCTCGAAGGTTAGAAAAAACACCGAAATTCCAACCCAAAAACCTGGTAGTTGCGGTGCTTGACCGGTAGAGTTACCGGTGAATTTAGAAACACTCACAAAGTCCGTAACGGTTAATTTTGGAACGCTTCGGTGTGCAACCGGTTGACACCGTGGCATTCACCGGTGAATATTGGAAAATGCCCAGGCTCTACACAGTAAACAGTTAAATCAAAACAGAAATAACGGAATACGGAATGTTTACTACTGTCAACAGTCAGTACCATCAAAATTAAACTTTGACATGGGACACTAAAATTAATATAAAGCAGCGACATCTATATATTCGTATCAGTACCAAAAAAGAGGTTCAAGGTTAAGTAACCTACACGTAATATGTCTAGGGGTATGTGGTTTGTGGTTAGTTGGTCAAAATTGTTCTTTACAATGGAAGTGACTCAAGAAATACATGATATTTTTATGGAGGAGATTAAAATTGAAGAACATTTTCTTCCATATGATGCAATCAAAGAAGAAATTTGTTTTAATGAACTGAATAATCAAGCTAGTGTATTAAAAAACAATTTGTTTTCAGTAAAACAGGAAAATGATCCTAAGTTATATACAGATAATTTACAACAAAAGTATTTCAAACCTGAAAGTGTCTTTAACTTGATGAGTGATGATGAAGCTCAGAAGTGTAACTCAATTCAACCAAATTGTAAAAATTCATCAAAAAAAGGTATGGTACCTAAACACAATACTTTATATGGTAATATATCTTAATCTTGGGTGCATGGGTACATTAGCTGTAGGAATCTAATGTACCTACAATAAGTAATCATTTTAAAAGTTTGCTGCATTTTTGTTGTTCTACTAAAATTAAATTTATACACATTTGAAACATTTACAGATCGTCACAATTTTTCTTCATAAAAGCTAATTTAAATCAGCACTCATTTTCCAAATACATTGATTAACATCTGCTGCTCCAAATAATTACTCTCTTTTTATATGTTTTGGTTATCTTCCAGTTTAACCATCCGCTAAAAATTCTCTGCGCATGTACAAAATTTGAAGTGTCAAGGATAATTTTATTGGTTGATAAGGAGCGGCAAACTTTAAATCTCGAGATGCGTTGCCACATATGTATGAATAAATAAAGTGAGTGAATAAACATTGGAAAGACGAAAATTATAGACATTATTTAACAGATTGCGTAACTTAGGTTATGTAATCAGTTAAATA
Source organism: Ophraella communa (assembly GCA_035357415.1). NCBI lineage: Eukaryota > Metazoa > Arthropoda > Insecta > Coleoptera > Chrysomelidae > Ophraella > Ophraella communa. The sequence goes on along the minus strand of CM068991.1, from coordinate 21,163,285 downwards.
AATCTATGAAATAATGCATGTTGAACGTACAGTATGCACATTTTGCAGATAACGTTAATTTATTATAACAAGGAGATTCAATTATAGGGCTGATTTTGGATTTAAATTTTATATGCATGTAAACATAATATGCCTTAAATAAATCAGAAGACGTAATATAATATTTTAATTATATATTATTTAATTTTAATATAATTATTTAAAATGTTTTTTCCTTATAGTTTTTACTGCATTTATTGTGGTAGTTTATATTTTTCATTAATTTAAAAAAAACCACAGAATACCATGAAAACGTGAGATTTTTATATTCGCATATTACAACATATTTAATTCGAAATAACGAAGGGAAGTACCTACCTACGTTATTATTCATATTTTCAACTGCTGTTCTTGGCATCTTAATTATTACTTATGAATTTTAGCAGCTTATTAACGTGCGTTTTTTATAATCAAATTTACTAAATCAAAACTAAACTATTCGCTTTCAGGAAAAAATATTTGAACTGACAACACTGTGCGGCTGTCCCGCTGTAAATTTCAAATATTTTTGTACATGCGCAGAGAATTTTTAGCGGATGGTTAAACTGGAAGATAACCTATGTTTTAATTATTTATAGATCAAATTCCTTAAAATATTAACTTAATAAAATGTATAAAAATATTACCTAAATTTTAAACCAAGAACTTTTTACAAAACAGTTAATTTAATAATTAATAATTCTTTAGCTTAATGACAGCTTTTTAAATAAATGATCATCATTATATTGAAATATTGAAGTTAAATTTTGTTTTATTTAATAGCTATAAATATGATGTTAATTGAGTAGTGTTAAGACTAAACCAAGTGTTGAAGTAATAATGAAAATATTAATAATTAATAACAGTATTAAAGCCTATATATATTTCCATCTTAGATCAGTACAACTGAATATAGAAAATCCAGGGAAAAAACTATATTATGTTGATCTTTAACAATAACTTGATGTATTTGTGTTACTCTAGTAAAAACCTTATTTAGAATAAGGCTTTATTTCACGTAATTTGGCATAACATGATACAAATGACAAATTATAAAAATACAAGATTGATAAAGCCAACTTAAATATATAAATACATAGATAAAAACAATTGATATTGTAGAAATTATACCACATTCGGCCAGGCTCATTTTTCTACATAATCTTGCAAATATTGCTGTTTATTTTTGATCCTAGTGGATTTACATATAGATTGCATTGGGATGTCTCAAGATGAAAGTATTTCAATTTAATTTTGAATATCCTGAGAGTCGTCGTTTGATTCACTTAAAACTCTGGTTGGTACTGCAGCATTATCATAGTTGGCTTGATCCAATAGTCATATCACCTCTGGGTGCTAAATGTTTGGTTGTTACCATACTTTCTCTACCACTGTCACACCTAATAAGAGCATAATCAGGAGTTGCTTGCAATACCTCTACTTCTTCCACTAAGACTAACAGCTTTCCAGATAATTCGTTATACCTCTTAGCTTGTCCATTTACTTTGGGGTTGTAAGGTGTTGTTCAGCTTGAAGCAATTTCATTAGAATGTAGATAGCTAGTGAATTCCTGTGATATGAAACTTGATTCTCTATCAGAGTGTATGTAAGCTGGCATGCCGAATAAACAAAATAACTGAGCTAGACAATCTATAGCAGTTTTGCTGGATGTATCTTAGCATGGAAAGGCCCAGGGAAATCTTGACAATTCGTCGATTACTGTAAAAATATAAAAATGTTTAGATGAGCTTGGTAATGGACCTTTAAAATTGATATTCAGTCTCTCAAATAAGGTGCTTGTATTCTTTACTCACAAGTTTTGATCAGCTTCAAGTTTGTCTGGTCGGCAGTATTTTACGCGAAATAAATTCTAGTAAAAACCTTGTTTAGAATATAGCTTTATTTCGCGTAATTTGGCATAACATGATACAAATGACAAATTATAAAAATACAAGTCAAGATTGATAAAGCCAACTTAAATAAATAATTACATAAATAAAAACAATTGATATTGTAGAAATGAATGAAGACTTAATCAAAGTAAATAGTTTAATAGTGGAGAACTTCCAAGATTTATTTGTTCATTAACTACTTGCTTTAAATTGCTGACCTGCTAGATGTTTTTTTTATTTAAGTTTTTCAAGAAAATCATATTTTTTTATCACAAATGTGTAGTATTTTAATTAAATTGGTTTGTGTGAGTGAGTGCATGTGTCCATGTAGGCATTTTGCAAAGTTTGACTTATCCTGTTGCAATCTATATGTTAAGTGTTCATTGTATTGTACTTCAAAATTTGTCATTATTTGACCCTTGATTTGACTTACATAATATACAAAATTTCATTTTAGACATTTAATTGTTTTAAAATCGGCTTGAAAATTCTCATTTCTGGACTAATTTGAGCCTTGAAAGTAATATATCCCTGACTAAGCATGAACATTTTATTTTTACTTTTCACTGTCTGTGTCTGTAGGAACAATAACAAATAATACTTCGTCGTTCGCAGCTTTAGTTAGGGGAACTCCGGGCGGAACGACACGCCTTATTTTAAAGGTTGTTTTAAAATCCTAAAAAGTAAAAAAAATTAAAACAAACTCACCCAATAGATGGCTTATTTAATTTAACAAAATAACATTAAAAACAAAAATAAAATAAAAATAGTTTATACATTTTTGAATTTGAAAATAATGTCATTTTTCTCATTCTGCCTCATAGATGGGGCAGAATGGGATTTTATTATTCTATTAATTTACGATACACAAAATGGTTAGAAAGGAAAAGAAAAATAAAATATATAACTAAATGATATTTTTACAAAAAAATATTTTATTTGGCCTAGGTAATTGATACATAATTCAAATTTGAAAATGCTTTCACCATCCTCGCTATCAATATCAGCGCAAGAATTATGTGCCCATTTGTGACATGATGAACACGATATCCATCCCTCATTGGAAGTTGAATAAAACTCCTGGCAATACAAACATTCTGCATCACTATCATGGTCAAATACTTCTGCAAGGTTTTTGATCTTTTTCCTTTGAAGCTTTTTCTTTTTTAGCAATTTCTTCTGTTTTAATATTGGTGCAGTTACAGCTGCATCGCTCTCTTTAGAAGAAGTTATTTTCCTTTTTACACGTTCAATTTTATTACAGCTTATAATTCCATGATACATAGAGCATTTTCGATTCCAATGAACAAAAGTAATTTTAATAAAGAAATTGAGATCATAAAACAAATAGCTACTTCTAATGGCTATCCAATACATTTGATAAATAAATTAATTAATAAGAAAGAACAAAAAATGTCACTAGAACTAATATATCCAAAACAAACTAAAGAAATTAAAAGCTATAAAAGTATTACATATTGTGGAAATATTTCCAATGCAATTTCAAAAATAAAAGCTTCGGCAACATCAACATTAATATCATTTAAAACACAAAATAGTATTGGAACAAAATTGTTAAATGTAAAAACAAAACTACCAAAATTAAAAAAATCTGGTGTTTACAAAATTAATTGTCCAAAATGTAATGCAGTATATATAGGTCAAACACAAAGAAATTTTGAAGTAAGATTTAATGAACACTTAAGAGCATATAGATTACAACAACCAGATAAGTCGAACTATGCAAAACACCTACTGGAACATCCAAACTCACTTATACACACCAATGACATTCATATTCTACACATTTGTGATAAAAAACAAAATTTAGATTTTCTAGAAGAACTTGAAATTAAAAGACATCTAGCAGATCAACAGTTTAAAGTAGTTAATGAACAAATAAATCTTGGAAGTTCTCCACTATTAAACTGTTTACTTTGATTGAGTCTTCATTTTATACATAGATAAGACATTATTATAACATAAATATATTAAGTTATTGTAAAGATCAGCATGATATAGTTTTTTCCTGGTTTTTCTATATCATTGCACAGTTATACTGATCTTAGAGGGAAATACATCCAGGATAATCCCTTAGGGCTAATAACATCTAGGCTTTAATATTGTTATGTCTTATTACTTCCTTACTTGGTCTAGCCTTAACTCCTTATCAACATCAAGCACCTAGTTACAAACAAACAACATGTAATTTCAATATGTCAATCTGACGATGCTAGTGATAGCGAAACAGCTGTAATTGATTTTAAAACGAATTTTTCAAATAAATAGTGGAAGTTTAGTTTAACTGTGCAGTTATTAATTGTCTATAATTGCCGATTAAATTAAAAGTAAAGTACACCACGTGTCTTAAAAAGCTCTTTGCTGTCTGCAATGAAACATTTTCATGACTTAATATACATAATATACCTACTAATGTCAGAGACATCTACGATGCTCGATCCTTTATTATTACACGGTATACGTAGCTCAGATCTCTCTGTCTCACATTTCTGTAGGCATTGATATTCAAATTTTTAAAATTTGCAAACCTCTATTAGTACCGAATTTTTTACAGACTAGCCCCTTCTCTTGAATTATCTAAGTAACCATATGGGTTTTAAAAATGAATTTTTCCAATAAACCAGCCATAACTATCAGTAGTAGTTTTCTCAAAAATCTCCCCACACTCTTATTCATCAATTTTCCATTACAGTTTGGAATTATATGATTGTTCAAACTTTGAGAACTTTAAAAGTTGAACCTGGACATTTTCAACAGTGCTGTCATAACGCCTATTCACTGTAGCAACATTGCTAAGGGATATTGACCACTTAAGATCCAACCAAATCCTGCCTTTTGAAGATTTGGATGTTTAGGACCTAGAGATACTGGGCCGATACACAGTAAGCTCAAATACATTAGTGCTCCAATAAGTAATTCAACTTCTCCAGATCGATTAAAATTCCGATCTGTCAAAGAAAGATGTATAGGAATTTTCCATGATGAGGCATCAACATCGGCATTTGATTGATTGACATAAATAAAAGGAATAACAACATTTGACAAATTTACCTAAATCTCATTCATACACGATTGCACCTTTATTGTACAATGGTATTTTAACACAGGCGACGATCCACCAACTCCCAAAATGGTCAAAGGTGTTTTTGAATACCTCTATAATTTAATTGCTTTGACTAGCACCATCTAGCAAAGTTCGACATCTTCTAGATACTCCATTAGAATCCAGTTTGCAAAATTACGTAATTACCGAGGGAACTGCTACTATTGATTGCCTTTAAAACTAACTGTCTCTTCTTAAGATTAGTTTTTGATATGTTGACGTTATTATCAAGATTATCGTCAAAATCTGAATTATTTTCAGTAGTTACAGCCTTTTTAACCTTCTCTAAAGGAATCAGATTGTGGTAATTACCATAAAATGTTTTACATGCGCTCGCTTTACAGAATTTTTCCTTTAAACATAAAAGTAACCGGAAGTTGCTTCCCGGTTTTGAGTGTTGTTTGTTTATCTCTGTGTTTTATTCGTTTTAGAACTATTGGTATTTAATTATTGTCTTTTTTCTAGTCCAGCTTGTCACTTTTCCGGTCCCTAAATTGTAATTTTGATATATTTGAAACCTAAAAGTCAAACATTTCATGATGTAGATGACGTTGTACTCCCGTTTCTACAGGAATGTTGCTAAAGTTATTTTTCTTGTCATAATTATTGAATTTAAAGGAAAGTACATTATATTAACGTAATAACACATATTTGGGGCCAGTCCGTGTTGCACACGACGTGCGAGACGAAGTTCAATCTCATCGAGCGTTGAAATAAGACAGAACTATTTGACGTTAAATTGAACGTATTCGCACTAAGCGAGTATTACGCGCAGAAATATTTTATGGGATAGATGAGGTACCTCTCAACTTGGCTCGACGGAAAAGCTTCAGAACAGGCTTAACGTAAAAAGTTAAAAAAATATCATATCAAAATATAGACACGAATCAGATTCAGATCTTTTAATATTCAAATCTTCCAAATGCTGGGTGGTTAAGTATTTACCGATACCACAAGATTCATTACCAACCCACAAAACGTTGAACAATAAATGGTAGGGCTTTACTTTAACGCACGCAACAAAAATGGCCATGTGATATATCAATCGAAAGCCCTTGAGGAGCTGAGTCGATTGACACCCCTCATAGTTGGCGCATGCGCAGAATAAAAAAAGTTATGAATTTTTTAATTTTCCATTATAAGTCTATGGAGAATGCCAAAAAGACGCAATAACGGCCCTATCCTTTAATTCAAATATCCGTTAAATATATATTCACTCATCCCAGCAGAAACAATTAAGTCAAATCTAATCTAACCTAACCTAACCTAACCTAACCTAACCTAACCAAACCAAACCAAACCAAACCAAATCAAATCAAATCAAATCAAACCAAACCAAACCTAACCTAACATAACTTTTTTGTTCTGCGCATGCGCCAACTGAGACATGTGTCTCAGTTGGCAACTGAGACAGGTGTTAATCGACTTAGCTCCTCAAGGGCTTTCGATTGATATATCACAAGACCATTTTTATTGCGTGCGTTAAAGTAAAGTCCCATTATATATCTAATGATTGATCCCCATATACATATAATGAGAAATTAAATAATTCGTAACTTTTTTATTCTGCGCATGCGCCAACTGAGGCAGGTGGCAATCGACTCAGCTCCTCAAGGGCTTTCGATTGATATATCACATGACCATTTTTATTGCGTGCGTTAAAGTAAAGTCGAGCCCAATAAATTTACCAAATATATCGTTTTTATTTCGATTTTATAGAGAATTTGTGTTCACTAATTTTGGTTTTTGGACAATTAAATGTTTTTATGAGAACATATTTTTCATCAGAGTGAATCTTAGATATATTATTATTTTTGAAAATTTCTAATGGAAGGGGTGCATTATTTATAATATATGTGTTCTCTAAATAAGCCATTACCTTCCTGCCGTCAAATACGTAATGATTAGTTTAAAATGTAGGGATTAAAAAGAATGTGTACCTACATCTAAATATATAAAAAATGGTTTGTCCTAACTGATTCATCAACGTAGAGCCTAAACTAGAAACATGAAATTTGAACAGTAGGTACGTTCCTTTTGTAACGTAACCATCCACTACTATGCAATCCTCTTTAAACTTTGAAAAACGTCTACTAAGTAGAAATAACTTAAAACTTGTTTCAATATTTTTGGAATTTTAAACCCTAAAGGGGTATAATAAGTATGTATCAACGTTCGTTATTTTTCATGCAATCCATTTCAAACTTCGTAATACGAACAGGTAAAAATAACTTAACACGTGATTCGGCAGTTTTGAAATTTCAACCCCTATGAAGGGGTTTGAGGTTTGTGATAAAGTTTGTCACTTCTTATGCAATCCGTTTTTAACTATGCAATACAAGCATTTTGATAATTTCAACCCCTAACGGAAAAAAAGGGACTGAAGTTTATAAGAAAGTTCATAATTTCTTTTGCAAATCGCTTAAAATTTTGCAAGAAGACTACTTTGAAATGACGTAGAAAACAATAGTTGTAGAATATTTGGAATTTCTCCTGCCAATATAGATCAAGTTATTTGTACAGAGATACCAGATCTACAAAAAGATCCAATGCTTTATGAGATCATAACTTCCAACATGATTCATGGACCATGCGGAAATATTAACAAGAAATCTCCATGTATTAAAAATGTAGCAAAAAGTACCCTCGACCTCTCTTAAAAGAAACTCAAAGAGACGATGACGGATATCCTTAACACTGCAGAAGGAGTCCTGAAGATTTTAGATAAATCTTACCAATTGTACCTAAAAGAACTTGAGCCTAGGAAGTAACATCATGTTTAAAATAATTTTTTTGTGACCTCAAAAATCTAATATAAAAGTAATTTTGGGAAATGAAACCATTGGTGACTGCACAGGCTTTACTTCAAATAGGCAATGGTAATTACCCAGCAGTTCAAGATAGGATAATTATATCACCATGTTTGGGCAAGTGGCTCACGAAACTGCTTAGCGGAGAGTGCGTAATTCCGTTAGTGCGTAAAATGCTTTGCCGTTCGAGCTACGCACTATAATTTACCTACGAAATAAATTTTGAATAAAAAGGTGACGTCTATTGACAGTTGGTAAGTGGTTGTTATGGAAGCCGTGCGATTTACTTTACAGCTGTGCGTTTTTTACCATACGTTATGAGACATCTTACATTGCTTGAGGACTTTGTGTTATTGACGGCTGACAGAGGTGATCGTAGGTAAACTACCGTAATTATAATTTTAAGATATACTTAATTCAAAATTTAAGCAATCGTACGAAGTCACGGAAACCTACTAGTATTGTATAATTAAATTTTCAATGGAAATTTATAAATTTATGTTACGTCGCCCATGATTAAAGTTATTATTTATTTATTTATTTATTTTGTAAAAATCCATACAGGTTTTTCACCTAATTACATGGATAGTTAAGAAAAAGAAAAAATAAACAATGAATTACATTAAAGCTTAACTAATAATGAACATGATATACTTATATAACAATAATTGGACATGGTTCAAATACAAAAACTGAGGAATTTGAAGGATGAGCGATTTATATATCCAACATAACATATGATTTGAGAGTATTTTTAAATCTTCCCATGCTGGTAGTCCAATCAACTATGCACAAATTATTAAAGTTATTTGCCAATTTGAGAACTACTTCTAGAGGTGAATTTATATTACTCCGAAAAGGCCCAAACATAATATGTGCTCTAGTATATTTTGAAGGTACTTTAAATGGTATCAACGATAATAAATCACTGGAGGACGCTTGATTGTTTAGTATCTTATACAGCAGTAACATCATTGTCTGTTTGCGCCTGGAATGTAATGAGGGAATATTAAGGACGGGGTATCGCTGTACATCAGAATGGCACCTGCAGACCAAAAGTTTATTCTAACTTTCTACGTTCTACAACTCATTTCGTTTTATTTTTTTCACTAAATTGCATATAAAGGTCTAACTTAGGTAAGGATTGCATTGATTTTTTGTTAATTAATTGTTTAATATTGAAAAAGAGATGTTGAATGCGAACTATTTTAGACCTTTACATTTGTATAAATAAACAACAATCTAAAAAAATTTTCTTAAAATGAAACTAAACCTTTTCTAAGTTGAACATTTTTCTATCAAATAGCCCAATCAGAATTTTCTAAAGAGATCAGACCTAAGAAATAGTTAGAAACTAAAATCATGCTGCATTTTATTTTTATTTTTTCACTTTGGATAAAAAATGGACGTAGTTAATGACGAAATAATTGTACTTCAGTTTATAACTTTTATCATAGATGGAACTAGGCACTATATATTTTTTTCTTCTTTTTATTAACGAAGTCAAATCAAATTTTTGTATTATAAATTAATGTAACGTTTTTTAAATATTTTGCGATATTTACAAAACAATTATTCAATAAAACAAATTAGTAAAATGAAAAAGAGAATACTGATTTGCAGATATTGATTTTCAGTAGACCAGTTATATCATTGTTATATCTTGAAGAAATTTTAATTATAATATGCCCAGCGTACGGCTGGCCATCTGTAGATGTCAATCAAGCTAGCACCCCCACACTGACTAAATGAAAAAAAAAGTAGCCCATAATTAAGAGCTAATTAAAGGCTAATTTGTACCACAAAAATTAAAATTTGTACCACCGCGATAATCGCCTTGAAAATGGGGGGTGCTAGGTTGAGATCAAGGCAGCACCCCCACTTTGATCGAATTCCAATTTAATTATATCAAAATAAAGGGCATATTAAAGGCTAATTTGTACCACAAAAAGTTAATCTATATTATTATTTATAATGTCAAAAAATAAAATCGAATGCTGTAAATATCGCTGCTCTCTAATTTTAGCACCCCCACTTTCGTCTATTCAAAAAGTGAACACACAATATTATAAAACTAATTAAAGGCAAATTTGTACCACACAAGAATTTTTTATACTTTTCAATATAAAGCCGCCAATTGAATTAACTCTTTGCGGTTGTATTAAATGGGGGCGGATGCGCTGAAATCTTATATTTTTGTCAATATTAAAACCAGTTAAAAATAGTGTTTCCCGTCACTGTCCCTTTTTAAAAATCCCTACATCCGCATTTTCCCGTTATTATAAATATCGAGTGTTTATACTATCGGAGAAGTTGGAGTGGCAGTGGCGTACATCTATGGTTTCTAATATATGGTACTATTCGATGATTCGATGATTCTGTACTACTGTAATGATTTACAATCGCTGAATCGTTAGAAATTCTCAATAAAAAGTAAACACTGGGCCATTTCGGGAAAAGTACTGATTCGGTGTAGTATGATCGGGATCTTAGTTACCCGATAACCTATAACAACAGTTTACAAATCTCAAGTTAAACCAATGCTAGATAGACGGTTTAATCCCGTCTCTGAGAATAGTGGGTAATAAAATGAGTTCGGTTGGAAGGAAACCTTTTTTAAATTACGAACGTATTGCTGCAATCGTCTTACAAAATAAAGGATTACTAATTAATAACGGTAAATTAATAACGCGAACAAATAAAGTATGGGTGGAATTAGAAAAAATTTTGGACATGTAAAACACTACCCTGTATGCATACATTTTTAATAATAAAAACAATATAAAAAGTGAAATTCTCGGCCTCGAAACGCATAGACCTATGAACAAAGATGACGACGAGATAATAAACAATGATTTAGATTCAAGTGTAAACACCGCGTATGAATCAATTATTGAAGAAGAAATTTGTATTTATTTAAGTAAACAATAGTTTATTGAAAATACACACACACATAAAAGGTAAGATAATTGTTCATTCATTAGATTTTGTGAAATGAAATAACTATTTTTTTATGAGAACTAATTTGAGCTAAAAATTGTATTGCACCCGAGAACACTCGATGGAGCAGCTGAGTTGTTTAAGTGAGCGATAATGAATGTGATTGAGATTTACTCGAGAAACATTCTTCATAATAGTCATTATTTACCTAGATACATATTGGGGAGATTAAAACAAACAAGAAAATTCATATAACATGAATAGTTTTCGAAAAATGTGCCTTTAAAATTAAATTTGGCAACTTTTGGCAACTTAAAAAACTTTTAATTTATTTATATTCTTTAACTTAACTACTTGCTTTTTAATTAACATAAAATTCTGTTGAATGATGCACCTACATACCCACCTAATGTTTTTAAAGTTTTTAAGACAAAGACCCGTTTACTCTTGCGAAAAAGTCATTTGAACTTTTGCTTTGTTTTGACCTCCTTTCTTTTGTTTATATCCTGTATACTCCTTTAAGCGGCGTTGACATTTAGTAATCAAATTTAAAACCTGCATAGTACTAGAGGTATTTCACCATGATTTTTGAAATATTTAGATCAGAGGCAATCAGAAAACACCAAACGAATAGAAAGTATTACAAATTCGAAGAAAACAAATGGCAAACTCTAATAACAGAAAAATTAGACGACAATGGTATGAAATGTGGGTTTCAGTTTAAAACTCACAAAATATATCCTACAGCAAATACTGCTACATTTCAAGGAAAATGTAAATGTGGTAATGCTTTAAGAGGAGAAATTTTGTCTATGAAAGGAGAAGTAATCAAAGTGTCATGTTTTATATCCAAAATTGGCAATAATGAAATATCGAGTGAAATATGCGGCAAAAGGTGTTTAAGAGGCGAAAAACGATTGGAAGCTACCAACAAATCAAAGTGCCACATGTTTTAGAATTATGACAAAAATAAAATATTTCAGCGCATCCACCACCATTTAATACGACCACAAAGAGTTAAATTCAATCGGCGGCTTTATATTGAAAAGTATAAAAATTTCTTGTGTGGTACAAATTTGCCTTTAATTAGTTTTATAATATTGTGTGTTCACTTTTTGAATAGACGAAAGTGGGGGTGCTAAAATTATAGAGCAGCGATATTTACAGTATTCGATTTTATTTTTTGACATTATAAATAATAATATAGATTAACTTTTTGTGGTAAAAATTAGCCTTTAATATGCCCTTTATTTTGATGTAATTAAATTGGAATTCGATCAAAGTGGGGGTGCTGCCTTGATCTCAACCTAGCACCCCCCATTTTCAAGGCGATTTTTCTCGATTATCGCGGTGGTACAAATTTTAATTTTTGTGGTACAAATTAGCCTTTAATTAGCTCTTAATTATGGGCTACTTTTTTTTCATTTAGCCAGTGTGGGGGTGCTAGCTTGATTGGCATCATCTGTAGTTATATATGATGGTAAATAAAATTATTGTTTGTGTGCCGAGCGATCGCTTACAGAATAAGTGTTTATTATTCCATTATCCCAGCACAATTAAAAAAACATTACACAGAATAAACATCGTTGTAAATAAATATAAAAATTATAAAATTGTTAATAACAACTGTAAATTCAAAATTCTTGAAAAAAATACCAATTATTGGTGGCCAGATTGGTCAAATTTTGGAAGAAATCTGGTCACAGGTTTCTGAGAGAAAAAAATGCGTAAATTTTGTATACGTGGTATTCTGAATTAAGTAAAAAGAAAAACTGGCATCAAAATATTTTATTTAAAAAATATACTTTTATTATTTTTACATTTAAATATTTTCTGGTGGATCTTTACATTTTAATCTTTTGCCTCTCCTGTTTAAAATAACTTCCGGCCCAACGCAATCCTCATAGAATCGTCTCAACTTTTCTACCATATTATTAAAAAAAGTTGAAATTTATGTTTTCGGTAAAAAGTGGATTATCATCTCCTGTCTAAATAATAAAATGGCATGTTTTTCTTCTTGTGATGCCGAGTTGTCCTTGTATCTAAAAACAATAATTTGTAATATTCTAAAAAAATTAGAAAAATGAAAAGCCAGTAACAAATCTTACCTGATAATAATAATTGTGATTTTCCTTCAAGTGAATTTCACTATTTTCAATTTTTAAGCAAGGAACCATACGCTTTTCTACGGCCTCTCTCAATGACATTTTTGATGTGGCTACTTTTAAAAAACAATTTACTTCAACAAGTTCATCTGAATCAATTAAACCTAAAACATAATAAGTTATTAAACTCTGATATGTATATAATAATTACAATAATTCGTTTACCCTCAGGCGATGCACCTAATAAACCGTATTTCAAGTCAACTAATAATCCTGAAGGGTTAACATTCGGGTAGTAATAGTGGGTAGTTTGCAGCACTTCATCAAATTTTAAAACATTAGTTTAAATCCAGCAACGTTCTAAAAAACATCATTATTCTTCATAAGTATCTAGTCCCCGAATTTTCGACGCAAGTAAATAGGTATTACAAAATTAAAATATGTTGACCACTTAAATGTGTCATTTGTAAATGCATCGCCTCTAAGTTAATAATATTTTAATATTTTTTTGACACTTACCTAGAACTGATCTAAAAAGAATCACACACAACTATAAACTTGTAAAAATAATAAACTTACCCTACCAGTGATTAGGTATATATAGAATTAAAAATACAAATAAAAAATGTTTTTAATAATAACTTAAGATAAAAGTAATAATTACTAGAGCACCTATTGATATTACTAAATGTTGATCTACCCTCGTTCTTTCCCGAAATAAAATACAAAATATATTTTGTTGGCTGGCAAGGTCTAGAAATGAGAATTATATAACTGGTTTTTAGCCCTAAAACAGGTAATATTTTTTCCGATGAATAGAGCTATTATTATCTATTATTATTTCTGTTAGTTTATCCTATTACTAAGAGATGTCTGCACTTCATGGCCAAAAAAATCATTGACACATTTTCGTTTCAGATTGCATGGGATACGGGCTCCTTAATGCTCTGTCGCGAAGACACATCATGTATCTTAAATTATCAGTAAGCCACTCAGCTCGTTTTTTAGTAATTTTAACAGTTTTAATTGGTGCATGAACGTTGAAAACAGCTAAAAGTAATTCATTAAATTGCTTAACTTTTTCATGCAATGTTATTAATGTAGTATATTCTTTCAAAGTCAGTTGTCATAAGATTAATAGAACAAGAAACTAGCTGGTGATCGCTAATCGACGAACATTCTGTATTTTTTACATTGGTAATTTTTAGCGTGTCCGTACAAAAAATGACATCAAGCAATGTTTTAGTGGTAGCCGTTATGCGCGTAGGTTCTGTGATCACCTGTTTCAGTTCGAAACTTGTACCTATGTCCAGCAACCAATCGCCAAATTTAGTTGGTGATAATAAGTCTATGTTAAAATCACCAAGGCACATGACATAATCGAATTTATAATTTAGTTCGGAAAATGAGCCATCAAGTTCCTCCAGAAACTGCTTGTTCGGAAAGTTATCAGGCCGATAAAGAGATCCTACCAGAAATGTTGAATTCTTAATTTTAAAGTGTACCCAGAGTTGCTCAGATTCTTTATTATCAATTTGAATTTTTTTTTGCTGATAAATGTTCTTGTATATAAATTGCCACACCCCCACCTCGGGTAGGACGATCCAATCTAAAAAGTTTATAACCAGGAAGTTTTACAGAATTACTAGTTATATTTGCATTAAACCAAGTCTCCGAAAGTGTTATTATATCAAATTTATTATACACAACATCCCTGAAACTCCCAAACTTAGAACAGACCGATCTAGTATTTAAATGACAAATGTTAAAAACCATCCCGAAAACAAAGGTAAAAGGTTTAATTCACCAATGAAATTAAGTTCTAAACAAACAATTACATTAGTAAATAGCACAACATAAATAGTAATATAATTAGCTTCACTAAGATTTAAAAATTATGGGTTAGTTCGGTTTGCGTCTTAAATTTCTTTGCGCTTTTTCTTTCCCATACTTAATTCTACTACTCTCACCTTTGGGAGTGTTTATCTCAGAATTTGCTAACGATTTTATTTTTTTGCTTGGTTCAGAAGTAATGTTTTTCGTTTTTACCGACGAAGCCGATACAATTCCTTCTCTATCCTGATTTGTAGTTGCCTTTTCAGGTATTTCTGAGGTTATTTCAGTTAATTCTTCCTCTTTGTCTTGATAGATGGTTGGCGTTGGTGGTTCACTGTTTGATCTAGGCGGAATTTCTATATCAAATTCTGAGATCTCTTCCTCTTCACTATTGCCCTGTAAATCTTCAATAGTATATGGTAAGTTATTAATAAAAAGTTTATAATTCTTGATGTAAGCTTTTTGATGGTTTGCTCTGGCTTTTTTTAAGTGATTTAAGTGATCTTATAATGTCGCTGATCTTCCTTACGCAGGTCATTAGAAATTGATATTCCAGTACCTTTCAGTTTCGATATATTATGGGAAATCTTTTGCTTTTGCAAATAAGAAATAAATTCTAACAAAATAATTCCATTTCCTATTTTATTAATATTATTTATATCTTTTTCAGTAAAATTGGTTCCAAAAATAGCATTTAGTTTAGACAAAGTGACATGTAAAAGATCTTCTTGACCAGCACTAAGGCCGAATATTACGATATTATTCTTTCTATTTTGTCTTTCTACATGGGTTAACCGTTTTTCAATATTTACGTAGTTCTCTTCAATTTGGACCAATTTTTTATTAAAACCCTTTGATACTGCCTTAATTTCTTCCTTTATTTCCTGAGTTTTCTTTTCCAAAAGTTTTTCAAACTGCTTTAACAATTCTTCATGTGATAAACTATTCATATTATATCAATAAGCGACCGTACTATTAATATATAAAATTATAATTATCTTGATCTAATAAAAACTGGATTTTGCTGAGTTTTATTTACTTTGTTTAATATTAATAAAATCAAAATCAAATCAATACTTTCTTATTAATCTATATTTCGTAAGTTCTGTTTACTCACTTTCTAGCATATTCTTTGTTCAATTGATTGATGTACTTTTTAATTTTGTTACTGTAATTTTAACCACTTAAATTAACACTATATTGGAGCACAACAACAACATCTTATCTTTATGAAATTATATGCTTTATACATTATATAATCAAAGATAATTGGATCCTTTTTACGAGATATGGACATAACACAACATTTTTTTATGTTGAATTGAAGTTTGTTAGCTTCACACCACAGGTTGATACTATCAATGTTCTGGAGTACTACACAATCTCTCACTGTCTGAACTTTTCTAAACATTTTAAAATCGTCTGCAAAAAATAAGAATTTACTATTTTTAATACTGGCTGGCATATCATTTATAAAAATTAAGAACAGTAGAGGTCCCAAATTAGATCCCTGTGGTACTCCAGAATTCGCATAATATTTTCCTGATGTGTTTCTTCATACTTAACAACAAATTTCCTGTTTTGTAAATAGCTTCTAAATAATTTTAACCAGTTAACATCCACCCCATCAGTATATAACTTCTCAAGCAGGAGATCATGATTAACCCTATCAAACGCTTTTGTTAAATCTGTATAAATAGTGTCTAACTGTACTTTATTGTCTAGCGCTTGAGTAGCATGCTCTGAGAACAGCAACATATTTGTAATAACAGATTTCCCAGAAACAAACCCGTGTTGTTCTTCAATCAGTGAGCCACGTACAAAATTATATAAATTCATATACACAATTTGTTCAAAAAGTTTTGCCGGGGCGCACATAATCGCAACACCCCTGTAATTTTCTATTTTATCCTTTTCACACACTCTAACCAAACCCGTCCCTTCCAGAATGCATCCCTCTAGGAGCGGTGCATTCCGGGAAGAACTTCCTCCACCCCCCCATCACGTCCGATGGGGGCCTCAGTCCTCGGGCTTGTGCTTTCCCTTCCACTATCTTGGTTCGGAGATGGTTTCCAGGTGTCTTCTTTTTGGTCCGGGACGGTGCTAGGCACCTTTATCCTCCTGTCTTCTTTTTTTTGGGTGTTCTCGAGTGTGTGCTTTTCGCTGCCTCTGAAAAGTTAGCCCTTAGTCGACGAACTGCGGCTAAAGGTAACCTTAGAGAGTGGATCCACTTGTTAAAGCTGTCCCTACTCAAGAATCTGCGCATCTCCCTAAGGATGGGCAGAGTCTTTTATAGGTGGTTCCTCTTCTGTCTGCTTCTTGACAGATGTTTCTTCTTAGTTGTCCAGCTGTTTCCTTGGTCTAGAGTGTCTCCTGTGGTCCTGTAAGAGAAATTAACCAATACTTACCTTAGTTGGCGAAGCTCGTGAAGAACTCCCTCATCTGCTCCATTTGGCTGGCGAAGACTTTCATTACTTCGAAGATGTCCGGTTTTTGTTGGGTTGGCTTCGCTGCTGGTGCTTGTTTGGTGGCGTTGGCGTAGCTGACTCCTGGATTGGTCCTCCTTGTTGGTGCTGCCGATGGTGGTGCTGTCGTTGCTGTTGCTTTCGGGGGGGGGGCTGCTGGTCCTGGATTTTTCTTGGGGATTTTTGGACATCCCCTGTAGTTGGCCGGGTGCTCTCCATTGCAGTTGGCGTAGGTGGCTGGTCTTTCTTTTGGCCTCTTGCAGTCCTCCGCATCTGACACATTTTGTCCTCATGTGACAGGTCGACTGGCCGTGGTTGAATCCCTGGCAGTTGTAGCACTGGGTGGGTCCTGTGCTTTTCCTCGCTGGTTCCATCTTGATCCTGGTGTTCAGGATGTATTGGACATCCTGTATCTTCTTGTTGTCCTCTTTGTTGAATTCTATCATATAGATAGGTAGCTTCCTCTTGTTTCCGTATCTGGAAAATAGTTGGGTTATTTTACTTACCCTGATGTCCTGTTGTTGGAGGTCTCTCTTTATTTCTTCTATGTCCTCTTCTGGGGTGAGTCCTTTGATTACCGCCTTTTTATTCTTGTCCTCTGGATCCATGAAGGTATACCAGTCCATACCTTGCCCTTGTAGTTCCTCCAGGTACTTTGTTAGCTTCCTGTAGTCATCGGGGGTTTCTGTGTTGATCTTCACTCCAAGCTTCTCGCTATACTTACCAAAAGAAGCTTGGATTTTTCTTCTCCTGACCTCTCCTCTTAGTCGTGGGATCATCGTCACCGTTTTGACGATGATTGGTGGTGGTCGTCTCGCTCTCCTTGCCTCCGTTGTTGTTTCCTCTTGCGTTTCTCTCGCTTGGGTTTTTTCCTTTCTTTGTTGCCGCTGGATTTCTCGCAACGGCATGGTGTACTCCACTGTCTCCATTTGCTGATCTGGCACTGCGTTTTCTTCGTTGGTTTATCTCCCGTTCTTCGTCGGTTGATTCCGCCGTCGTTTCTGGGTCCTTCCTCCTTGGACTCCTACTTCTGGATCGGATTTCCTCCTCTCTCTTGTCCATCATCTCTTTGACATGTCTTCTAAGGCCCTTGTTTGCCTTTTTGACGGATTTTAGCTCCGCCGTCGTCGATACAAATATTTACTTATTGTAATAATTTACAATAGCAAATATAAGTAATCGTTATTTAATCGTTTGGGATTAAAAAATCCCGTTTAGAAGTCGTTAAGACTTCCTGTCGTTAGTGTAATTGTTCGTAGAACTTGGGTTTGTTGCCTGCGCTCTCAGGCAGTTGACCTTCGCTCGTCGCACAATGGCACAATAGAGATCTAATTGCTTTCTTCGCTTAGGTAGAACCTTTCGCTACGAGAGCTCGTCGATCACTATCCTGAACTATCCTTTTCACCAGATTTATGTATTGGTGTGTAACTTGATAATTTCCATTTTTCTGGAAACGTAGATGTACTAATTATTAAATTAAATATATGAAGTAATGGAACTTCTAGCCATTCTCCACACCCCTTGAGAATGTAAGGTGGAATATTATCCACACCACTCGATTTGGCTTTAAGTTTTTTAATGCTATTTTATAGTCTACCACATTTATTTTAGATATACTAAAGATTTTATGGGTAGTGCTGATACTGTTAAAATTTAAATCATAATTTGATTTTTCCTGACTGTATACCGAAGCATAGAATTTGGCAAATTTTTCGGTTACTTCATCAAGAGGCACTTCGACTCCCTCTAATTTATAATACTCTATTCGATTAGCATTACTTTTATTTTTATTTACAAAATTCCAAAACGTATTGATATCTGATTGTAAGCTTTCTTCAATGTTTTTTAAATACTTTTTATGTTCAATTTTTATTTTGCCTTATTTCCTTAAACTTTGTACTGTGATAATTTGTAATTGTTTTAATTTTTCTTAATGCATTTTTTTCTTTTAAAAGTTTTTTAATTTCAGGAGTGAACCAACTTGGAAATTTAGTGTAGCTTTTATGAACTTTGTATGTTGGAACACACTGATTGAAAATATTATTAATTATACCATAAAAGTTTTCCAATGCCTCATTAACTTCGGTTTTGGTAATTACATTATTCCAAGATGTATCTTTGAACAACTTTGTTAATAAATCAAAATTGGCCTCTTTAAAATTAAAATTATTAGGCAACATTTTGACTTCTGTCTTATAATTGTTTCCTGATTCAAAATTAAGTACAATTTCCAAAGCTGGATGATGATTGTCTTCTGGGACGAAAGGAAATTGATCCCTACAAACAGTTAGTTTACCTAAACAATCTTCCGAAGAAATAACTAAATCTAATGTTTTTCCATACATATTTTTTACATTGTTAAACAAACTAAATGAATTAAAACTTAAAAATTCTGATAAAACTTTTGTTTTATTACATAAAATGTTAAAATTTTTGCCAGATCCCTTGATACTCGATAAGTTAAAATCTCCAGCGATATATGCTGGGTTATTATTTATTAAGTTTTGTAAAGTATCAAAGCACGAAATATAATCATTCAAAGTTCCTTCAGGTGGGATATATAACCCGATAAAATAAGTCTTAATATTGTTTTTTATTTTTATTTCTAAGGCTAAAAATTCAAAAGATGTGCAGTGTTTAATTGACTTCAAAACTCTAAACTGTTTTTTTATAGCTATTAATACTCCTCCTCCTTTTGTTTTACCTGTAATATTTAAATCTCTATCAGCTCTAAATACATTATAGACATTAGTATCAACTAATTCAGCATCAAATACATGGGGCCGTAGCCATACTTCTGTTATAATTATTACATCATAATTACCATCTGAACTATTCCTGTAAAACTCCTCCGTTTTTGTATTTAAACCCCTACAGTTTTGATAGTATATTGATATGTGAGACATCCTATATACCATAAAAAGGGACTGCCTGTTAATATTAACGGAAAATCTAGTATGCATTAAATTGTGTACATTTTACTTAAATGAATCACTAAAATTATTTTAAAATAAAATAACAATTTATATTGACTAAGAGCTAAATAATAAAAAAAAACAAAAAAAGGACTTTTGTACCCAATAGTACAATACCTAATAATACATTCATTACCTCCGTATTCAATATATTCATTACAAATTAGAAGAAATTCATTAAACATTTATATAGTAAATTAATTTTTATCTGATTGAAATATCTCTAAACAAAAATTTATAAGGCAATCAAATAATATTAGTCAAAACAATAATCCATATTCTATTTTATCATAAAATAAAATGAAAAAGTTGAACCTAAATAATAAACATCAAAACAAACTTTTTGTATAATTACAGTTAAACAAAAAAGTCATTATTACCAGTTTTATTTACTATAGCAGTTCACCGAATTCATATACTAATGATGTTAGTTAAGGCAGCTACACACTTTTAAAGATCTACTAAGGATTTAATGATTTTTGTTTTACCGTTTTCCTTGACGAATATATTACCGTCTCTGCTCCATGCTCCCTTGATTCCATACTTGCTCTTAGCCATTTTTAATAGTTTATATTTGTTCCTGGTCAAATTTTCATTAATGAATATTCCAGTTGATTTTAAATTGCTTTTTTGTTTAAGAATTTCATTTTTCTTTAGGTGTGTGATGATTTCAAGTATAACAGTTCTGTGTTTTCCTGAATTTGTCGGTTTTCCAACACGGTAAATATTGTTTATATCATTAATATTACATTTTACCTTCATAGTATTATTTAAGATGTTATTCATAATACTCAATAAATTTTCACCGGTTTCCTCTTTTAAACCATCGAATCTTAATGTGTTTTTCTTAAGAAATATTTGCATTTCCTCTAATGTATCATCGATTACCTGTATTTTTTCCTTGTTCTTTTCCAAGTTTTTATTTATATGTTCAATTTTGTCAAATAATTCACTTATTCTGCTTTCTAAGGTATTAAACTTTCTATCTAATTTTTCATCTAGATTTGAAATACATTTTTGGCATACCTTAGAAATTAACTGTTCCACTGCTGTATCATCCATTTGGCTATTTTGGCTTTGGCTGCCAACCTTACTTCTTGTTGTCATTTTAGTGTGTGAATACCTTTATAACTTTAATGGTTAAGAAAAACCGATTTTACTGTGTATTACAATATGCTGTATTAATTATTAAGTCAAGTTATTTATCCGCACTTACTAATTGTTTGTTAAATTTTTAGCAACAACAAAACCGTATTTAACACCAAATAATCACTGTTATAACAGGAGCTGTCTAGTATACGTCTACTCACGTCGACAGACCATTAATATTAATAATTAATATTATAATATTAATATTATAATCTCGTCGACCAATCAAAAATGTCCTTCTTCACCATTACTGAATGTTACGGTAATGTAATTTATTATTCTCTACATATTTTTTTATTTTTTACATTATAGAAAAGCTAACAAAAATTTTCTAAAATTGAGTATTCACATTGCACCTAATATCCTTTACCTATTATTTTGTACATTACCATATTTAACAATTGATAGAAGTTCATCAGAATAATCAAAATAATTTCTTAATATTTTGCACTTATAAAAATCTTTACTATAAAACGTATTTGCGTATCGTAATGTAACTTATACGCACGCAAATTTTTGTTTTAAACGGTGGGCCACATTAGTTAAGTATCTAATGGCAAGACTATTGATAATGACATTATTGGCTAATAGCAATTTATCAATTTTATAATTTTCCTTAAGAAAGTATTTGTGAATATGAATATCATCTTTTACTTATATAATATATTAATATTGGTGTATTATTCATTTTAAAATATATCAAAACATTAACATTTCATAATTTAAGTTTCAATACTGTCAAATGTTATAAATTACACAGTGCTACCAACATACATTTTAAAATCAAAATTTTCGTAATATACATACAAATAATAAACATACAAATAAACTTGAAAAATAATAAAATGGCAAAATATAAAAAATATTATAAATACTTATTTCATATGGCTGTTGTGGCACTCGTCCTTTAAAAAACTCATCGCCTCGCTATTCGTTTTGTAAACTTGAACTCGTGTCATAACAGAAAGCCATATGAAATGCGTTGTTTAATATACTATTAAAAGACTGTGGCTTTTAAATTGCAGGTAATTTGACCAGAAGGAACTCTAAAAAGAATTGGATTTTACAGAGAGGTATCTTAATATGTGGGATATGTGGAAATATGTACACCAGAAGATGTGAAATTGTATTGCATTTTGCGCAGCACCTTGTAAAAAAAAATAGATATAGATCTCAATTGAGCAACCTGGAGGCAATGAAACAAAAAAACAATTATGGACTAGAAAGTGATTTTGGCCAAGAAGTAAAAAATATGTTTTCTGCAAAAACTCAAATTCATACAACATGCCATATGGGAAAACTAGTAAAATGTAACATTTGTTTAAAATCTTTTAACAAACCGAGCCGTTTGTATATTCACATGCGCGCACACACGAATAAAAAACCATTAAAGTGTGAAATTTGTATAAAATATTTTAGCCGACAAGGCGATTTGAAACGACATATGCTTAATCACACAGGCGATAAACCATTCAGCCAGCGAAGCTACTTAAAAACACATATTATGCTTGTCCACACAGGCGATAAACCATTTAAATGCGAAGTGTGTTTAAAATCTTTTAATCTGAGCAATACTTTGAAAAGACATATGCTAATTCACACAGGCGATAAACCATTCAAATGCGAAGTGTGTTTAAAATCTTTTAGCCAGTGCAGTACTTTGAAAACACATATGCTAATTCACACAGGCGATAAACCATTTAAATGCGAAGTTTGTTTAAAATCTTATTGCCAGCGAGGCGTTTTGGTAAAACATATGCTAATTCACACTGGCGATAAACCATTCAAATGCGAAGTGTGTTTAAAATCTTTTAGCCAGTGCAGTACTTTGAAAACACATATGCTATTTCACACAGGCGATAAACCATTTAAATGCGAAGTGTGTTTAAAATCTTTTAGACTATGCAATCATTTGAAAAGACATATGCTAATTCACACAGGCGATAAACCATTCAAATGCGAAGTGTGTTTAAAATCTTTTAGCCAGTGCAGTACTTTGAAAACACATATGCTAATTCACACAGGCGATAAACCATTTAAATGCGAAGTTTGTTTAAAATCTTATTGCCAGCGAGGCGATTTGAAAAAACATGTGCTAATTCACACAGGCGATAAACCATTCAAATGCGAAGTGTGTTTAAAATCTTTTAATCTGAGCAATACTTTGAAAAGACATATGCTAATTCACACTGGCGATAAACCATTCAAATGCGAAGTGTGTTTAAAATCTTTTAGCCAGTGCAGTACTTTGAAAACACATATGCTAATTCATACAGGCGATAAACCATTTAAATGCGAAGTGTGTTTAAAATCTTTTAACCAGAGCAGTAATTTGAAAAAACATATGCTAGGTCACACAGGCGATAAACCATTTAAATGCGAAGTGTGTTTAAAATCTTTTAGACTATGCAATCATTTGAAAAGACATATGCTAATTCACACAGGCGATAAACCATTCAAATGCGAAGTGTGTTTAAAATCTTTTTGCCAGCGAGACGAGTTGAAAAGACATATGCTAGGTCACAAAGGCGATAAACCATTCAAATGCGAAGTGTGTTTAAAACCTTTTTGCCGGCGAGGCGATTTGAAAAAACATATGCTAATTCACACTGGCGATAAACCATTCAAATGCGAAGTGTGTTTAAAATCTTTTAACCAGAGCAGTAATTTGAAAAAACATATGCTAGGTCACACAGGCGATAAACCATTCAAATGCGAAGTGTGTTTAAAATCTTTTTGCCAGCGAGGTGATTTGAAAAGACATATGCTAATTCACACAGGCGATAAACCATTCAAATGCGAAGTGTGTTTAAAATCTTTTTGCCAGCGAGGTGATTTGAAAAGACATATGCTAATTCACACAGGCGATAAACCATTCAAATGCGAATTGTGTTTAAAATCTTTTAGCCAGTGCAGTACTTTGAAAACACATATGCTATTTCACACAGGCGATAAACCATTTAAATGCGAAGTGTGTTTAAAATCTTTTAATCTGAGCAATACTTTGAAAACACATATGCTAATTCACACAGGCGATAAACCATTCAAATGCGAAGTGTGTTTAAAATCTTTTAGCCAGTGCAGTACTTTGAAAACACATATGCTAATTCACACAGGCGATAAACCATTCAAATGCGAAGTGTGTTTAAAATCTTTTAGCCAGTGCAGTACTTTGAAAACACATGCTAATTCATACAGTCGATAAACGATTCAAATGCGAAGTGTGTTTAAAATCTTTTTGCCAGCGAGGCGATTTGAATAGACATATGCTAGGTCACACAGGCGATAAACCATTCAAATGCGAAGTGTGTTTAAAATCTTTTTGCCAGCGAGGCGATTTGAATAGACATATGCTAATTCACACAGGCGATAAACGATTCAAATGCGAAGTGTGTTTAAAATCTTTTTGCCTGTGCAGTACTTTGAAAGCACATATGCTAATTCACACAGGCGATAAACCATTCAAATGCGAAGTGTGTTTAAAATCTTTTAACCACAGCAGTAATTTGAAAAAACATATGCTATTTCACACAGGCGATAAACCATTCAAATGCGAAGTGTGTTTAAAATCTTTTAATCTGAGCAATACTTTGAAAACACATATGCTAATTCACACAGGCGATAAACCATTCAAATGCGAAGTGTGTTTAAAATCTTTTAACCAGAGCAGTCATTTGAAAAAACATATGCTAATTCACACAGGTGATAAACCATTCAAATGCGAAGTGTGTTTAAAATCTTTTAATCTGAGCAATACTTTGAAAACACATATGCTAATTCACACAGGCGATAAACCATTCAAATGCGAAGTGTGTTTAAAATCTTTTAACCAGAGCAGTCATTTGAAAAAACATATGCTAATTCACACAGGTGATAAACCATTCAAATGCGAAGTGTGTTTAAAAGCTTTTAGCCAGTGCAGTTATGCTAATTCACACAGGCGATAAACCATTCAAATGCGAAGTGTGTTTGAAATCTTTTAGACTATGCAATCATTTGAAAAGACATATGCTAATTCACACAGGCGATAAACCATTCAAATGCGAAGTGTGTTTAAAATCTTTTAACCAGAGCAGTAATTTGAAAAAACATATGCTAGGTCACACAGGCGATACGCATATGCTTGTTTAAAATGTTTTTACAATTCAGGCAGTTTGAAATAACATGTAGTGGTTCAGAAATTTGATAAACCATTTAAATGTGAAACTTTTTCAGAATAATTTAGGCATTACAATAGTTTTTTTATACATATGCGCGTTGATGTAACCGACAATCTCTTCAAATGCGATATTTGTTCAACATTGTTGTGTACTTGATACCCCTAGCAATCGTTATTATTTAGTTTAAGTAGTGTAATGTAGATAGTTTTATGATTGTCCATAAAATCTGTGGTTTCAGAGTAAAAGTGCCTAAGTCAAAAATCATAGTTTTAAGATATTTTAATATTTTAAGCAAACGTAAAAGTTACTGAGAGGAGTTACTGAGATTTTTAGTTTTTCGTCAGTTTTACGACTAGTACTATATATTTTTTATTATCATGTTAATATAGGACTATAATTCACTAGAAAGTATATTTACATTGACTTAAGCAAAATGACTCAACATCAAAGTGAAGACTTAGGCAGTTTTTGTCAAGAAATCAAACAATAAAACTATTATATTTTTTGTATGATAAGTTATATTTTATAGAATAATATCTTAAAGTTTACAAACAAATTCAAAATAAAATCAAAATAAACACATATTCGAGAAGTTTTAATTTTCATCTTCAAAACTATTTTATTCGCTTTCACAACTACTTGATGAAACTGGCAGATTCTTATAGTAATGATGAAATACAGGGTCTATCAGGTGTAGAATACTTAACAGATCTTTCTTTTTTTCCTCGGAAATTGGAAGTAATTTCGAGTACTGACGCGGAGCATCCAAAATTGGATTTTCTTGTCGTCTTCGTAAAAAAGAGATATTTTTAAAAGGCTCCAAAGCATCTACAGATGTTTTGTATTGAATTATACCGATCTGATTACTTGCGAATCTCATCCACTGTACATCATGCCACACAAATTTTTCATTTTCGCAGTTGTTATTTTTGATTTGCAGTTTTTTTGTATACAATGACTTGAAGTCAAAAAAATTTTCTTGTTGCATTTCTGTAACAAGGAATTTATTTTTTGTTCCAACAGTCCGAATAAGTTGAGCCCAGTCCCAAGGATGATGGATCCTCATATCAGTTCGTTTTTTCTTCTTCTCGATCATAGCATGAGCTGTGTTGCATTCCATATGAGAATGACCACTTACCATAAATTTGTGATCAATTGATTTTAAATTTGAGTTTTTTTGTAAAACTGAAAAACATATAGCGGCTATATGAGAATTTCGATTTTGTCCCGTGCAGGTATCTGAGTACATAACCACTCGAGTTACTTCTGCAGGTAATTCTGTAAGATATTTAAACAAACAAGACCCAATTTGATTTGCACCTCGCCCAGCTTTTGTTTCATCCCAAAGGAAGTTGTTGGCAATCCCAATCCCTGCCCCATCATAAATCGTCAAATTATAAACAGAAAGCTGACGTTTATAAAATATAACATTAGTTTGAATATGTGGTGTTGCTAATACTTGCTGAAGATCGAACGAAATCATTTTAGTTGATTTATCGATTTTGGCGTTTTCCTTATCATCGGACTTAGCCCGAAAATGTTTGTCAGCCATGTCTTTGTGTTTATTCCATTCAGCTTGTATTGCATCTTGTTCCTGCATGTCGCATGTATTGCATGTGTCATTGTGTGGCAGTTTAAATGACAAATTCATTTCATTAAACAGTTGCCTGTAGATGCCATATGAAACTGGATTGGAGTGACTTTCTTTGTACAAAGAATACATTAACCGTATGTTTAAGTTAGCTGCAAGGTATTCTTTATCTGTATGTCTTCGACTATAATGACTTTTATACCGAGGAAATGAGTTGATATGTGCAAACACTTCATTTCTTCTCTCTTCTGATGTTTTTGAAGAAGGAGGATGGGCTCCTCTTTGATCTGTTTCAGATATACCGGCTGTATTAATGGTTCTTGACGCTAGCATATATTTTATGAATCCGTCAGTAACGTCGAACGTTTTTTGAAAACAATTTTTGCGTATAATCTGCATCTGACCATTGATTTTAAGGTGATATACATTAGTGAGTGTTCGATTTCTAATTGATTGACCTTCATGTCGCAATCTTTGAGTGGCTTTGGATTGTGACGTGACAAGTCCACTAAGATAGTCTGCTCGTCTATCTCTACTGCTCATCGCCCAAAATGAATCAAATAGCTCCTTACGCACAGTATAGTCGAATTTACTTTTGCATTTCATTCTGCATTGTGGTAACTCTTCAGAACACCTCTTTTTCGGTATCATTTTCCCATTTTCAGTTACATAGGCTTCTCCCAAGTTCCTTTTTTCTTTTCTTTCTGTTCGTATTTTTCTTGATCGCCTACATGGCACGCTGTACTGCAGCGTTTTATTAATGTTATTTCCGGAGTCTTGCTTTAAAAGTTTAATCTTTTTTCTTGGAATAAAAAACTCCCTTTCTTGATCGGGCTCAGTGTCAGACTCCGAAGACGGTAAAAAGTCTGGATCTTTGAAATTATCATCGCCAGCTAAGGGATCCTCTTTTTCTTCTTCATCTAGAGAAAGTGCATATTCGTTTTCATCCCCTATAATATGAACGTTACAATCTAGAAAATAAACGTGTAAGTCTCAAATTGCCAATGCTAAACTAAAAACTTACTAGACATACAAGACGATTCAATGCTGGGGACATTTGCTTTGTATGGCTGTGTAGTGAGTTCTGCAAGTAATCATAAAAAAATATTTTACGATATGGAGATAATTTAAAAAAATTGCTTTACTTTTTTTCAACACTTACCATTATCAGTAGGAATGTCCATTTGAAATTCGTTACTCCTCAGTATTTCTCCAGATTCGAAATCTGACACTTCTGAAAGAGTAACCGGTATATGGTTTAAATTTTTATTAATAAAATTAGAACAGTAATAATAATTATTATATAAATAAAACTAACCATAATAATTAAGGACTGAAATAAGATCTTCAACGGGACGAATTGGCAACGACACAAGTGATAGATCAGTACTTGGTTCTTCAGTTATAATACTTTCAATTAATCCCGAATCATCTGTAAAGTTTTAAGCATATCAGGTATTTTAATAGCACATTTAAAATGATCAGAATGGTTTCTACAAAAGCAAAGTGAGCAATACACCTATATTTCATTCCTACTTTCAGGAAAACTGGAAACGGGAAACAGTGGCTCATAGTGTAGATAACAAACTTGGTTTATTTTGTTTGTTAATATTATTATTGTTGTTAATTATTATTATCATTGTTTTTTATTTCTGTTTACATTCTTAAAATAGAAATATAAACATAACCTCGAATTGGGCATTTTAATGTTTAAAGCCCATTACTTACCTTCTTTTGGTTCAAAACTTGCCAGGGCAAGTATCTTTGGTTCTTGAAGACATTATTAGCACCTTAGTCAATAATAACACTACGTAGCACTTTAAAATCAGTCAACAAACAAGATCGGCTCGCAATATTGCGCCACCGGAATAATTTACACATTTCGTTTTGAACGCAAGTGACTAACTCGACTTAGGTTGTTATGATGAAATATGTTTCCAGCACTGCGAATAACTACTTATGTCGACTTATGTAGTTGGCATTTTGCTTTAAATACGAAATAAACTGCATAAATTGACATAGGTTTATTTACCCTGACTGTTTTTGATTAGTAAAAATGTTAAATATATCTTAAGTACAATTAAGGATATTCACTATACTACAAATTACATGTCAATTATCCAAAGTGTTGTTATGAATTTTAACTCCAACTGAATTTAACTTAGTCAGTTTTTTTCAAACTAGATTATAATAAAATGCCGTTAGCAAACGACTTAGGTGATTTTACGCATCAAGAAAGGAAATAGTCTAGAGAACAGTACAGTCAAAAGCTCATATCACCAAAAATATGACTTAAGCACTTTTACCCTAAAACCACAGAAATGTTACCGAAAACCGTTTACACTACCACTACACCAACACACACTTTTATATGTTTACCTTCGGTCTCTGAAGAAGATAACTTGGTTATCGAAACGCGCGTAAGACATATAAAAGTGTGTGTTGGTGTAATGGTAGTGTAAACGGTTTTCGGTATCAGTTTCGCCAACGGTTCCAGATTCAACATTTTACACGGAAATGTTGTTATACTCTTGTTAACCCTGAATTTAATATCCAAGTTTACAGTGCTGGGGAAATGTGTGGAACCAAGTAAATAACTCTGGAAAGGTTAAAAATATCAGATTGAAATTTGGAAGGTAAGTATTACAGTAAATTGCCTATTCGTTTTTAATTTTCTCAACAATTTTGAATTTCCGGTTTAACCGGAAATGATGTCGATTTTAAATTTCTGGTATATTATTTTGGTTTCGAATGAAGCATTTTATTACGATTCCAAAAATATAGGGTTCGATATTTTTTTATTTCAATACCTCCCGAGATATTAACACAAAAGTATCTAAAGAAAGGAAAAAGCTAATATCTAGTAGTCCATAAAAATCTTTGTAGCATTGACATGGCCGAACTAAATGAAAGAAAAAGAATAGGAATATTATGATCACGTTCGGTAGTGACAAAAACTGTGCAAAGGTATAACGCAAATGGAACAGTAAGTAATTTATCAAAAAGTGGCCGGTTAAAAACAGCAGCAAATGAAAATGTAGCTCAAAATATTGCTATATCTTTAGAAGAGAATCCTCATTTATCCACTACTGAACTTCGTACATATTGGTACGAAATTAGCCGTCGTTCAGTAGGAAGGATACTAAGGCGAGAAAAATATCATCCATACAAAATTCGCCTTGTTCAAGAACTCAATGAAGATGATTTCGACAGACGTCTAGAATTTTGTGAGACGATTATGGATATTTTCAACCGTGATAATAATTTTGCCAGGGATGTGATGTTTTCAGACAAGGCTACATTTTGTTTAAATGGTACGGTGAATCGACACAACTGCCGCTACTGGTCGCAAACTAATCCGCAAGTTAATAATATGATTATTTAGAAGACTACTAAATATCATTAGATATCATTAGCGTTTTCCTTTTAGATACTTTTCTGATATTATATCGGTTGTCATTGAAATAAAAAATTTCAAACCCTATATTTTTGTCATCGTAAAAAAATGTTTTATTCGATAAACAAATAATATCTATACAGGGTGTTTCATTAAAAAATTTAAAATCGAAATAACTTCCAGTTAAACCGGAAGTGGAAAATCGTTTCATTTCGATATCTTTAACAGTTCCAGAGATATTCACTTGGTTACACACATTTGTCCATCACTGTATAATCGTCTTCCAGTGAAAGTACTTCGTAAGTGTTTAAAGAGTTCGGTAGTAATATACCAAGGACAGTGATAATCACGAAATAATTTTATTAGTTTCTGAAAGCACGTTGCTTTAAAAAACGTGCTTGAGGAAACTAATAAAATTATGAGTATTTATCGCTGTCGTTGGGATATTACTTCTGAAAATTTTTGGCATTTTTTGGCGACATGTTTCGGTCACAAGACCATCTTCAGGCTCTAAGAGAAGAACACAATATGTCAGAATAAAGAATTACAAAAGTCAAAATATATGAGACAAAATATAACATGTACAAAAGTTATATCATATAAGATAAAATATAACATGTTATAGAATATGATAGTTAATCTAACAGTAAATAATTTATTTTAACATTTACAGAACAAACAGAATCAATGTTAAAACATATACCAATTATTATATATATTGTACAGACTCACCTTCATGTGCAGACTGCAGCGTTTAACAGTTTGCGCATGAAGGTGAGTTTTTTTATTGGTTTTATTCCGATGCCACAAATTTTCTTCCGATTATCACTTCTGAATACTCATAATTTTATTAGTTTCCTCAAGCACGTTTATTTACGTAACATCAACATCCCTTCGCCTACGGCGTCGGGATGTTACCGAGCAACGTGCTTTCGGAAACTAATAAAATTATTTCGTGATAATTATCACTGTTTTTAGGATATTACTACTGAATATTTTACTGAACTTTACGTGTGGGTAAAATCAACTGAGAAGAAGCACTGGGAAATGTTAAGACGTTAGCTGTTACTAAAGGCTCTGGAGTATTGTCTGGCATCCATGAACACTGAGGTAAAATGTATGCTGGTTCATTAGTTGGTAAAAACGTTTTAGAAATTGTTTCAATGGATCCCGCGGTTTTATCGTCATTTTGACTAGTTTGCTCCTGATTATTTGTAGCTACTTACTGTGTCGTTGACAGTGTGTTAAAATTATTGGAATTTGAACTCTGAGCTAGTTGAATGTCTGTTGGTGCAGATGGCAGGAGATCGTCATCAGTAAAAACACTAATATCTGCAGGCCAAACCCTCGATTTTATGAATCCATTTACGGCTGTTGTGATAAATGTAACTCCAAATAGCGTTGAAATTTGAAATAATGTTACTACTTTTCCGGGGTTACATTTTCGGACTTCTCCTTCGTAATAAACACTAATTGGTTTCATCAGCGAAACATCTAAGGCTGAAGACGGGGAGGGAAGCAAAGTAGTATCACACCGTAAGCTCGGGCAAGATCAAGTAGCTTAATATTTTTAGTATGAGTAGAATGTCCCTCGAACAAGAGCAAAACAGGGTCTTTGTTTGTGGCTTTAGAAAAGGATATACACTTTTGAAACCAAGTAAGGAAAATTTCGGATGTAACCCACCCTAAATCAGACACTTCTGCCAATCCTTCAGGTGGCAAACCCAACTCAAATACCTTTTGTTTCCTTTTTCTAGGAAATATCAACATGGGGGGCACATATGCTCCACTGGCAGAAAAACATAACTCTACAGTCACAGTCTGACCTCACTCACATGATGTTAGTGTCCCAACTTGCCGTTTTCCTTTCGTCGCAATTATTTTAGAATATTCTTTAGGATTTACGGTCTCATCACAGTTGTGAATTCTCTCAGGGGATAATTTATATTTGTCAATACACTCTTTTAATAATGTCTGAAATTGTGTTACGGCTATCAGGTTAAACCCCATGGCACGAGCTTCTGAGGTTGCCTCTGGTTTCCTAACACTTAAGTCAGGATGCCTTTTTAAAAAGCCATTTATCCAATTGTAATATAGCGCTTTATTTGTAATGGTATTTATATCTATATTTGTATTTGTATGTGCATGTTTTATACTTATACTTGTATTTATAGGTTTATGTATTTATATATTATTAATTAGGAAACACTCGGTAGATTTGTTACGTTTATTAATAAGTTATTTAAGTTTAGTTAAGCATATTATTATTTAGAAATAATGTTAATTATGTCGTCACCAATTCCGGCGACTCAGCAAGAGTTATGAACTCGTCGGAGTGAGTGACCGAAGATCGGGACTTTTTGAATAAAACTTTTAAACTAATAAGATGTGTTTGATATAATTAAGAAGTTAAACTTATCTACTCTGTTATTTTTAATAAATAAAATGGGACAACAAGAATACAAAGAGGAAGTTATAATTGCACAAGCTGGTAACAGTGGAGGCCAAACAAGTAATACTCAATCCAATGGAGTAAAGGAGGCACTAGAAATTATATTTATTACATTGGCTTTTCTTATGGTATTAGCATATTTATACCGTAAATGTAAAAATATGGTAGAAAGAAAAATCGACAGACATATACTTAAGGGCGAGCCAAGAGTTAGTTTAAGAAGATAGAGAAGATTTTATTTTTAGGTTTTGCAATGAATGGAACTAGAAAGGCGATTCCAAAATTTTGCTGAAGAACTAAAAGTGTTTCATAAGAATTTAATAAAAGACAATACTGAAAGAAGGACAGATGAAAGTGTTACAAATCGTAAGTTAGAAACTTTAGCTAAGTGTAAAAATAGTTATAAGAATTTAAAAGATTTGTTTAATAAATCAGACATAGATTTTCTTATTAAAACTAATATTAAATAACTTGCTATTACAATAGAAAAATTAATTAATGCAATAGAAAATAATTTAACAGAAAAAAGATTACAGTTTTTGCAGCATACTGAGCAAACTGTACATGGTAATAGTATATCAAATTTAGATTGTTCAATTAATAAAATGACTCAAAAATTCGATTCAAGAACAGCGGCAAGTCTGCTACCGGTTATGGACGGTTCTGAAACTGTAACTAAACAACTTATTGATGCAATTGAATTGTATGATTCTATGCTTGATGCAAATGGTAAAATATTATTAACTACTTATATTTTAAAGAAAAGTTTAAGTAAAAATGCAAAAATTATATTATGATAATGGGGCTCTAGTAAATGATTTAAAGAAATATTTTATAACCAAAAAATCTGAAACATCCTTAGCTAGTCAATTACACAATGCTAAACAAGGGTCAAAGACTATTGATCAGTTTGGAAAAACGTTAGAAAAGTTATTAGCAGAGCTAACACTTTCTCAAGCTGGCGATAATTTAAGTCATAGTAATATTTTAAATCAAGTTAACGAAAAGATTGCAATCAATACTTTTGCAAATGGGCTTAGAAATAATAATTTACAAATAATTGTTAAAGCACGAAATTATACAAATTTAAGTCAAGCAATTCAAGGTGCAAAAGAAGAAGAACTTAATAACTGTTGCAAAAGTAATGACCAAATCTACCAGATAAGAGAACATAAGAATTTTAGAGGTAATAGTTTTAGGGGTAATAATAGTAGAGGAAATAATTTTAAACCAAATAATGTTAGAGAAAATAACTTTAGAGGAAACAATAGTAACAGAAATTCTTATAGGGGTACCAATTATAGATCAAATAATTTTAGAGGTAGGCATAATAATAATACGTTCAATAGCAGAGATAATAATAGAAGGGTATTTCACATAAATAATTCAAATGCTAATATAAGTGGTGAATATTCAGAAAATCCTCAAATATTTCAACCATTTTTTTGTGACCAACACTAATTCAGAAACATTTTATAATATTTTTGCTTTAAATGGATTGAATTTTATTAATTTATT
This sequence comes from Ophraella communa, assembly GCA_035357415.1. Lineage (NCBI taxonomy): Eukaryota > Metazoa > Arthropoda > Insecta > Coleoptera > Chrysomelidae > Ophraella > Ophraella communa. Next base: position 21,128,853 of record CM068991.1, on the reverse strand, counting down.
TTATAATGGTAATAAACTTATATTTTTACTTGATACAGGCGCTAGTGTAAGTGTAATTTTTAAAAATAAAGTAGTTATTAGCGAAAGAATTAATTCATCAAAGAAAATGCATATTAATGGATTATGTGGGTCAGTAGTATCAGTTGGCACAGTACATCTTTCATTACAAATAAATAAAATAAAACTTTGTCAGGAATTTCAACTCCTAGACGGCCTTGCAAATGACATTGAAATGCACGGTATTTTGGGATCAGATTTCTTTTATGACTACGGAGCTACGATAGACTATGAAAAGTGTTTATTCTCATTTAATTTATATAAGGCCAGACAAGTAATTCCGCTTGTGTCGGAACAACAATTGTATATATCAATTCCTAGTAGATGCGAAATACTTAAATATTTTAAAGTTCAAACCAACGGAGATTATGCCGGGTGAACGAGTGAAGGAGTCTTTGTAGCGGGAGCTTTAGTTCGTTCTAACCAAAATATAATCCCTATTAAAATTTTAAATGTTAGAGATGAAGAAGTTATCTTAAAACATTTTAATCCAAAATTAGAAACAATAGATTGCTATAATTTATGCGAATTTAAAGCAAAGCCAACAAATTCCGTCAGTAGAGCAAATAAACTATTAAATTCAATAAATTTCCAGCATTTGAATTCGGACGAAAGAGATTCATTACAAAAATTTTAGTAAAATATTCAGACGTATTTCAGCTTGAAAATGATCCGCTCACGGTGTGCAATATTTATAAAGAAAAAATTATACTTAAAGAATCAACAAAACCACATTTTATTAAACCTTACAGACTGCCACATGCACAAAAAACACAAATTCATAATGAAATAGATAAAATGCTTCGCGACGGGATTATAGAGGAATGTAGGTCAGAGTTTGAATCACCTTTGTTAATTGTTCCTAAAAAGGGTTTTGATGAAAATGGTGTTAGAAAGGCTAGAATTGTGATAGATTATAGACAATTAAACCAGCAAATAGAGGATGATAAATTTCCATTGCTTTGTATATCTGAAATTTTGGACTCATTATCAGGAGCAATGTATGTTTCTCATCTTGACTTATCTCAGGGTTATTATCAGATCGAACTAGACAAAAATAGCAGGAAATATACAGCTTTTGCAACCGATAGAGGTCAATATCAAAGGACTCGACTCCCCATGGGATTAAAAACAAGTCCCAGTTCATTTTCACGGGCAATGACAATTGCAATGTCGGGACTAAACTACGAATGTTGTTTCGTTTATCTTGATGATTTAGTAGTTTTTGCAAATAATTTAATTGATCATAATAAAAATTTGGTAAAAGTTTTTCAAAGATTAAGACAGGTTAATTTAAAAATAAATCCGAATAAATGTGAATTTTTGAAAAGAGAAATTCTTTACTTAGATCAACAAATATCTTCAGAAGTTGTCTCTCCTGATTCTTCTAATATAGAAGCTATTCAAAAATTTCCACTGCCTAAAGATTCTCAAGAGGTTAAAAGATTCGTTGCTTTTACTAACTACTATAGAAAATATGTAAAAAATTTTGCAAAAATTGCTTAACCTTTAAATTATCTCACGAGAAAAAATGTCCCTTTCATTTGGACTAACGATTGTCAAAATTCTTTCGAAAATCTAAAAAAGGCTCTAAGTAATCCACCGGTTCTACAATATCCAAACTTTGCACCAGAAAATGAATTTATACTTAAAACCGATGCATCAAATTATGCATTAGGTGCTGTACTATCTAATTCAAATGATAGACCTGTTGCATTTATAAGTCGATCTCTTAATAAAGCCGAGAAAAACTATAGCGTTATCGAGAAGGAGCTTTTAGCAATCGTTTTCGCAGTAAAACACTTTAGACCTTACCTATTTGGTAGAAAATTTTTGATCTTGAGCGACCATAGACCGTTAGTTTATTTACTTGGAATGACAAATCCCAGCAGTAGATTAATTAAATTTAGACTCATTCTCGAAGAATACGATTTTACAGTAAAATAGGTATATTAAGGGTAAAGATAATGTTGTAGCGGACGCGCTATCACGTATCGATATATCTTCAGAAGAACTAAAAAAATTAAATAAAGAAGTGTGCGATTCAATTTTTGTTACCACAAGAGCACAATCAAAAAACATCGAAAAAGAATTTTTAAGTAGTTTTAAAGATGATTCTGACGAAAGGATTGATCGCACCCTGGAGTTTTAGAATTATTGAAACCGCCTAAAGATTCGTTTAGTTTAAATATAATTTCATAAAAGGAATTCGACAATTTAGTACGTAAAAATAAAAAAGATAATTATATAGTTGGAAACTTAATATGTGATAAAGATTCGCGAATCATATATTTTTATCAGGATCCTCGATCATCATCAGACTTAGGTACGATGTTGAGAGACCTGAAATATATTTATAATAAAAATAAAATTCCGGAATTAATTATTTTAAAAAATCAAAAAATGCACAAATAATTAAATTGTTAATAAAATTCCGTAACGAGATTAAAAATATAGGTATCAAAATCTCTATTATAAAAGATGTAGAAAATATCTTAGATAATGAGACTTTAGACAAATTATTTTAAATGATTTTCATATTCTCCCTACTGGAGGACATGTAAGTATAAACAGGATGTACAATAATATTAAAAAGAGGTATTTTTGGCAAAATTTAAATAAGGATGTAGAAAGTTTTGTAAAAAGATGCGACCATTGTCGAAGGTGTAAACATTTCAATCCAAACAAAGAACCTTTATCTATAACCACAACTGCTTCATCAGGATTTCAAAAAATTTTTATAGATTTAGTTGGTCCACTCCAAGAAGATGTAGAAAATAATAAATATATTTTAACGATACATGTGAGTTAACTAAATTTGTAGAGGCATATCCATTAAAAAACAAGGAAGCTAATACAGTGGCAACTACACTAACTAATAATTTCATATTACGTTACGGCATTCCAGATGAAATTGTCTCAGATCAAGGTACTGAATTTATGGCGTGTATTTTTAAAGAAGTCTGTCAAATTTTACAAATTAAGAAACTTAATTCGACCGCGTATCATCACGAGACTCTAGGCGCTCTTGAGAACTCTCTAGTGATGAGCGAGACTGGTCTTGGTCTTGCGGTCTTGGTCTTGCAGAAAATGCCAAGACCAAGACCAACTTCAGGCTGCAAGAACAAGACCAAGACCGAGCAGTGCAAGACTTATGCAAGACCAATACTTAGTAAGTAAGAGTTTATCGTTATTGACCGCCTAAATCCATTTTTATATTTGCTTTCGTTTTGTGTGCTTATAGTTTGTTTTATATCTCGTGTTTAGTTTCATTATTTGACAATAATTAGAGTGTTTCTGTGTTAAAAGCAAAAAATGGATGATTTGGACTTGGCAATGATACTATTTTTGGAAGACAAGCCTTCATCGGAAGAAGAAACGAAAAGGTCAGAAAAAAGTAAGATTTTTAAGAAACTGAAAACTGAAGGCGTCTACGAAATCTTAATATGTCGTATGTCGTCACCTTCAAACAAATGATGAAAAATTTATCTTGGCAAAAATGGCACGTGATTTTTTGTCTGGTTACTGTGTAACAATTGTTGGGCAACGAAACTAAAATAGTTTTTACCTATATCTATTCGAAGCATTTGTCCTATTTTTGATTTTCATTATTTGAATCAAAACAAAAAAAAATATTTTGTAATATTTATACATATAGTAGGTACTTTTTCCCAACAGTTGTGGAAAGTTAGTATTTATAGTTGTTGTTAAAATATATCTTTCTAAAATATTGACATAAGCTCTATTATTGGTAATGTATTCTACCTATTGTTTTTATTCATCAACACCAAACATAGTTTTAGTTTATTTCAAATCCCAGCTAATAGGCCTGCAAACAATAATTTTTTATAGAGAGACCCAAAATTCAGTGACTTTAATATTCATATATATTTCCAAACTCATAAATAAAATTATTAAATGTTAGGTTTTCACGTCTGATTCTATATATTCTTATCATTGACACATTATAAAACTATATTCTAAAAAAATTGTCAAAATGAATAAAAAATAAAAAAAAATTTCTACAAGCATGCGTAAAACAACATTTTAATTCATTTTAATTAATATTGTTGGACTACATACAAATAGTAAAAAAATTAAGATTATTTTACATGAAAATAGGGATTTTTAAAATGTTTGTTTTTAAAAAAATCCCAGTAAATCTAAAAAAAGTGCAAGACTTGCAAGAGTCTTGGTGCAAGACCAAGACCAAGACTGGACCCTGCAAGAACAAGACCAAGACCAAGATTGCTTATTTGACTGCAAGACCAAGACCTTGTATGCAAGACCAAGACCAAGACTAACCCGGTCTTGGTCTTGGTCTTGCATTTGCTCATCACTAGAACTCTCATAAGAATTTGGGTGCTTATTTGCGAATTCAAGTTGCAGAATTTCAGAATGCATGGAGTTCTTGGGTTCCGTATTGGTGTTTTGCTTACAACACAACACACGAATTAAAATATAGATTACAACAAGCATGTAACGATGCAAAACATAATTTAGTTGTATCAAAAAGCAAACGAAAATCCATGTATGATAAAGACATAAAATCTGTAAAATATAAAGTAGGGGATAAAGTAATGTTAAAGAATGTAATTAAAAATAAATTAGAACCATTGTCTATAGGTCCATATACTGTGATTGAGAAGAAAGATCCCAATATTTTTTTAAAAGTAGACAGCCGTACAATAGAGGTTCACAAAAATAGGGTAAAGTTATATAATAGTTAAAAAAAATATATGTCTAATTGGTTAAGTGAAGAATTTTGTTTTTTCTCCTTCCCGTAATGTAATGTAATGGTATTTATATCTATATTTTTAATTGAATTTGTATTTGCCTGTTTTATACTTTTACTTATATTTATAGGTTTATGTATTTATATATTTATTATTATTATTCCATAGGTGTAGAAAAAAAAATATTATTGCTTACCTCTGGTTAATAAAAAGACAAAAATTACACTGAAATACGTAAAAATAGCAAAAACTATACAAACAGACCACTCGTTTTGTAAACATAAATGATTACTACCTCTGATGAATGGCTAGCTTGAAGATTTGGATGTTTAGGACCTAGAGATACTGGGCCGATACACAGTAAGCTCAAATACATTAGTGCTCCAATAAGCAATTCAACTTCTCCAGATCGATTAAAATTCCGATCTGTCAAAGAAAGATGTATAGGAATTTTCCATGATGAGGCATCAACATCGGCATTTGATTGATTGACATAAATAAAAGGAATAACAACATTTGACAAATTTGCCTAAATCTCTTTCATACACGATTGCACCTTTATTGTACAATGATATTTTAACACAGGCGACGATCCACCAACTCCCAAAATGGTCAAAGGTGTTTTTGAATACCTCTATAATTTAATTGCTTTGACTAGCACCATCTAGCAAAGTTTGACATCTTCTAGATACTCCATTAGAATCCAGTTTGCAAAATTACGTAATTACCGAGGTAACTGCTACTATTGATTGCCTTTTAAACTAACTGTCTCTTCTTAAGATTAGTTTTTGATATGTTGACGTTATTATCAAGATTATCGTCAAAATCAGAATTATTTTCAGTAGTTACAGCATTTTTAACCTTCTCTAAAGGAATCAGATTGTGGTGTTTACCATGACATTTTTTACATGCGCTCGCTTTACAGAATTTTTCCTTTAAACATAAAAGAAACCGGAAGTTGCTTCCCGGTTTTGAGTGATGAGTGTTGTTTGTCTATCTCTGTGTTTTATTCGTTTTAGAACTATTGGTATTTAATTATTGTCTTTTTTCTAGTCCAGCTTGTCACTTTTCCGGTCCCTAAATTGTAATTTTGATATATTTGAAACCTAAAAGTCAAACATTTCATGATGTAGATGACGTTGTACTCCCGTTTCTACAGGAATGTTGCTAAAGTTATTTTTCTTGTCATAATTATTGAATTTAAAGGAAAGTACATTATATTAACGTAATAACACATATTTGGGGCCAGTCCGTGTTGCACACGACGTGCGAGACGAAGTTAAATCTCATCGAGCGTTGAAATAAGACAGAACTATTTGACGTTAAATTGAACGTATTCGCACTAAGCGAGTATTACGCGCAGAAATATTTTATGGGATAGATGAGGTACCTCTCAACTTGGCTCGACGGAAAAGCTTCAGAACAGGCTTAACGTAAAAAGTTAAAAAAATATCATATCAAAATATAAGCACGAATCAGATTCAGATCTTTTAATATTCAAATCTTCCAAATGCTGGGTGGTTATGTATTCACCGATACCACAAGATTCATTACCAACCCACAAAACGTTGAACAATAAATTTACCAAATATATCGTTTTTATTTCGATTTTATAGAGAATTTGTGTTCACTAATTTTGGTTTTTGGACAATTAAATGTTTTCATGAGAACATATTTTTTATCAGAGTGAATCTTAGATATATTATTATTTTTGAAAATTTCTAATGGAAGGGGTGCATTATTTATAATATACGTGTTCTCTAAATAAGGCTTTACCTCCCTGCCGTCAAATACGTAATGATTAGTTTAAAATGTAGGGAGTAAAAAGAATGTGTAATTCTCATTGATCCTCGCATTGATCATTACTTACCTACATCTAAATATATAAAAAATGGTTTGTCCTAACTGATTCATCAACGCAGAGCCTAAACTAGAAACATGAAATTTGAACAGTAGGTACGTTCCTTTTGTAACGTAACCATCCACTATTATGCAATCCTCTTCAAACTTTGAAAAACGTCTACTAAGTAGAAATAACTTAACACTTGTTTCAATATTTTTGGAATTTTAAACCCTAAAGGGGTACAACTATGTATCAAAGTTCGTTATTTTTCATGCAATCCGCTTCAAAATTCGTAATACGAACAAATAGGTAAAAATAATTTAACACGTGATTCGGCAGTTTTGAAATTTTAACCCCTATGAAGGGGTTTGAGGCTTGTGATAAAGTTCGTCAATTCTTATGCAATCCGTTTTTAACTATGCAATACAAGCATTTTGATAATTTCAACCCCTGACGGGAAAAAAGGCCCTGAAGTTTACAAGAAAGGTCATAATTTCTTTTGCAAATCGCTTAAATCTTTGCAAAAAGACTACTTAGAATTGATGTAGAAAACAACAGTTGTAGAATATTTGGAATTTCTCCTGCCAATATAGATGAAGTTATTTGTGCAGAGATACCAGATCTAATGATTTATGAAATCATAACTTGCAACATGATTCATAGACCATGCGGAAATATTAACAAGAAATCTCCATGTTTTAAAAATGGTATGTGTAGCAAAAAGTACCCTCGACCTCTCTCGACGGATATCCTTAATACTGCAGGAGACCTGAAGATTTTAGATAAACCTTACCAATTGTACCTAAAAGAACTCGAGCTTAGGAAGTATTATCATGTTTGGAATACTCTTTTTTTTTGGCCTCAAAACTCTATTATAAGAGTAATTTTGGGAAATGAAAGTGACTGCACAGACTTTACTTTAAATAGGCAATGGTAATTACCCAGCAGTTCAAGATAGGATAATTATATCACTTCACGCATACAAATGAGTTATAAGAACAATAAAAAATGGGATGTTTTTTGATAATCGTTTTTTGATAAATAATAACATGTGCGCATGCGGTCAGACGTCAGATGCATGCAGACGCTCAATGTGTAAAAGATTTTAAATATGTCGGTTCAATGTACTCCTTATTGTAGTAAAACTCATTTTCGTCATTTTTGAGTGATTAATTTAGTGTTACTGATCGGTTTCTCGCCTAATAACTGCATTCTTGATATTTAAAACGGTTTCGTATAGTAACTGAAATGAAATTATAGTACAAAACGAGTAAAAAGTGCCTTTTTTATGTTACGATTGTATCCACAAGTTGAAACAGCTTTGTAAGTATTTTTAAAAAGTATCTCGGTAATAATAATTTTATAAATGTTAATATAATTAACTTAATTACATAAAAATAACGTAAATTAAGCTGGGAAACGTAATTAAGTACATTTATATTATGATTCATCTATACAGACAGAAAGTAGGGTTAATGGAAACGAATCAAATATATATTTTCAAATAACTCTAAATATATATATTAAATGCAATCTTATATCTAATAAATGTTATCTGCCATTTATATGTAGTATAAAATTCACCTTTAAATATGTAAATAGGAAATTTTGAATAAAATAGCGACGTCTATTGTTGCTAAGTGGTTGCTAGGGAAGCCGTGTGTTTATTTTACCGTGCGTAAAGAGTTACATTACATAGGTTGTAGATAGTTGGTTATTGACGGTTTAGAGGGGTGGTCGTAGGTAAAATCTTTTAAACAGAGCAGTAATTTGAAAATTCATATGCTCATTCACACAGGCGATAAACCATTCAAATGCGAATGTGTTTAAAATATTTTTGCCAGCGAGGCGATTTGAAAAATCATATGCTAGGTCAAACAGGCGATAAGCCTGAAAACCCAGGAAAAAACTATATCATGGTGATCTTTACAATAACTTAATATAATTGTAATTTAAAACATAATTTTTTCAAATAAACTTGGAAGTTACGTTTAAACGAAGAGTTTTTTATTATTCTTAATAAGATGGACTTCCAAAAAGTAAGGGTTAGTTAGTACAATAAATTTAAATAATAAATTAACTTGAAAAATAATAAAATGGCAAAATATAAAAAATATTACAAACTTATTTTATATGGCTGTTTTGATACTCGTGTCATAACAGAAAGCCATATGAAATGCATTGTTTAATATGCTATTATAATACTGGCTTTTAAATTGCAGGTAGTTTGACCAGAAGGAACTCTACAAAGAATTGGATTTTACAGAGAGGTATCTTAATATGTGGGATATGTGGAAATATGTACACCAGAAGATGTGAAATTGTATTGCATTTTGCGCAGCACCTTGTAAAAAAAAATAGATATAGATCTCAATTGAGCAACCTGGAGGCAATGAAACAAAAAAACAATTATGGACTAGAAAGTGATTTTGGCCAAGAAGTAAAAAATATGTTTTCTGCAAAAACTCAAATTCATACAACATGCCATATGGGAAAACAAGTAAAATGTAATATTTGTTTAAAATCTGTTAACAAACCGAGCCATTTGTATATTCACATGCGCGTACACACGAATAAAAAACCATTAAAGTGTGAAATTTGTCTAAGATATTTTAGCCGACAAGGCGATTTGAAACGACATATGCTTAATCACACAGGCGATAAACCATTCAAATGCGAAATTTGTTTAAAATCTTTTAGCCAGCGAAGCTACTTTAAAAAACATATGCTTGTCCACACTGGCGATAAACCATTCAAATGCGAAGTTTGTTTAAAATCTTTTAGACAGAACAGTCATTTGAAAAGACATATGCTAATTCATACAGGCGATAAACGATTCAAATGCGAAGTGTGTTTAAAATCTTTTAGTCTGCGCAGTACTTTGAAAACACATATGCTAATTCATACAGGCGATAAACGATTCAAATGCGAAGTGTGTTTAAAATCTTTTGGCCAGAGCGGTCATTTGAAAACACATATGCTAATTCACACAGGCGATAAACCATTCAAATGCGAAGTTTGTTTAAAATCTTATTGCCAGCGAGGCGATTTGAAAAAACATGTGCTAATTCACACAGGCGATAAACCATTCAAATGCCAAGTGTGTTTAAAATCTTTTAATCTGAGCAATACTTTGAAAAGACATATGCTAATTCACACAGGCGATAAACCATTCAATTGCGAAGTGTGTTTAAAATCTTTTAGCCAGAACAGTCATTTAAAAAAACATATGCTAGGTCACACAGGTGATAAACCATTCAAATGTGTTTAAAAGCTTTTAGCCAGTGCAGTACTTTGAAAACACATATGCTAATTCACACAGACGATAAGCCATTCAAATGCGAAGTGTGTATAAAATCTTTTAACCAGAGCAGTAATTTGAAAACACATATGCTAATTCACACAGACGATAAGCCATTCAAATGCGAAGTGTGTATAAAATCTTTTAACCAGAGCAGTAATTTGAAAAAACATATGCTAGGTCACATAGGCGATACGCATATGCTTGTTTAAAATGTTTTTACAATTCAGGCAGTTTGAAATAACATGTAATGGTTCAGAAATTTGATAAACCATTTAAATCGAAACTTTTTTAGAATAATTTAGGCATTACAATCGTTTTTTATACATATGCCTGTTGATGTAACCGATAATCTATTCAAATGCGATATTTGTTCAACATTGTTGTGTACTTGATACCCCTAGACCGTTGTTATTTTGTTTAAGTAGTGTAATGTCAGATAGTTTATTGATTTTCAATAAAATTTTGTTATACTCTTGTTAACCCTCAATTTAATATCCAAGTATATATATAGTGATATATATAGTGATGGGCAAATGTGTGGAACCAAGTAAATAACTCTGGAAAGGTTAAATATATCAGATTGAAATTTGGAAAGTAAGTATTACAGTAAATTGCCTATTTGTTTTTAATTTTTCCAACAATTTTGAATTTCCGGTTTAACCGGAAATGATATCGATTTTAAATTTCTTAATGAAACACTCTGTATATTATTTTGGTTTATAATAAAGCATTTTATTACGATTTCAAAAATATAGGGTTCGATATTTTTTTATTTCAATACCTATCGATATATTAACACAAAAGTATCTAAAGAAAGGAAAAAAGCTAATATCTAGTAGTCCATGAAAATATTTGTAGCATTGGCATGGCAGAACTAAATGAAAGAGAAAGAATAGAAATATTAATGATCACTGGGTATGGAGAGTTGAGAAGAACGCATCAAGAAGTTTGTGATCTTTTCAACAATGTTCATCCAAATTGTGATGTCCGGGGTAAGGCTCTTAAAAAGAAACACTTAACTATTTTGTATATACGTATATTGGACTATATTATAACAACGCATTATCAAGGATGCGTGCTTGCGGTCACTACTTTAACATGGCGGTCTACGATCGGTCGCGTGCCTTTCAGTTGACGGTACGTAGCAGAACTGCTGTGTAGCTGTGTAAAGCATTATACCCCCACGAACATAGTACTTCCGGCACACTTCAGTTGTCGACCTGCATGTCAGGGTGTATCGTAGGCAACCAACATAACACCTCCCTCCTTGTTGGAAAACAGTCTGTTGTGACCTGTAACAAAATTTCCAACAGCAAAAAAAATTCTGAAATCCTACATCTTTAGACTGCACTAGTTACATAACTGTTTGTACAAATTAAAATGTTAGTCGTATATATAAACAATTTCACACAAAAATAATTTAATTGTTTTACAATAAAAATAACCACAAGCACTCCAATTATCACAGCTCAAGTTAATTACAGATATAGTCCTTAAATTTTGCAGGCATTTTTATGGCTCTGCATGGTCTAATCAGTTCATTATTAACCTCAAGATTTTCGTCATTAGTGCTAGCAAAACTTTCATCAGTCTCTACCTCTGAAAATTCTGCATCATCATTACTATTACTACTTTTCTCTGATGAAAAGCACTGTGGAGATTCCTTACATGGGGTATTTTGTAACCCTGTAATGTCAACATTTGATATTGGCTCATTTGGGCCTGAAATCTCCACTGTACTATCGTCCACACTCAAATTTGAATTTAAAACATCAACAATTTCACTAACAGCTGGACATGCAACATACTCATTGGGCAAAATACCTATTTTACTAGGTATAGATCGTACATAAGATTTGAAAACATTACCTTGACTTTCCCTGAGTTTTTGATGTTTGTCCACATCCTCCCCTCATGGCATTGCAAGATCTGATTGGCATGACGCTTCCAAATTTGGTTTTCATTGGTCTTACAGAAGTATGTGCAACTACCAATCTTCTTTAAAATTGTTGCACTTATCCATTTGCGTATGTTTGGAGTCCTGTAGTCGGCCACCACCACGTTTTCGCCGGATGCAAAGGTTCTTTTTACACCCCTGAACTTCTTAATCTGTCTTTGTTGCTGTTTTTGGACTGTGTCTAACACCTGGCTTTTGTGATGAGGTTGTCTAGGAATTCTAGAATTTTCAATTACCTGAGAAATTACGGTTCTAAGTTCTCTGGAAAACATAAGATTAGCAGGTGTTTCATTGGTTGTACTATGTCTGGTATTCCTATATTTAAAAAGAAAACGTGTTATTAGGGTTGCTAAACTATCATTTTTATACTCTTCATCCATCAAATACGTTTTTAACTTATTTTTAAACAATTTAACCCCAATTTCTGCTAAACCATTACTCTGCTGGTGTCCTGGTGGAGAATGCAGGTGTTTTATGCCATTTTTAGCTAAAAATGTTTCCATCTTGTTTGAACTAAACTGCGTACCATTATCAGAGACCATTGTTTTAGGTAGACCAAATCTTGCAAACGTCTCTCTAAGGCATTCTATTGTCTTTTCTGTAACTGCATGCTTCATGGGAAATACTTCAATCCATTTACTAAAAGAGTCTACTATAATTAAAAACATATTACTTTTTATCGGACCCAAAAAGTCTACATGTATTCTACTCCAAGGAGTTGTTTCAATTGGCCATGGTGTCAATTCATGTTTAGGAGGACTTTGCTTGTTTAGGATGCAATCGATTCGCTTCTTTGACTTCCTCAAACCATCTTTTGATATCTGATGCCCCAGGTATTCAATTGACTCCTTAAAGAACTCACATTTGCTGGGCTTCACAGTCAATCCAGCCTTCTCCAGTTTTTTAAGAACATTTTCTAAATTTTCAAGGTGCTTCTGTTTGTCAGGCCCAGTGACCAGGATGTCATCTTGATAGACAGCTACATGATCCATACCTTGAAAAAGCTGGTCCAGATGCTTTTGAAAACGACCACTGGCTATTTTTATACCAAATGGCATGCGATTCATCAGAAAAATACCCTTATGTGTACTCCAAGCTAAAATTTCTTTAGAATTATCTGTTACCTTGAACTGGTTATAGGCCTGGCATAAATCCAACTTCGTAAAGTGCTCACCATTATGTAACTTGGAAAAAATTTCTTCGATTCTTGGCAGTGGATACTGCTCCTCCTTGATAAAACGATTGACAGTGGTTTTATAATCCCCGCATAACCGTAGCTTTCCATCGGCTTTTATTATGGGAACAAGTGGGGTAGCCCAACTACTTGACTCCACAGGGGTTAACACTCCTTCTTTAACCATTCTATCGATTTCACTATCCATCATTTCTCGATATGCCAGAGGGATCGGACGGGGCCTACAAAAAATTGGAATAGCATTAGGTTCTAAATCTACATTTATTTCAGCATATTTAAATTCACCCAATTTATTTGAAAAAACGTTACTATATTTTTTTAATAAGGATCCAATACATTGATCAACATTAATGTCATTTTCTATATTATTCATTAGCTTTATCTTTAAATTAAACACTTCCATAAAATTTCTACCCAATAAGCATGGCCCTCCATCAGAGATTATATAAAATTTTAACAATTTTGACACATTTCTAAACGTTACATCTAAAAACACATATCCCAGGGGAGAAAATACGCTACCGTTATAGCTTTTTAAAATTACATCATCTTTTTCTATAATTGCATTTGCAAAATCATTATTAAAAACTCTATCACTAATACAGCTGACAGAACTGCCACTGTCAAAAAGCATATTAATTTTTTTATTATTAACCATGACATTTAATTTTAATTCATTTGATTCTTTCTTATTCTCAATAGAAAAAATAGTTAATTCGTCAACAAAATTTTCACAGTTTGATTCTACTACCCTGGTTTCATTAAAATTTTGTTCTGCTACATACCTTTGGTCATCGCTTATAAAATTTACCCTTTTTCGCTTACACATTTTTGCTAAATGTCCTTTCTTATTACATTTAGAACACGAATAATTCTTGTATTTACATTCGTTTCTGTGGACGTTACCACAAACTTGACAGGCATCCATCTTGAACTTGTCACTCCCACTTCTACTTGTCGTTTCTGACATCGGGTGACGTTTCTGAACAGTGTTGCCATATGTTCTGGTCAGATGACCTCGCTCATCACTGGTGTTTTGTGACATCGAATGATGACGTTGACGACCCACATGGTTGTTGACATTTCCATTTCGGTTTCCTTTTCCTTTGGTGACGTAGTTGAAAGGCCTGGTTTCAACCGCACTTTTTATGAAACTTTCACGTTGCATTGCCAAAGTCTTTAATTTTTCCATGCTCTCTTCGGTGTTCTCTTCATACAATCGGTCCATTAATGAGCCTCTTTTGATTCCGGACATAAATTTTTCCTTTAAGACGAAGTCTAACTTGTTTCCAAAGTTGCAATTTATGGCAAGGGAACAAATTCTTGAATAAAAGTCCGAAATTGACTCATTTTCCTCCTGTTCTGAATGATAAAACACTCTTCGCTCACGCCATACATTAACTTGCGGACAGCAATGTTCTTTTAGCATTTTTGACAGCTCGACAAAGGTTCTTTCTTTCGGAATTTTTGGATGACATAAATTTCTTAACAGCTTGTATGTGTCTGTTCCAATGATGCTGAGTAAGTGTGCTACTTTCACTGATTCTTCCTCAATTTTATTAGCCACGAAGTACATTTCCAGTTTCTCTGAATAAATTATCCAATCATCCTCGATCGCGTTAAATTCCGAAAACCTAACTGCCGCCATTTTTTTTGACACGAAAAATGTAACACGTGTTCACTAACCAAAAAATACGTTTCTAAAGTCTTAATTCTCGTCGCCAGTTGTGATGTCCGGGGTAAGGCTCTTAAAAAGAAACACTTAACTATTTTGTATATACGTATATTGGACTATATTATAACAACGCATTATCAAGGATGCGTGCTTGCGGTCACTACTTTAACATGGCGGTCTACGATCGGTCGCGTGCCTTTCAGTTGACGGTACGTAGCAGAACTGCTGTGTAGCTGTGTAAAGCATTATATCCCCACGAACATAGTACTTCCGGCACACTTCAGTTGTCGACCTGCATGTCAGGGTGTATCGTAGGCAACCAACATAACACAAATCGACAGATATCACGTTGTGCAAAGGTATAACGCAAATGGAACAGTAAGTAATTTATCAAAAAGTGGCCGGTTAAAAACAGCAGCAAATGAAAATGTAGCTCAAAATATTGCTATATCTTTAGAAGAGAATCCTCATTTATCCACTACTGAACTCGCCAATACGTACGAAATTAGCCATCGTTCAGTAGGAAGGATACTAAGGCGAGAAAAATATCATCCATACAAAATTCGCCTTGTTCAAGAACTCAATGAAGATGATTTCGACAGACGTCTAGAATTTTGTGAGACGATTATGGATATTTGCAATCGTTATAATAATTTTGCCAGGGATGTGGTGTTTTCAGACAAGGCTACATTTTGTTTAAATGGTACGGTTAATCGACACAACTGCCGCTACTAGTCGCAAACTAATCCGCATTGGGTACGAGAGGCTCATACGCAACATCTCCAAAAATTGAACGTTTGGGCGGGTATTTACAATAACATAATTGTGGGACCTTTCTTTATTCAAGAAACTTTAACCGAAGAAAGGTATGACACTCAAGGACGGGCACCACCTCATTACGCTCGCAATGTTCGAAATCGTTTAGATATGACATTTCCTAACAGATGGATTGGCAGAAGGGGTACTTATGAATGGCCTGCGCGAAGTCCTGATCTCAATCCACTAGACTTCTTTCTATGGGGTTATTTGAAGTCCAAGGTTTATATTAACAAACCAAACAATTTGCAAGAATTAGCTGAAAGAAAAACCCAAGAGATGTCACAAAAGAATTTACAAACCGACTTGCCTATTGCCAAGAAGTAAATGGCGCTCATTTTGAACATTTAATACATTAAAATTACAGGATACTCCTATTTTATTTCACTATAGTTTATTTATTTTAAGTTAATAATATGATTATTTAGTAGACTACTAAATATCATTTGATATCATTAGCGTTTTCCTTTTAGATACTTTTCTGATATTATCTCGGTTGTCATTGAAATAAAAAATATCGAACCCTATATTTTTGTAATCGTAATAAAATGTTTTATTCGAAAATAATATAATATACAGGGTGTTTCATTAAAAAATTTAAAGTCGACATCACTTCCGGTTAAACCGGAAGTGGAAAATCGTTTCATTTGGATATCTTTAACAATTCCAGAGATATTCACTTGGTTACACACATTTGCCCATCACTGTATAATCGTCTTCCAGTGAAAGTACTTCGTAAGTGTTTAAAGAGTCCGGTAGTAATATACCAAGGATACTGATAATCACGAAATAATTTTATTAGTTTCCGAAAGCACATCGATCAATATGTTCAAGAACTGAAGCTATTAGCTAAAAATTGCAATTTTAAATCTGTCTCCGCTGAAGAAAATAAGAACGATTTTATTAGAGACGCTTTTATAAGTGGTCTTCTCCAGTCTAATATACGCCAACGATTGCTCGAGTTCAATATATTATCTTTAGATGATGCCGTATCAAAAGCAATGCACATTTTTCCGGAATTCAAAATTTAAACGAAAATACATCCGCTTCTCTTCAATCGATATCTTCCCAGAGCTGTTATTTTTGTGGACAACCAAGACATCCACGATCCATTAAACACATTTTGGCCCAGTGGCCTGTTTTGTTACAGCTTTGGCAGATGGCATTTCGTGGAGACAAATTTTGTTGTCTTGCACGAAATGCCATCTGCCAAAGCTGTAAAAAAACAGGCTACTGGGCCAAAATGTGTTTATCTAATAAAACACCACGCACAAGAAAATCAACATCTGCATCATTGACTGCGTCTTCATCTACCTCATTGATTGCTTCTACATCAAAAATACCCCAATCTCTTTCAAAAGTAGTAATAAACGTACTTATTAATAATGTCACTGCAAAAGCTTTAGTAGACACTGGAAGTTCTGATACATTTTTAGATTATGGTTTTACAACTAAAAATAAATTTGAATTTTTCCCACCAAAGGACAAGTTGCTATGACATCAACGACATGCTCATCCGAAATCCAAAGTTACTGTTTAGTAAATCTCAAAATCCAAAACAAAAAATATCAACGAATAAAAGTCCTGGTCCTAGAAAACCGATGTACAGATATGATAATAAATCTCGATATTATGCAACAAAATCAGCGAAACGATGTCATATTTGGTGGTTGAAAATCACCTCTTTCAATTTGTTGTCTAGCTGGAGCTAAAGTTGTCCCCCCTTTTCTATTCGATAATCTCACTTAAAATTGCAAACCAATTGCAACAAAATCACGCAAACACTCCGATGAAGATGACCAATTTATTAAACAAGAAATAAAAAATCTGCTAAAAGAAGAAATCATTGAAGAAAGTAATTCTCCTTGGAGAGCTTAGGTACTAGTAACCAAAAATGAAAATCACAAACGTCGCTTGATAATCGATTACTCTCAAACAATTAATAAATATGCTTTACAACACGCTTATCCCCTTCCTAATGTCGAATCATTGGTTTCAAAGATATCGAATATTCAGCACGATTGATTTGAAATCAGCGTATCATCAGATTCCAATACAAGAAACAGACAAACCCGACGGCGACTCTCAGGATATTCAAAATTCAATTGAAAGACTTTCAACTTGAGACATCCCAATGCAATCTATCCGTAAATCTACTAGGATCAAAAAATAAACTTATTATTCTAAACAAGATTTTTACTAGAGTAACACAAATATATCAAGTTATTGTTAAAGATCGCCATAATATAGTTTTTCCCTGGATTGTCTATATTCAGTTGTACTAATCTGAGAAGGAAATATATCCAGGAGAATCTCTTAAGGCTACTAACATAATATAGGCTTTAATACTGATATTAATTATACTTTTCGTAATTTACATAGAAATAATAAATTAATTTAAAAAATTCAGAACAATAAACAACTAAAAGGTTAAATTAACTTTCACTATTTATTCGTAAAATACTTTAAATGTAATGATGGCTATAATTGAGCACAAATTATTGAAGATTAAGCGTTTTCATTGGACGAAATCACAAAACTGTGATATTTTGACAGATGATAAAAATGTTCAGTAGTAATATCTCAAAAACAGTGATAATTATCACGAAATAATTTTATTAGTTTCCGAAAGCCCGTTGCTCGGTAACATCCCATACGCCATACGCCGTAGGCGAAGGGATGTTGATGTTACGTAAATAAACGTGCTTGAGGAAACTAATAAAATTTTGAGTACTCGGAAGTTATATTCGGAAGAAAATTTGTGGCATCGGAATAAAACCAATAAAAAAACTCACCTTCATGTGCAGACTGTTAAACGCTGCAAAGTCTGCCAGTGGCGTAGCGTGCCATCTCGGCGCCCGGGGCGGGAGACGCATTTTGCCGTCCCCATTCTATAGGTGCTTAATTAAAATTAAATTTCACAGGCAATGAAGTATCTTTTATTGAAGGTAAAATAGGATGAGTGGTTTTACAAGCGGATTCTACGGGCCTTATGTGCAGCGAAGTCAGAAATAACTTTATCAAAATCAATATTTGCAGCCAATTCTTGTTCAATCGACAATATAGCCAAGTTTGATAGTCTAGCGGAGCTCATAGTAGATCTAAGGTAATTTTTTATTAGCTTTAACATCGAAAAACTTCTCTCACAACTTGCAACACTAATCGCCAAAGTCAAATATATTCGAATCAAGATGACTATATTTGGAACCGAAATTCCGAGATTCAGTTTTTGAATGAACTGGAGGAGCTCCAGTGGTCCTTTACCCCTTATGTCTTCCTCTGATTCAGAACTGGCAACAAACTGCTGGAGACGCTTCCGCTCTAACTGAAACTCGTCCTTGTCGATGTCTTCTAATACATGGGAAATATCACACTCGTACTTGCTGTCCAAAAGTTTCGCTGGCGTCAAAAATCCGAACTTGTCCGATATTTCTTGAATTTGCTGGAATCGAGTCGTCATTTCTTGAATGATCTTGTCGAATGATGCGAACACCTCTCGACGGAGTTCCTACTCGTGAGACAAAGCTGCATCTTTCAGAAGATTCATCGCCATGCATGCGTTTTTTCTTGCGAATTCTTCTCGTTTTGAGTTCGATTCCGAGTTTTTCGCAGAGAGTCTTAGCAAAGTCGATTGTGTCTTGGACGAAACGGTCTCTACTTTCCACTAGGAGGGTTTTCAAGGCGCAAAGTTTCTGAGCACACTTATCCTGGCTCCCGATCTTGTTTCGGAAGTTTGAGATGAATCTGTTAATTCTTCCAGTACCTCAAGAACTACCTCAAACTTATTTTTAAGCATCTTGACAGCTACATGTCTAGCGCTCCAGCACGTTTCAGTGACTCTTTTCACTGCATAGATGATAGATCTCAATCCGCTTCACTCACCGGCGACATTTTGCCGCCCCACGGGCTGCCGCCCAGGGCGGGCCGCCCCCTCCGCCCCACCCACGCTACGCCACTGGAGTCTGCACATGAAGGTGAGTCTGTACAATATATATAATAATTGGTATATGTTTTAACATTTACTCTGTTTGTTCTGTAAATGTTTAAATACATTATTTACTGTTAGATTAACTATCATTGTAAAATACAAATGAACTAACCGTTCAAAATATATTTTCAAGTATCCAAATATGGAATAAAACCAACTTAAATTAAAATACAGGAAAACCAATATTTTAATGTCACATAAAACTGTCAATAATTATACATACATAGTAACATTTTACATAGCAACAAAAAAAAATAAATATTCAATTTTAACATTCTCCCACCAGAAGTCTTGATCTTGATAAAGAAGACTTAATCTTTATAGCCATATCTATCAACACTTTTAACTTCACGCCCATATCTGGTTTTTACGAAGTTCTTCGGTGTATTTACTACAGTTGACACATCATCTAACTCTTCTTCATTTGATTGTTTCTGTAGATCAGTTTTATTTTGATTAATATCATCCATAATGTCTACTTCTTGTAAAATTGTTTCTTCGCTGTTAGCTTCATCCAACATATAAGCTATTATCTTATTATGCAAATCAATCAATGAAAACACTTTCTTCTCCAAAATTTCTAGATTACATTTTAAAACTTTCTGATCAGGATTCTGTTGCTTCAAAACACCATCCGTCTCATCATAAATATTTTGGAATGACACACAAATGATTCCAAAATATTTCTTGGTTTTATCCATCTCAGGGGGATCTCGCCGGGGCCTCCAAAAAATGTAAAATACAAATGAACTAACCGTTCAAAATATATTTTCAAGTATCCAAATATGGAATAAAACCAACTTAAATTAAAATACAGGAAAACCAATATTTTAATGTCACATAAAACTGTCAATAATTATACATACATAGTAACATTTTACATAGCAACAAAAAAAAAAAATTCAATTTTAACAATCATATTCTATTACATGTTATATTTTATCTTATATGATATGACTTTTGTTCATGTTATATTTTGTCTTATATATTTTGACTTTTGTAATTCTTTATTCTGACATATTGTGTTCTTCTCTTAGAGCCTGAAGATGGTCTTGTGACCGAAACATGTCGCCAAAAAATGCCAAAAATTTTAAGTAGTAATATCCCAACGGCAGCGATAAATACTCATAATTTTATTAGTTTCCTCAAGCACGTTTTTTAAAGTGATTATCACTGTCCTTGGTATATTACTACCGAACTCTTTAAACACTTACGAAGTACTTTCACTGGAAGACGATTATACAGTGATGGCAAATGTGTGTAACCAAGTGAATATTTCTGGAATTGTTAAAGAAGTGATGTCGATGCCTGAAGATGGTCTTGTGATTGAAACATGTCGCCAAAAAATGCCAAAAATTTTCAGTAGTAATATCCCAACGGCAGCGATAAATACTCATAATTTTATTAGTTTCCGAAAGCACGTTGCTTTAAAAAACGTGCTTGAGAAAACTAATAAAATTATGAGTATTCCTTCTCCAATAAGTAGTTCAACTTCTCCAGATCGATTAAACTCCCGATAAAATTATAGGTAAATCCAATTTATTCAACATCAGCGTATACAATAGATTGTTTTGTTCTCTAATATATTTATAACAACTAAAAAATATATGATTCAATCAGAGTCGCAAGTGGCTCACGAAGCTGCTTAGCGGCGAGTGCGTAATTCCGTTAGTGCGTAAAATACTTTACCGTTGGAGTTACGCACTATAATTTACCTACGAAAAAATTTTGAATAAGGTGACGTCTATTGACAGTTGGTAAGTGGTTGTTATGGAAGCCGTGCGATTTACTTTACAGCTGTGCGTTTTTTTACCGTACGTTATGAGACATCTTACATTGATTGAGGACTTTGTGTTAATGACGGCTGACAGACGTGGTGTAGGGAAACTACTTAACCGTAATTATATTTTTAAGATATACTTAATTCAAAATTTAAGCAATCGTTCAAAGTCGCGGAAACCTACTAGTATTGTATAATTAATTTATCATGTGAAATTTATAAATTTATGTTACGTTGCCCATTATTAAAGTTATTATAATCTGGTTGACGAATCAAAAATGTCCTTCACCATTACTGAATGTTATGGTAATTTAATTTATTACTCTCTACATATTTTGTATTTTTTACATATTCATTATAAAAACGATAACACAAATTTTCTAAAATTTAATATTCACATTGCACCTAATATCCTTTATTTTTTTGTACATTACCATTTTTAACGATTAATAGAAAATAAGTTCATCGGAATAACCACAATAATCACAATTAGATTATTGGCTAATAGCAATTTATCAATTTTATATTTTTCTTTAAGAAAGTATTTGTGAATATGAATATCATCCTTTTAATATTCAAATGCGAAGTGTGTTTAAAATCTTTTAAGCAGAGCAGCACTTAAAAAAACATATGCTAGGTCACACAGGCGATAAAATTTTATCAAAATATCACAATTTTGTGATATTTTGATAAAATCATAGAACTTTCAAACATTCAATAACAATAGAGGACTTCTCCTAAGAAATCAGCGTTGCCAATTCCGAATAAATCCCTAAAAAGTTACTAAAAAAATACTGACGCTTTTTTCATAACTTCCATTTATTCAAAGGTAATTTACGCTTGGTAATACCCTGTACAATAAACAAAATAGTGCATAATAGTTCGAATTGAAAAATATTGTTTAAAAACAAATTTATTGGGACATTCATTTGCAATATCTGAAAAATTAGACTATTATGCAGTTTGACATCAAATGAAAAGCGTCAGTATGTTTTTAGTGATATAGGGATTTATTCGGAAATGGCAACACTGATTTCTTAACAGAAGTCCTCTATTAGTTTTCTTGCATATATACAAGTAGGTAACTATAAATCGACATTCATTTATATTATCTAAGTAGTCTAAAATATCATTTTTTACTATTATCACAATTTAATTCATCTTAACGACAATAAATATTCAATTAGGTAAGTACCTACTTTAATCTGGTTCTGTATGCCTTTAAAACATTTAGATAGGCACCTACAGATAAATAGATATGCCTAATAATTTTTATTTTGGCAATTTTCTCTTGATATAATTATGTGAACAGGTATAAAAATAAATCTTTATTCAAATTATAACTGTGTTTTTACTGTGTTGACGACTATTGTCAATACTATCTATCTAGTTTACAGATTAAATAAAGAGGAATGGTAAAGGCATTCATTACGTCAATCAAGTAGCGCCTGTTAACGAATAGGATAGATTCATAAAAAGAGAAAAGAAATCCATTCAAAACATTTGCAAGTTCTAATATTAGCTTCCTTTGACTCTTTCGTTTTCCTTACCTGAGTTGCCCTCTTCTCTATAATACAACCGAATATTGTATTATCGAGTATGATGTACCCCTCCCATTTACTTATCCTGCTAGTTTAGACGTAACCTTTAGGAAATTAATGAAAAATCACAAGATTATAAGTATTTACTCTTAAAAAATAAAGTACTTATTTAATATTATGTGTAAACCCACTTCCTTTATGTGTCTTGTTTATTAATATTTTAATAAATTAAATCATAGGCAGGCAACATAAAATACAATCAATTTGAATTTAAATCTTCGGTCTAACAGCGAAAATAGAATCAGTGAAAAGATATCGATGAATTATTAAATAAAAAGGTTTTAGTACATATTGCTTCAAAAAATAATCGTCTCAAATACCACTCGTTCTGTAAAATTTTACTAGATACATACATACAATTTCCAGACACAAACTTTTTTATTTTTGGCAAAATTACTCAAGCAAACTTTTTTTTCTGGCTGAAATGGGAAACTCATGTTCGAAGGGTTCTCAATCTCCACTGCCTCGCTTACCACCATCCGTTCTTTCTCCCCTCTCAACATTATCTCCACCATGCTCTCCCAATATACTACATCCCCAATTTTCCTCTCCAACTGATTTAACACTTGCTCGTTCTTCCAGCATCTTAACACGTGTCCTTTATCATCCTCCTCGTCACCCTCTCGCACATTCCAGTCTCTCTCTTGCCAATCTTATGTAGTTACCCCATCCTTGACCCATATCCACTGAGCAAGTGGGTGAAGTAGTTCACCTCCCCAAACTTCCATTCCATCCACTTCTACTCCTAATTGCCATTTTTAACGTACCTTCATACCCCTCCCACCTTCTCACCATTTCCTTCTTCATCTAATCTTGAACTTCCTCTCTTGGTTCACACTTCCACCGTCGTCTCTTTGCCCTAGTCATCAAGTCCAAAGGGTATGACCTCGACAGCACATCTGCTGCTATTGCACTCACTGTCTTGTACACCTGCAGCACCCTCAACAGATTCCCTCTCTGCACCTGCAGTAGGGGCCTTTTCTTTGCATGGATTCCCACTCTTTCATCAGTCTCCCCAGCCATGCTGCCCTTGCCCTTACTTTCGCCTTCCTTGTTGCTTTCACCATATGGTGCTTGAAGGATAGTTGGCTATCCAACCACACACCTAGGTATTTCACCGCCCCCCCCCATACGAATTTTCTTACCCTTCACCATTACTCCCACCTACCTTGTCTTGCTTCGTCCCTTTACTAGTAATCCCACCGTTAAAACAGGTAAATAATTAGTCAACATTTCGGTAGAGGGCGTCTAGCAAAAAACACGATCTAAAATTTTAGCATTGAATTTTAAATTTAAATACTTTATACTAAATGACCAAATAAATGATTTGTATCAGATATCAGATAAATGTCTTTTCAACACACCATTTATTATAAAATCATTGAAACTGCAAACAAGTTTGTACGAACTTGGTTGGTCAGATATAAGATGGCCTAATAAGAATTTCTTATGAATGGTTTGGCAATGATCACTTTCCGTTCTCGGAGTCTAATTTACTGCTTTTCCCAGCACGAATCTACTGTCGACATCTTAGAACAAAAAGCTTACAAAAAGAAACAGGAAGGAGTTTGTCATATATTAACTTTAAGGAAAATTTGCGATAGAAGTAGGCGTATCATTCCGTTTTTATAAATACTAAATTATTTAGAACACTAATTGTATTCACATACTTGATTGGTTAAAATTTATTAAAAATAAAAACCATGATATAATTTTTATTTTTTAGCGGTACACGTCAATGGAAACGGAAATAAAAATTGACAATTGGCCGCCATATGCAAGCTCCTTTCTGGACTCAAGGTCATTTTGCATATACTCCTTCCTGTATCTTTTTGTTCTAAGGCCATCTTAAAGCTCCTGAATATAAACTCATAGTTTATGTACACTATACTGTCAAAGCAATATTTGCATAAAAATGTCAAAAATGAGCGCATAGGCGTATTATTCGGGTCTTATAAATACTAAATTATTTAGAACACTAATTGTATTCACACACTTGATTGGTTCAAATTTATTAAAAAATAAAATCCTTAAATTTATTGTACAAACCCTTACTTTTTTGAAGTCCATCTTACGAAGAATAATAAAAAAACTCTTGTTTTAACTCAACTTCCAAGTTTAATTGAAAAAATTATGTTTAAAATCATAATTACAGCTGTTTTTAGCGAAACAGCTGTAATTGTGATTTTAAACCTAATGTTCTCAATTAAACTTGGAAGTTGATTTAAAACAAGAGTTTTTTTATTATTCTTCGTAATAAAATCCTTGATATAATTTTTATTTTTTTCGATACGTCAATGGAAACGGAAATTAAAATTGACAATTGGCTACCATATGCAAGCTACTACTGGACTCAAGCTCCAGGTATCTTTTTTTCTAAGTTCGACATACATTTTAATCTGGCAGCACTGCCACTGGCAGCAGGCTAACTCTTCTATTAATTATCAGATCTAATATATTAGTACTGGGCCCACCCGCCTCATGTTGCGAGCGTTAGTGTACATGCAGCCCAGAACACAGAACTATAGATAACAATACAAATTTTATTAATATTTTTGGAAAGTTAGATTTTAAAGAAAACTTCGACGTTGTTCATCAAGTTTATATTAAATAAATATATATATATTTATATACATAATAATATATAAATAAATAAGAAATATAAAAAATTAAATTTACTTTTTTCTCTTGATTCTATTTATATAGGATTTGTGTGCCTGTACTTTTATTGGCAATGTAGGAGGCATTCTTGACCCTATTTAAATATTTTTCATATTTGGAGTATTTGCCTGCAGCTATTTTATTCACTTGTTTGCACCAAAAAAAGATAGTAACTAGCTGAATGCAAATAAACTTTTATGCAAATACATGTTTTGGAAAATTAACTTACTTCTGGTTAATTTTTTTTCTAAATCTACAGATGTAGATGGAGCTTCTATATTTGTAGATGAAGATTCTATAGATAGCTTCCAAAGACACCTTTGTGGATGATGGTAGAATAACTGAAGTATCTGAAATCAAATAATTTTATTCACTTACAATATAACTTGAAGTTGTATCTACTTACCAGATAAAAGTAAAATTGGGTATGCACCTAATTTCAACTCTATCTGAAATTCTGGGTTATGAAACTGCTGGTCAAAATGTTGATGGCACACTCTATAATAGACCCATCTCGTTAATGGCACAAATTGAATACTCGTGCGCGAACCAACTCCCACTCTTGTAGTTCCCCCTAAATGTTCGTGCCCCTTATAAAATTGTGTTGGTATGACATGCAAAAGTAATCAGTAATCCAAAGTAAAGTAAATCCAAAGAGAAGTCTAGGTACATACACAAGTCGTTAATATTAAATACACAAAGACAAGAAAAACACAATAACAACTAGCAAGCGGCGTAAACGAACGAAATAAAATTTTTTTTTTTTTTTTTTTTATTACAAAAATGTGCTCGGCAACTAAGGCCACTCGCACCGGTACAGTTATATTACAATACTAAAACATTTACATTTTATTAAACAACAATATGTCCTTCAGAAATTTCAGAACTTGAATCACACGGCTAGGGTTGTTAAGAAGATCTCGCAGCTGAGGAATAGGTTGAAGTTGAAGTCTCTTGGCACTATAAAGGGAACACTCCATGAGGACATGCTTGACCGTAACTTGGCTGTTACAAGTGGAACAAAGGGGCCGACTGTCAGAGGTCATGAGGTAGCTATGTGTGAGCTTGGTGTGCCCTATACGAATCCTACGGATAACTGACAGTTCATGCCTGGAAAGATCAGTAAATTGACTAATTTTAGAATTGGTTACACATGGCTGAATGCTTCTCAACTCAGAGCATGATTTGTTCCATTGAGATTGCCACAGAGAGAGACAGATCTTTCGAGCTTCCGCTTTGACATCTTTAGCGATTTGAATGTGTACTGATGTAGCGGTTTCCTTAGAAGATGCTTTAGCCTGTTGATCCACAAATTCATTGCCAGGAATACCGATGTGTGAAGGAATCCATATGATAGTAATATTGCTGTTTACTGTAGACTGGTGATGGCAAGAGTGATGAATGTTTTGGACAAGGGGGTGATCGGAAAATAATTCTTGTATGGAGGAAATGGAAGCAAGAGAGTCTGTACATATAGCAATGGCCTGGGCTGTCGCGGCTATACGGCAAATAAAAGCTAACTTTTGACAGCTAAAAGGGTTTTTTTTCATTAAAATTGTGGTATTCCTGGGTGGCAATACGTTGTGTTCTATGGCAAGAAGTAGTCATATTTTAGCAGTGGAAGGGGAAAATTCAAAAATATTTGCGCATGAGTATTCAATAAAGAGATAGGTGTATTGTCATAAAGTTGTTTTGGAGTTTTCTCCTTTAACACAGGATTGTTTATATTCTCCATCCAAATATTAATTAAGTTGGGATCCTTGGTGAAACGACGCCTCTTACTTGTTTGATCGGTACAACTAGGAACACAACACGTTCTTTTACGAGATGCCATGCTTATATTGTACTAAAAAAACTAAAAAAAAAATTAAATAGTATGATAGTATGATATTATTGTTGAGGAGGATCGAAAAAATGGAGTGGAGATTATTTTATATCTGTATATTTTATATTATATAATTACAACTGTCAAAATATATGACATACATAAATTACTAACTGACTAATACAACCTACTTTTTATATAAATATGTAAGTAAATTGCCAACCAATCAAATTGTTAAAATTATTTCCAACATCCCCTCTTCATTTTTACAATTTAGATTAAACTTTTTAAAATACCAATTATATATTCAAAATATTGGAAATAATTATAAACTAAGTAAACATTTTTAAACAACATCTTGTTACGAAAATTATTTTTGAAAAACCATTACTTTCTTAAAATGTTCAAATTTGTTCAGGCCTAAAGCTTTTGTAAGTAAATCCGCAATTTGTTTATCACTTGGGCAGTATTGAATATTAATGATTTTGTTTTCCACATTTTCTTTTATGTAATGAAATCTTACATCAATGTGTTTACTTTTTTCTACTAAAATTTCCTTTTCTTATCAGACTTATTGCACTTTTATTATCAACATTCATTGTAGCATTTATTTTCTTACATGTTAACTCTTCAATAAGACTTTTAAGGTATACTAGTTCTTTACAGCATTCTGCAGCAGCTATGTATTCACTTTCAGTGCTTGATGTTGCCACTATCGGTTGTTTCCTTGAACCCCAACTTACAGGTCCACCGCTAAAAAATATTATGTATCCAGAAGTACTTTTTCTGGTTTCAGGATCTCCCCCGTAGTCTGAGTCACAGTATGCAATGAGATCATCGTCAGATTCATGAGTAAAATTTATTCCATGGTCCATTGTTCCTTTAAGATATTTAAAGGTTCTTTTAAGATTTATAAGATCATCATGTGATGGATTCTCAACTCTACGACTACTCATACCTACTGCATATGCTAAATCTGGCAGCCATGCACAGATTAATACATAATCAGCAGCACATAAGCCAATCGCATGGGGCTGATAATGGTAAGCTAATCAAGGAACTAAAAGCGGATAACATTTTGGGGCAACCCATTGACGCAACAGTCACGAGATATAGCTTTGCCAGTAAATTTAAAATAGTTATACCAGGTAGGGAAGACTGGGAAAAAGGTGTACCCGTAGAGGCGGAGTCAACCTGGTACACGGACGGCTCAAAGACGCCGTATGGCGTGGGAGCCGGCGTAGTCGGAAGGAAACAAGTAAGTCTATCCCAAAATGCCACGATTTTTCAAGCAGAAATCACGGCAATTCACTACTGTGTAGAAGAAATTAAAAGGCTGGATAGGACGTACCGTTCAATAGCCATCTTCACAGACAGTCAGGCGGTGCTAAGGGCACTAGATTCTGTAGAGGTCAATTCTAGGCTAGTATGGGACTGTGTGCATGCTCTGAATACTCTGGGGGATCGTAGCAAGGTTACGGTAGCTTGGGTACCAGGGCATAGGGGTCTAAAAGGCAATGAAAAGGCAGATGAAATGGCTAAACTAGGCTCATCAATGCCTTTTATTGGACCGGAACCTTTCTGCGGCATTGCAAAAATATAATAAAAACGGCCATGAAAACATGGGTGGCACAAAAATCACGGGAATGGTGGTGGAATTCACCAGGACAAAGGCAAGCGAAACAGTTCATAATGGAACATTCGCAAAAGTTTACGTCAGACTTATTGAGTAAAGACAGGAAAACGGTCAAAACTGTAGTAAGTCTATTGACGGGGCACTGTAAGCTAAACAGGCATCTTAAGCTGATGGGGTTGACAGAGACGGATCTGTGCAGATTCTGTCACCTAGAAGAGGAAACACCAGAGCACATCTTATGTCAGTGCGACGGACTGGTAAATATGCGGTTCCTGACTTAAGGAGAAGAATATCCATTGGCAAGGGACTACATGAAGGTTACAGTCTCAAAGCTTATAGACTTCGTTAAGAGAGAAAATTAATATTTTGTTTATTTTCTAAGCTATCTTTATCTATTTTCTGGAAGGTGATCGATACTGGTTTTGCTGCATCCATACCATATCTTTTTAGAATCTGTTTTACATATTCGGTTTGGGATAGTTTGAATGAATTTTCGATTTTATTAATTTCAAGTCCAAGGAAGGTTTTTGGATTATCAACTACTACAATTTCGAATTCTTTTTTTAACTGATTTAACAATCGTCTCATTTTATTTTCATCGTCAGAAGCAAGAATACCATCATCTACATGTATTGCTAGTATAAGTGTTCCATCCTTGTTCTTGAAAATACATGGTTCGTTTTTCAAAGCTTGCATTCCATTACTCTTTATAAAATTAGTAAATCGCTGATTCCACTTTAGGGGTGCCTGTTTTAAACCATATAATGCTCGTTCAAGTTTGCAAATCTTTCCATTGTTTTCATATCCTTCAGGTAATTCCATAAAGACTGGTATATCCAATTTTCCATATAGAAACGCTGTTTTTACATCAAATTTCTTGAAACCAAAATCATTTTTGACTATTAACGCCTGAACTATTCTTAAAGCATCAGAACTGACTACTGGACTGTAAGTTTCTTCATTATAGTCCAATCTTTGTTAGCAACCTCTGACTACAAGCCTTGCCTTATATTTTTCATTATCTTTTACCTTAAAAATCCATCTGTTTGTTAAAATCTTTTGTTGATCTGCACTCTTCCTGTCAACTAAAGTCCATGTTTTTTTCTCAAGAGATAACTTTTCCTCGTCAATTGCTTTTATCCATTTTTCTTTATCTGAACCATGAGCAGCTTCTTTTTATGTTAATAGAGCGTAATCTTGTAAATTTTTCGGTTGTTTTTTCTGCCTTTTTCCTCTTCCGAGCTCTTCTTTCTCACCAAATTTTTTATCATTGTCTTTGTCATTAAAATTTTCTGTTTCTATACTTTGATAATTTTCAATTTCTTTGTTTTCTGTCACCATTTCGTTTCCATTTTCAGTTACCTTTTCATTTTCCTCTTGAAAGGTTTCTGTTTCTATACCTGGATAATCTTCAATTTCTTTGTTTTCTGTCACCATTTCGTTTCCATTTTCAGTTACCTTTTCCTTTTGCTCATTTTCGATTTCGTTTATATTTCTTGGATAATGAATTATTCAATGAATACTTTTCAGGAAGTGAAATTATATAAACGACAGAACTTGACGTACTTTATTATATAATATAAAACAAATATATCATAGCAACAACATGAACATAGGTATATAGTGTGATATCAAGTTTTCCACTCTAACACGCCCACTAAAACTGATATTAATACTTTGCTCGAACTCCCATCGCTTCAGTACAAAACTTGTGCTTCTGTCCAAACAGAGGCTTCGTCAAACTATCGGCTAACATTTCATTAGTACTGATAGGTACAAGCTGAATTTCTTTTTCTTCTTGGTTCTAACAAAATGATGCCTAGTTCTTGGATGATAAGCGTCAGTTTCTCCCAAAGCTATGGTACTTCGGTTATCACAAAAGATTTTTGTCGGTGCGAGGGTAGAGTCTTGGTTGATTTCTCTTAAAAAATTTCGTAACCACATCGCCTCTTGAGAAGCAGCAGATAGAGCCATGTACTCGGCCTCTGTGGTGGATAGTGCAACTGTTTGTTGTTTTCGACAGTTCCATGCTATTGCTCCACCTTGAAGATTGAACACATAACCTGTGGTAGATCGTCGCTCGTCCAAATCACTTGCCCAGTCTGCATCACTGAATCCAATCAAGTGTTGATTTCCCTCCCTCGAAAATTCTAATTTTGCGGAAAATGTTCCACGTAAATATCTGAATATTCTCTTCACTGCACTAAAATGAACTTTTCCAGGATTGTTGTTGAATCTACTCAGAAAATTCACAGCAAAAGAAATATCCGGGCGCGTGCCCTGGGACAAGTACAAAATACTTCCTATTGCTTCCTGGTATGGAATATCTTTCATAGTTTCTTTTTCTTCCACTGTATTTGCTCCCATATCTCTCGTGAGTCTTTGATGCGGATCAAAAGGTGTGATTACTGAATTGCATTTCTCCATATTGAATTTCCTCAATATTTCCTCCGTATAACGTTGTTGATCCAACCAAATTTTACCTTCTCGTCGATCTCTGGTGATTCTTATTCCCAAACAGTAGTGAGCATCATTCAAATCTTTCATTTTAAATCGCATTTTCAACTGAGATTTGATATATTCCTTCTTTGCGGCATCATTTGAAAAATCAGTAGATCATCCACGTATATGGCTACAAATAACATTTTCCCATCAGAAGTATCGAAATAAATTGCTGGATCATTTTTTGAACGTGACAGACCTATTTCTTTCAAAACTTTTTCAAGTTTAATGTTCCAGGACCTACTAGCCTGCTTCAAACCATAAATTGCCTTTTGAAGTTTGTAGACCCTCCTGTCATCATTTTCGGAAATGAACGCTTCAGGTTGTGTCATGTAAATTTCCTCATGTAAATCTCCTTTGAGGAATGCAGTGACAACATCCATCTGATCGATGTCTAGGTCATGTTTTGCAGCTAATGCGAAGAGAAATCTCAGTGATTCGTAACGGACCACGGGAGCGTAGGTTTCTTCATAGTCAATACCTTTTTTCTGAGAATAGCCCTTCACTACTAGCCGAGCTTTATATCTTTCAACGTTACCTTCGGAGTTTCGTTTTGTTTTGAACACCCATTTGCAACCTATGGGTTTTTTGTTCACAGGTAAATCCACAAGAATCCAAGTTTTGTTTTCTTCTTCTTCCTTGTTGTTCTCCTCTGGAGTTTCAGTCCAAGTAAACAAGGGACAAAACTGATCATTTCTTTCTGCAACTTTTGGCATTTCAGATCCTTCTGTTTCATTTTCGATGAAAATAACATCTCTGGATATTTGTATTTTCTTGCTTTCTGGGTTATACAGACGATAGCCTTTACTTTCCTCACTATAACCAACGAAAATACATTTTTCTGACTTTGAATCCCATTTACGTCGTTTCTGTTTCGGAATATGTGCCATTGCAGTGCATCCAAATATTCGTAAATGTAATTAGAATAAATAAGGATAACTTTTGTTATAGTAATATTAACAGTATAAAATATATAATATAACGCAGTGACAGAACTTGTAAATTATTTTTATTACTTCAAAAACACAAGTGTCTAAAATATGTCATTATAAAAACTAACTTGATAACAATAATGTTTATAAAGTGAACCATGTAATTCTAACACCAGCCCTTAAACATTGTTGTCTAGAAACCAAACCAAGTTGTTGACAGAAGGCTTCATGTTTTGGTCTTCCTAAACTCTTGATAAGAATATCAGCTATCATTTGTTCTGTTGGTAAGTACTTCAGCTCTACATATTCAGACTGGATGGCTTCTCTTATAAAGTGGTGCCGAATGTCAATGTGTTTTGTTCTGCTATGGTATCTTTGATTAAATGCCAATTTTTGAGCAGACTGACTGTCGTTAAACAACTGTACACATTTGATGTCATCAACCAGCTTTAAAAGGATCTGCAAAAAGTATACTTCCTTTGTAGCTTCAGAAGAACCCATGTACTCAGCCTCAGCACTTGATAATGCTACAGTTCTTTGTTTCTTGCTTTCCCAGGAAACTGCAGCACTGCTGAATTTAAAAACATATCCGGTATAGGATTTTCTATCTGTTATATCCCCTCCCCAATCGGCATCCACGTAGCCTTCTAAGTTTTTCTTGTCTTTGGAGAAGAACAGACAGTAATTCATAGTGCCTTTTAAATACCTCAGGACTCTTTTGGCTGCTGTAAAATGTTCTGTATCATAGCAAGTATTAAACTGGCTCAAAAAACTTGCTGTATATGCTGTATCCGGTCTGGTACATACTGCTAGATACATTAAGGAGCCAATTATGTTCTGATAGGGCAACGTTGAGTCTAGATTGCAGTTTTGATGTTTTTCCAATTTCTTGTTTTGCTCCAACGGGGTGCTTATGGGCTTGCAATTGGTCATGTTGAATTTTTCCAAAATAGTTTGTATATACTTTTTCTGGTCAACATAAATCCCATCTTTTTCTCGTCTAATTCGTAAGCCCAAAAATGATTGTACTGGTCCCATGTCTTTCATGTCAAACTTAGACATCAGCTGTTTTTTCAGGTTCAGTTTATTAGCGCTGTCATTTGAAAAAATCAAAATGTCATCGACATATAAGGTTAGGATTAGTATTTTTTCGTGAGATTTCTTGTAGTAGACACAAGATTCATTTTCAAATCGCTGTAGACCAATGTTGTGCAGTACAGAATGGATTTTTTCATACCATGCTCTAGGGGCCTGTTTTAAACCATAAATTGATTTCTGCAATAAGCAAACTTTGGATTTTTTATTTTCTTGAACAAAGCCTTCTGGTTGCTTCATGTAAACAGTTTCTTTTAGATCTCCATAAAGGAATGCCGTCTTCACGTCCATTTGGTCAATGTCAAGATCCAATTTGGCTGCTAAGGCTATCAATAGTCTAAGTGTTGAGTGCCGCACTACTGGAGAAAACGTTTCTTCATAGTCCACACCATATTTTTGTGTGAAACCTCTGGCAACAAGTCGAGCCTTATATCGGTCTGGATTTCCATCTGCATCAGTTTTAATTTTAAAAACCCATTTGCAGTCTACAGTCTTTTTTCCTTTGGGTAAATCTACTAGTTTCCACGTTTGATTTTTCTGGAGAGAGTCATATTCTTCCTTCATAGCCTTGAGCCATTTTTCGGAGTCGTCGCTTGCTAGCGCTTCTTGAATAGTATTTGGTTCATCGAAAAATGCATGGTATACCACATAATCGGGATATTATTTCGCTGTTCTGTCTCTCGCAGGATATCGAGCTTCTTGAATGGATGGTGTATTATCACTTGTACTGGCAATTGGTTCTTCTTCCAAAAACCCTCTAAATTCTTCATCAGCATCAAGTAAAAAACTGTCATCTAGGGCTCTGATATTTTCATCTGATTCTGTGTAAACAGCCTGATCTTCCTCTGTTGGTGGAACTGCAGGAGACTCAAAAATAAGTGGCACTTCTTGACGATTTGAATTTTTTGAATCATTGCCTTGATTTGATTTTTCAAAGTAAGTTTGATTTTCCAAAAATATGACATTTCTTCCTTTGACCAATGTTTTTGGCATAGATGGGTCTAACAGTCTGTATCCTTTTGTATTTTCGCAGTAGCCTACAAATAATAACATTTTACTTTTAGGATCTAACTTCTTTCTTTGACAACTTGGTACTTGCAGATAAGCTTTGCAACCAAAAACTTTGAGATGTCGTAGGTCAACTTTTTCTCCTGACCATTTTTCTTCTGGAGTACAGTTTGACAATGCCTTTGTTGGAGAACGATTTTTCAAGTATATTGCCGTATTAGCAGCTTCACCCCAATATTCTCTTGACAGATTTGCATCTGTTAGTAGAGACCTTACTTTCTCCATAATGGTACGATTGGCCCGTTCTGCTACACCATTTTGTTCGGGTGTATTTGGTACCGTTGTTTGGTGCTTGATCCCATGTTGTGTAAGAAAACGCTGAAATGCATGGCTTAAGTATTCACCACCGTTTTCAGTTCTTAAACATTTAATTTTATAATTTGTTTGATTTTCAGCCATGACTTTAAAATCTTTAAAAGTTTCAAAAACTTCATTTTTGTTTTTAAGAAAGTATCCAAAAGTTTTACGACTGTAGTCATCTATAAATGTCAAAAGGTATTTGTTACCATTAAAAGTAGGTACATCGATTGGTCCGCATAGGTCGGAATGTATAAGTTCCAATTTTTCTTTGGCTCTGTTAAAAGATTTCTTTGGAAAAGGTTGCTTGACCTGTTTAGCTGTAATGCAAGTTTCACAAGGTTGAAAGTCAGCTTCTGAAAAATTAACTCCTGTTGCCATTCCTTTCTTCAATAGATCCATACTAAACTTGTTCATATGTGCAAGTCGTTTATGCCATGTTTCTTGTGAAGGTTTATTAGAAACAGACATACTGTAGGACATACAGGTAGAATCAGCAACATTTTCTTCGTTTCCTTGCGTTTGAAAGTTTAGTTTAAACAAACCATTAACTTTTCTTGCTTCAGCAAGTGTT
The DNA here is from genome assembly GCA_035357415.1 of Ophraella communa. Taxonomy (NCBI): domain Eukaryota; kingdom Metazoa; phylum Arthropoda; class Insecta; order Coleoptera; family Chrysomelidae; genus Ophraella; species Ophraella communa. The sequence goes on along the minus strand of CM068991.1, from coordinate 21,093,311 downwards.
TTGCCATCATTTCCTAAAATCCTACATTTTTCTCTCAAAAATTCAACTTTATAGCCTTTTTCTGTCATTTTACTTACAGACAAAAGGTTTGCTGATAAGTTTGGAACATAAATCACATCAGATATTAGGTTTAAGTTTGAGTTACCATTAATTTTAACATCACCTTTACCATATGTGTAAAGTTTTTCGTTGTTGGCAACTGTAACTTCTTCTTGTGTTTTGTTGTATGGGATTGATTACTCTTCTTTTGTGAACCATTTTTCAGATCAGCTTTGCGTTTACGACAAAATTTATAGAAATGTCCATGAACACCACAATAACTGCATGGTTTTCTTTGGTTTTTGTTGGACACGAATGCTAAATTTTCTTTAGTTTCTATCTGGTTTGTCATGTTTTCTTGTAAAAGTTTACTTTTGACAACATCACTCGTCAATTTGACATTAGAGTTTTCCATTGCCATTATCATAGGATTATATTCTACTGGTAATCCACTGAGCAGTACTACAGCAACAAACTCATCCTCTAAAGCAGCACCAATATCGCTAAGCTGCTGTGCAATAGACATGACTTCGCACACATATTCATTCATACAACTAAATGAATTTAATTTCATGCCAAATAGCATTCTAAGTAGTGTTAAACGCCTGAAAAGACCTCTGTCTTCATAAGCAGTTCTTAAATTATCCCACACTTGTTTCGCGGTAACAGCATTTTTAATATGTACAAAAGTAGTTGGCTGTACCAATAAACAAATTTTTGCCTTTGCTTTTTGTTCCTTTTTAGAGTCTTTATTTTTCACATTACCTTGGTCATCAGTTTCAATGCAATCCCATAAATCTTCATGTATAAGATACATTTGCATTAAAAACTTCCAGTTGCAGTAGTTAGATGAACCTTCTAGCTTCTCCATGGACGGTAAAGTGCCTTGGGAACTCATATTTTCTTAACTAATCTTGCTCTGGAACCTCAATAGAAAAACCTCTTCAGAATAAAATTCCGTGGGGAAATACTTAACAGCAATCAGTTCTGTGGAATGGTCAGGAAGTGCTCGCCCATAACCAATTAGAATAAATAAGGATAACTTTTGTTATAGTAATATTAACAGTATAAAATATATAATATAACGCAGTGACAGAACTTGTAAATTATTTTTATTACTTCAAAAAGACAAGTGTCTAAAATATGTCATTATAAAAACTAACTTGATAACAATAATGTTTATAAAGTGAACCATGTAATTCTAACAAATGTTTCAAATCAGGTTTCTGTCCAGACCAGCATTCTTCTGGTGTGATATTCGGCAGGACTGAAGTTGGAGAACGATTCATGAGGTAAACCGCTGTGGATACTGCCTCTGCCCAAAACTCGGTATTCAAATTAGAGTCGAGCAACATACACTTGGCTTTCTCGACAATGGTCCTATTTTTCCTTTCAGCAACGCCGTTCTGCTGCGGAGAATATGCCACAGTTGTTTGGTGTCGGATTCCTGATGTTTTCAAGAAATTTTTCATTGTTCTGTTTGTATACTCTTTGCCATTATCAGTGCGAAGGATTTTGATTTTTTGTCCACTCTGATTTTCTACAAAATTTTTGAAGTCCTTGAACGATTCTGTCACTTCATGTTTTGATTCGAGGAAATATACAAATGTTTTTCTTGAATAATCATCGGTGAAGGTAAGAAAATATCTAGACCCACCAATGGATGGTACTTTCATAGGCCCACAGAGATCTGAGTGAATGATGTCTAGAATCCTATCAGCACGTTTTCCTGTTGATCTGAATGGAGCACGATGCTGTTTTCCTTTTGCACATGCTGAACAGGCATTATACAATTTCTTCTTTTCGTAGCTTATTCCAGTAACACATCCTTTTCTGAGACTGTTCATGGCTTCTTCATACAGATGACCAAGTCTACGATGCCATAAATTCACACTAGGGTTTCCGTTTTTGGCAAAATTAGCAACATCCCTTTTATAATTGAGACAATACATGCCATTGTTTTAATGAGCTGTAGCTAAAAGATTCTTATTTTTGTCGAATATTTTACAAGCTTGTGAATCAAAAACTACGCTGTGTCCAAGACTTGTCATTTGACTCACTGATAATAAATTAGCAGATATATTCGGGACATAAAGGACATCTTTCACATTTATGATATCGACATTTCCTGCTTCATCTTCAACTTTGAGTGATAATGAACCTGATATAAACTCAAGGTTTTTGAACGCAGAATAAATAAACTTTTTAATGACAATTCTATTTTTTTTTAATGACAATTCTATTACATTCAATATGTCATACTAAAATTAACAACTGAACATTCTCATATACAAAAAGATAAATAATCATTCAGAGGTGTCGAGATCAATGAAATACTATTTCAACACCCCACCTACTTGACATCTTTGAATGTTTCAGCAATTAAACATTTTTCAAGTTCAATTGATTGATACACCATTCGAATTTGTCTTGAGAAACTGGTTTCGTCAAAAAATCTGCTACCATTTCATCTGTTGAGACTTGTTCAACAATAATTTGTTTATTTTCCACTGCATTTCTGATGAAATGGTGCCTAATATCGATGTGCTTACTCCTTGCATGGTAAACGCTGTTTCTTGATAACTCTGTAGCACCCTTGTTGTCGCAATATAGAACGATTGGTTGATGTTTCAATTGCATAAGGCCAATCTCTCCAAAAAGTTGCTGAATCCATATAGCCTCTTTGGTTGCATGACTAAGTGCCATGTATTCAGCTTCTGTTGTGGACAGAGCCACTGTGGGCTGTTTTTTACTATTCCAGGATATGAGACAATTTCCGAGTTTGAATGCATAACCAGCATAGGATTTCCTATCATCAGTGTCGCTTCCCCAATCGGAATCGCAGAAACCGGTGATTCTTTTCTCTTCACTTTTTTCGAAAAAGAGTTTTTGTTTGATTGTCCCCTTTAGGTAGCGAAAAATCCGCTTTACTGCCGTCCAGTGGGGTTTTCCAGGGTCGTTATTGAATTTGCTGACCACACTAACAGCGTGACTGATATCTGGTCTAGTCCACTGCGAAAGGTAGATCAGTTTACCGACGGCTTCTCGATATGGAATTTTTTTCATTTCTTCTCTTTCCTCCGTATTTTTCGGACTCATTTCGTGATTCAATTTCTGATCCTTTCTCATGGGCATTGAAACAGGATGGCAATCACTCATATTGAATACCTCAAGGATTGACTGAATGTAACTTTCCTGATGAGCAGGTCCTAAATCTTTCATAACAAAAACTTTCTTCAGATTTTCTTTGAATTTCTCTGCAGTGTTTTTTCTATTTGAAAATATCAGAAGGTCATCCACATATACAGTTACTATGAGTATATCTCCATGTTTTATTCGAAAATATACACATGGATCGATTTTCGATTGAATCAGATCATTTTTGATGATTTCGTTATGAAATTTTCTGTTCCAAGCTCTGCCTGATTGCTTGAGGCCGTAAATTGCCTTGTTCAATTTACACAGTACTCTGGAATCCGATAAAGAGCCGAGTTTGGGCAACTCCATATAAATTTCCTCTTCCAAATCTGAATTGAGGTAGGCAGTTACAACGTCCATCAAATCTATTTCAAGATCCAATTCCACGGCTACTGCTAGCAATGCCTTCAGCGTATTCTGACGAACTACTGGCGAAAAAGTTTCCTCATAGTCAATACCTTCCTCTTGCGAGTATCCTTTAGCCACAAGTCTTGCCTTATGAGTTTCTGTTTTACCGTCTGCGCCCTTTTTCAGCTTGAAAACCCATTTACTCTTTATCGCTTTTCTTCCCTCTGGGATATCCTCTACAATTGACCAAGTATTGTTTACAGAATGGGAGTTCAATTCATCATCGATGGCTTTTTTCCATTTATCGGCATCTTGTCTTTTCAGAGCTTCATCCAATGTGACCGGATCGGAAACATTTGCTAGACAAACGTAATCTCGTAGATATTCTGGTTTTCTTTTGGTCCTCACTTCTTTTTCTATTTCCGCTTCTAGTCGGGTATCCTCATCATGAACATTTTCTGTTGTATGATTTTCTTCATTTTCCTCATAATTTTCAGAGATTTCATCGGCCTCTACATTATTTTCAGTACCTCCATTATCTTTTTGATTTGTGTAAGAAAAATCTTCTTTCTCTAATGACAATAAAATTTCGTTGTCTTCACTTCTCTCTATCGAATTTTCCTCTGGAGCCGACTCTGCAGATGTTTGATTTTCAACAAATATAACATCCCTTGAAATGATAATTTTTCTTTTCTTCTCGTCGAATAATCTGTATGCCTTTGTATTGTCTTCATATCCAAGGAAAATACATTCTGTTGACTTAGAATCTAGTTTTCTTCTATTCACTTTTGGAATATGAGCAAATGCTTTGCAACCGAAAATCTTGAGAAAAGAAACGTCTGGCTTTACACCACTCCAAGCTTCTTCAGGAGTTTGATTCGCCAATGCTATCGTCGGTGATCTATTCTTGAGATACACTGTTGTATTCACAGCTTCCGCCCAAAAATGTTTATTGAGATTGGCTGCATCCAGCATAGATCTTACTTTCTCCACAATAGTTCTATTGGCTCTCTCTGCTACTCCATTTTGTTGTGGAGTATACGGAGCACACAACTGATGTCGAATCCCATTTTCGTTTAAATAATCTTCCATATTTTTATTTATGTATTCTCTGCCATTATCACTTCTTAAGCTTTTCAACTTTTTTCCAGTTTCATTTTCAACAAGAACTCTAAATTTCTTGAAACAATTCAATACTTCATTCTTGTTATGCAGAAAGTAAACAAAAGTTTTTCTTGTTTTATCATCGATAAAAGTGAGGAAATATTTAGCGCCTCCTATGGATTCAACTTGCATTGGGCCACAAATGTCCGTATGAATTATTTCCAAAATTTCATTGGCACGTTTTGCTTTTTGCTTTGGAAATGGAGAGCGTGAATGTTTACCACGAATACAACTGGTGCACTGGTTATGGATTGATAAATGTTTTGGTAAGCCATTAACCAAGCCTTTTTGCAAAATATGGAGTCCTCCCTCACTAATGTGACCCAAACGAAGATGCCAGAGATCATAATCGTCTAAAGTTTTTGTGAGCCATGCTACATTTCGTGCTAAATCTAAACTATATAAACCATCATTATTTCTGCTACCCGTTCCAATAATTTCTTTCGTCTTCTTATTCCTTATGGTACATTTTGATTCATCGAACAGAATTTCATTACCTTTGTCTGCAATTTTACTGACAGACAATAGATTCATCTTTAAATTTGGAATGAAGAGAGTATCATTCACTTGGACATCCTCGGTATTACCACAGACATTCACTGATAAATCTATATTTCCTTTTCCTTTCGGGCATATTAAGGTTCCATCAACAGTTTCAATACTGACTTGATGTGAAATCGTCGTGATTTCTTCAAAAAGTTCTTTCTGTGAACTCATATGTTGGGTTGCCCCTGAGTCAATAAACCATTGATATTCACTATTATTTTCTTTAGTCATTGCAAAGGCTTTCTTCGAAGACGACGACTTATATGACGATGAAGAAGACTGATTATTAGGTGGCTGTATCCTATTATTCTTTTTATAACGGCATGAACTCGATAAATGTCCAACTTTCCCGCAAGTGAAACATTCCCGCTTTTCTTGATTTGAAAGATTTTTCCTAGGCATATATTTCGATTTCATTCCTAGTGCGGTATTATGTTTATCTGAGGCTTCATTCCTTCTGGATTCTTCTTGCAATAAGTTTTCTATCACTGAATCTAGTTCTAAATTTCGATTACTATTTTCCATGGCGATAACCAAAGAATCATAATCTTCTGGCAAATTAGCTAACAATTTGAATGCCATGTACTCATCGGTCACTTCTCTTCCCACTCCTTTTTAATTCATTTTGAATTTCAAGCATACGATTGATATAATCTTCCATTTTATTGAAATCCGCGAATTTTGTGGAATACAGCTGTCTATCAAGAACTATTTGTCGACGTAACCCTGTGGATTCGAACGCTCTTTCCAATTTGGACCACGCTTCCTTAGCAGTAGTGGCTGACTTTGTGCGAACGTATATATTAGGGCTAATATTCAAAATGATGGCTGCAAGGGCTTGTTGATCGGTTTCAGCTTCAACAGTCTCTCCAGTTGGAGTTTCAACAGCTTTCCATAACTTTTCTCTTATCAATAACATTTTCATCGCATATTTCCAAGTAGCATAGTTTTTACTACCTTCAAGTCTTTCGACTCGATAAACTGACTGGGACATTCTCCTTTCTTTATAATTCACTCAGTTGGATTACAATACAATGCCTGGGCCCATAACCTGATATAAACTCAAGGTTTTTGAACGCAGAATAAATAAACTTTTTAATGACAATTCTATTTTTTTTTAATGACAATTCTATTACATTCAATATGTCATACTAAAATTAACAACTGAACATTCTCATATACAAAAAGATAAATAATCATTCAGAGGTGTCGAGATCAATGAAATACTATTTCAACAGAACCCTTAGCATCTGCTTTCAGTTTCTCACCATTGGCAATTGTAATTTCTTTGCTAGTAGAAAATTCGTCGATATGCATCAAATCATGTCTCATTGTCATATGAGATGTTAGTTGTTCCGGAATCTATATACCAAACATCACTTTGGACTTGTTCACCAGTGAAGAATGAGGTATAAAACACCTTTTCTTTCTGCTTGGACGTTTTCCTTGGATTTGGACAATCGGGGGCTTTGTGTCCGTAGGAATTGCAGTTATAACATCGTACAATCTTCTTATTGTAACCCTTGAACTGCGGTTTCTTCTTTATTTTCGAATTTTCTCCGTAGAAAGCAGAATTTTGATTCGAATTTCGACCACAACTGTCAATTTTGACATCTTGAATGAGTTTTCTTTTGATGGCATCGCCTGTGATTGGGGTACCAGAGTTCTCTAAGGCCATTATCATAGGACGGTAATCATCTGGTAATCCAGCTAATAAAAGAGTCCCAATCCATGCTTCGTTAACTGCAAAACCAATACCATTCAATTTATGAGCTGTAGATATGATGACATTAACATATTCCTCAACGGAATTGTAATTCTCCAATTTGGTTGTTATCAACTTTCGCAACAGTCCTACTCGTCGGGAGATACCAGAATCTTCAAATACCTGTGTCAATTTCTGCCAAGCTTCTTTAGCCGTCTTTGTCTCTTGAATATGGATATAAAGTGTAGGATCAACTGATAGAATAATTTTGGCCCTCGCTTTAACTATCTTCTTGTTGTCTATTTCAGTATTTGTACCATCTACGCACTCCCAAAGATCTTCGTGCTCCAAATAACTTTGCATAGCAAATTTTCAGGTACTGAAGTTATCTCTTCCGAGTAACTTTTCAATGGATGGTAAACTGCTTCCTGCCATTTGATATTCTGTACTGATGAACGATTCTATACCCAATTTATTTCTGGGCCCATAACCTCTTGGATAATGAATTATTCAATGAATACTTTTCAGGAAGTAAAATTATATAAACGACGTACTTTATTATATAATATAAAACAAATATATCATAGCAACAACATGAACATAGGTATATAGTGTGATATCAAGTTTTCCACTCTAACAATATTTCTTTGTTATTGCTTTATTTTCAACTGCTATGTCATTTTCATTTTTAATTTCTGTCATTATTTTTAAATTCTCGTATTTTTCTATTTCAGTTTTTGTACAATATTCTTCCTCAAACACAACATCTCTGGCATAAATAATTTTTCGAGAATGTTCATCCCAAAGGCGATAACCGTTCGGTTGATATCTGTTAGAATCTGCTCTGTAGATAACCATATAAATGACACATTTTGTTTTATATATATTGATATTGTATTGTCATAAAAACTTTTGTAAAAACGTCAAGTTGTCAGAATAAAAAACTATTTTTCTAAACTTTCCGAGTTCGTTAATCAGTCCAATGCATCACTGCCTGAAACTCTGCTAACAGGTTATGGGCCCAGATATAGTGGTTTGCACCAGGACGTAAGAAAATTCAATAACAAACATTGGTTATTAAGAAGGTTCCAGACTTAGATTTTATGGTATAAAATCGCCGTAAAGATGTCTAAAGAAGAATCTACGTCTTTGCAGATTGGAGGATTCGCCAAGCTCAAAGGGCGAGAAAACTATAACGTTTGGAAATTTCAAATAAAAAATCTTTTGCGACATGACAACTTGTGGTATTCCATCACTGGATATCCTGAAGGAGATAAGACCGATGAAAGTACCAGACTTCGAAGAGATGAAAAAGCGTTAAGTAAGATTAACCTAATGCTAGAAACTAGCTGTTTGGTACATGTAATGAATGCTGAAAAAACAAAAGATGCTTGGCATGCACTTGAGAATGCATTTGATGATAGGGGCTTAAATCGAAGAGTGGGGCTTATGAGAAATCTATTTTCCGTTAAATTAGATAACTTCAGCAGTATGGAAGAATACGTTAATGAAATTCTATACATTTCCCAACAGCTGAATGGAATTGGTAAGCCTGTAGATGACGAATACATTGCCATAATTATGCTACAAGGATTGCCATCCACGTATGATCCAATGGTAATGGCCCTTGAACATTCTAATGTAGAACTTACAAGTGATCTTGTATAAAGACTAAATTGTTACAAGATGTTTATTGGAACAGTAATGAAAATTCTGCGTTGGTAGCTAAGAAACCAAATAAGAAAGCCAAGAGATTATGGTGTTGGAAATGTCGTTCTGAAGGTCACTTAAAATTCAACTGTCCTAATCAATTAGATGATAAAGACAAGGAAAAGTCAGGAAGAAATTATAAGAAAAGCGGTTCATCTAAGAAAACTGGACAAAACAAAGCATTACTTTGTGCTTTGGGTGCTGGACTTAATTTCAATAAAACTGACTGGTACATAGACTCCGGAGCAACGAACCATATGACTGCAGATACTGAAAGTGTGGTTAACTTCAGCGATAAAAGAAAAGGTCTTGAAATAACAGTTGCAAATAATGCAAAATTAATAAGCACTGGGAGTGGCGATATACATATAAATCTAAATAAGGGTCAAGCCAAGAAAATCTCAGATGTAATCTGCGTACCAAATCTGACAGCAAATCTGCTTAGTGTTAGCACATTAACCAAGAAGGGTTATACAGTAGTGTTTGATGAACATGGCTGCACAGTGTTCGACGAATTAGATAGTCAAACCAGTGGCGAGATCATAGCAACTGCAAGTGAGACGTCAGGGATCTATAAACTGGATTTAGCGCCGAGTCAAGCTGTAGGTACGCGTGTAAATTTAACAGTCAATAAATATGATGAACTATTATGGCACAGAAGGCTAGCACACTTACTGAAGAATGGTTTAGCAGTTGGAGTTCAATTTATAGGCAACGCAACTGAAGCATCGTCTTGTGTACCGTGTATAGAGGGCAAACAGGCTCGAAAACCTTTTCCCAAAGACCGAAACAAGAAGTTAGCTGAAAATAAATTAGACCTTGTTCATTCAGATCTTTGTGGGCCAATGCCGACTGCATCATATAGCCATAAGAAATATATGTTGACATTTGTCGATGACCATTCACGAAAAGTGTTTGTATATTTTTTAAGGACAAAGGATGAAGTTAAAGATTACTTTGAAGAATTCGTAAATCAAGTAGAGGTGGAAACGGAAAGAAAAATTAAAATTTTACGGACCGACAATGGCAAGGAATACTGTAACAGTTTTCTCGATACATTCATGAAAAATCGTGGTATTAAACACCAGACAACTACGGCTTATACACCACAACAAAATGGCGTAGCCGAAAGAATGAATCGGACTATCATGGAAAAAGTTAGGTCAATGATGAGTGATGCAAGAAGTGATCCTAAACTGTGGGCTGAAGCGGCCAATACAGCTGTTTACTTAGTCAATAGGTCACCAACCAAAAAGCTACCAGGGAAAACGCCTGAAGAAGTATGGAGTGGCAAAAAAGTCAAACTCGATCACTTGAGAGTTTTTGGTTGTACCGCCTATGTTCTAATTCCTAAAGAAAAGAGAAAAAAGCTTGATTTCAAAAGCCAGAAGCAAATTTTCGTTGGTTACTCGGATGAAAGTAAGGCTTACAGATTGTTTGATCCAACATCAAAGAAGATCATCACGTCACGAGATGTTGAATTTATCGAAAATTCAAGTTCTTCTAAAGAAGAAGTGGCTGAATCTGTAGAACCGTTAAGCTTTGAAGAAAATGACCATCAAGAAAATTTAAGCGGGGAAAATCACAACAAAGAAGAACTTTTTTCAGATCATTCTAATACCGAACAGTTAGATGTTGACACTGTGAATGATGAAACTGAAGAAGAAGTTCTTGCCCCGAAGTATCCTCAAAGAATAAGAAAAGCTTATGAACTACCTGATTTTATATACAACTTTCAAAGTACGGTAGATTCAGAAGATCCATTGACTTATGACGAAGCTGTGCATAGCCCAGAAAAGCAAGAATGGGAAGAAGCTATGAAAAAAGAAATGCAGTCAATGAAGATTAATCAAGTATGGGAACTTGTACAAAAACCTTCAGATGTTAAAAATATAGTAAAGAACAAGTGGGTGTACAAAACAAAGAAGAATGCTGAAGGCGAAACTCAAAGTTACAAAGCCAGACTTGTAGCTAAAGGGTTTACTCAGAAAGCTGGCATAGATTATGACGAGACATATTCACCTGTAATACGTCATAGTACCATGAGAATTTTGTTTGCTATATCCGCAACAATGGACCTGGAGATTGACCATCTTGATGTAGAAACTGCATTTTTAAATGGAGAGCTTGAAGAGAGGATCTATATGACTCAACCAGACGGGTTTATACAGCAAGGAGAAGACGATAAAGTGTGCTTACTTAAACGAGCAATTTATGGATTGAAGCAGTCATCCAGAGTTTGGAATGGTAAAGTCAAAAATGTTTTGATCAGTCTGGGCTACAAACAATGTGAGAGTGAGCATTGCGTTTTCTTAAAAGAAATGGAAAAAGTATCATGTACGTAGCTTTATATGTTGATGATTTCTTTTTATTTTACAATGACAAAGACATGGCCAATGCTCTAAAATCAAAATTGCAAGAAAATTTCAAAATTAAAGATTTAGGATCCATATCTTATGCATTAGGCATAAAAGTGCACAGAGATAGAGAAAAACGTATCATTAAACTCAGTCAAAAACAATATTTGATGTCAGTACTAAATAAATGTGGTATGCAAGATGCTAAACCGGTTGGAACACCATTAGAACCCAATGTTAAATTTAATAGTGAAGAGTTTATTGATAGTGTCCCATATCAAGCGTTGATAGGATCTCTAATGTATTTAAGTGTAGCAACAAGACCAGACATAAGCTTCGCTGTATCATTTCTAAGCCAATTCAATACTAGGCACACAAATGGGCACTGGATTGCAGCAAAGCGTATCCTGAGGTATTTAAAAGGAACAGCTGATTTCTGTTTAACATATGAACAAGATAACTTAGAGTTGAAAGGATACGTTGATGCTGATTGGGGGAATGATGTAAGAGACCGAAGATCATTTAGCGGTTACGTGTTTGTGATGTCGAAAGCAGCAGTGTCTTGGGGCTGTAAGAAGCAAGGAAGCGTTGCACTTTCCTCGACTGAAGCCGAGTACATGGCGATATCAGAAGCGAGTAAAGAAAGTGTCTACTTGTCAAGAGTAGTTAAAGAACTTTTGTGCAATCTTGTGAATAACATACCCGTAAGTGCTATTCTATACAATGACAATCAATCGGCACAAAAATTAGTTTATAATCCTGTTCACCACAAGAGAACCAAACATATAGACATAAGATTTCATTACATTCGTGAGTTGGTTCTAAAAGGTGAAATAACAATTATGTATTTGTCAACTACAAATATGATTGTTGATGTTTGTACAAAGTCGTTACCTTTGCCTAAGCATAAATTTTGTACAAACGGAATTGGGGTAGGGCTTTACTTTAACGCACGCAACAAAAACGGTCATGTGATATATCAATCGAAAGCCCTTGAGGAGCTGAGTCGATTGACACCCCTCATAGTTGGCGCATGCGCAGAATAAAAAAAGTTATGAATTTTTTAATTTCCCATTATAAGTCTATGGAGAATACCAAAAAGACTTAATAACGGCCCTAACCTTTAATTCAAATATCCGTTAAATGTATATTCACTCATCCCAGCAGAAACAATAAAGTCAAACCTAACCCAACCCAACCTAGCTAACCTAACCTAACCTAACCTAACCTAACCTAACCTAACCTAACCTAACCTAACCTAACCTAACCTAACCTAACCTAACCTAACCTAACCTAACCTAACCTAACCTAACCTAACCTAACCTAACCTAACCTAACCTAACCTAACCTAACCTAACCTAACCTAACCTAACCTAACCAAACCAAACCTTACCTAACCAAATCTAACCTAACATAACTTTTTTTGTTCTGCGAATGCGCCAACTGAGACAGGTGTCTCAGTTGGCGCATGCGCAGAACAAAAAAAGTTACGAATTATTTAATTTCCCATTATATATCTAATATTTGATCCCCATAGACATATTCTGCGCATGCGCCAACTGAGACAGGTGGCAATCGACTCAGCTCCTCAAGGGCTTTCGATTGATATATCACATGACCATTTTTATTGCGTGCGTTAAAGTAAAGTCGAGCCCGGATTATTGGGATTAAGGACACTTTAAAAGTTGTTGACATTTATATGTTTAAGGGGGTGTGTTAGAATCTGC